>MU225256.1:12268700-12288749 GCA_018584345.1 Thuja plicata | reverse complement strand
ATAATGGTAATGGGTCTGGCTCTGATACCACTTGTTAGGAAAGCTACTTGCGGAAACGCCTTCCAAATGTCAATTTACAGGGGAAATTATATAAAGATCAAATCTACGTCTGAGATGCATAGGAAAAATAAGAACAGAGAAAATAAAGACACACAAGATAAAACACACGAGACAGAGATTTACATGGGAAACCCTTTCGGGAAAAAACCCACCAGCCAAGAACCAGAGTGTCACTCCTTCGTATTACAGTAACCAATACATTACATACAAATAATAGACTCGGGCTCAGATTGCCTTTACAATCAACCCAAATTCTACCACTATGACACTGTTCTTCAGGCTTACAGCCTTAGCCCTCGCAGCCTCTACAGTAATACAACCATTACTGTTAACCACAGACTTAGCCTGCTCTATCAACGAATCTCGCATACATTTATACACTGCAATTCGTTATGGAGTTCGGTATGTCAACCGTCACATAACATAACCGGTCAACCAACTCTGCTTCACACCATAACTGTCATCGTACTGGAAACATTCTTGTAGTCGTCCCCGCCGTACTCGTGCCTGCCATACTAATGCTCACCATACCCGTCATGCTCGTACTTGGTACCCTGCTCGTACTCAACATCCTCGTACTCGTACTCGGCATCCTGCTTGTACTCCACACCCTCGTTGTACTCGACACGGTCAGACTGACTCCAACACTGTACTGCAATCTCAATTCCACCATACGGTTGTCACACTTCCACCGTACTGCAGTCTTACTTCCACCGTACAGTTGTCACACTTCCACCGTACTGCAGTCTTACTTCCACCGTACGACAGTCTCACCTCCACCGTACTGCAATCTTACTTCCACCGTACAGTTGTCACACTTCCACCGTACTGTAGTCTTACTTCCACCGTACGGCAGTCTCACCTCCACCGTACTGTAGTCTTACTTCCACCGTACGGCAAGTCCTACTCCCACCGTACGACACTCTTACCGTACTGCAGTCTCACTGTACGGTGAAAAACTACCGTACTTCCTTAATCTAACACACCCAGCGTTGGCTCATCTACAATAGCTTTGCCACATCTGCTGGAGTCGCAGACTCTACTAGAAGTTGTTAGAGTCGTGTACTTCCACACGCTTCATTGTCTTGTAACCATCCTCATGACTCCTTCCAACAATGATAAGTGTCGTGATTGCTATGATATATGCAGTCAAACTGTTGCCCTCACACAGTCCATTTTGCCTCCTTGTGTCTTTCTATTTTGCACCCGTGGTTCAACAAGTGACTTCGGTGTGGTCTGTACGTGGCTACTCCAGAACTCGCTTTACCATGCTACACCTCACGTTATATGTTTATGCGGAGAGTAGAATCCATACGTCTCCACTTATACGATCTCCAATAGGTCAGGATCATTGATGAAAGGAGTTTGTATTAGGCTATTATAAAGGACAGAATCAACTCTTCCTTGCAACTGAATTCTGAAGTAGTTCGCAAACTGTCGTAGTTTATAAAAATAAACTACTAATTTGTTCATAACTCGCAAAAATACCTTATTATAATATCAAATATTGTTTATTAGTTTAAGAAAATTTACTAATAAAAAATAATAAATAGTCTCAACTGGAGACATTTTAAAGGGATATGACATTATCTCAAGTTGTTTTCCATCTGCATGTGGCCTTAGTTACTTTTGTATTCTTCCATATCATTATTTGTGTGGCCAGTATTATGTCCTTGTGACTTTGTTCTGTGTACTTGCCTTATTATGTCATTGTGACTTTGTTCTATGTGTACTTGCCTTGTGTTGAATGGTTAATAGGAATAAGTTTCAATTTAAGTTTTAAATATTTATCAAATCTTGTTTCCTTTAGATCCTGAACAGGGATATAACAAAAAATGTGAAGTCTCACTGTCGTGAGCCAATTTCTAACCACAGATATCGTTGAATCAGGTTAGGGTCATGATATTAATGGTTAAGGACTATCTTATAGAAATAAAATCATACGATAATCCAATATTTGTAAAACTTGGCATCCACACAATCAAACATAAAGATGAATAAGTCTATTTCCATCAAAAGGAGGCATCTTTGTGGGGTAAAATGTTCAAGACTCTAAGATAATCAAAAAAACTTTACAAAGCTAATAGATGAATAAGTCTATTTCCACCAAAAGGAGGCATCTTTGTGGAGTAAAATGCTCAAGACTCTAAGAAAATCAAAAAAACTTTACAAAGCTAATCTCGAATGATTCTCTTGTGAACCATTCAATAAGCAAAAATATGGGAATTCTCTTTATACACAAGGCTTCAAGTGCATGTAAAAGAAGTAGATCCAAAATAGGAACACAAATTCCCTTTCCTACAAAAACCCATGGTTTGACGAAGAGTGCATAGTGTCACAAAGAAACCTAAGAGAAGGTAGGATGGACAAAGAAAATAAGAAGTATAAAAAATTGTTACAAAATAAAAAGGAAACAAATGTGAACACAAGGGAGAAACTAATTGCTTTTGGAGCACACAACCCTAAGAGCTTTTGGAAGGAACTAAAACAAATAGTAACTACTATCGCAAGTTTCCAATCACTTGTATATGCAAAGTTGCTATATGAGCATGTTCTATAAATAGAAGCCCTTGGTAATCAACCCAACCATTGAACTATTCACTGTTGTGGATATCAATCAAGGCATAGAAAGACTTGTAGGAGGGAAATCACACGATTTAGATGGGCTGCAAGCAAAATATTTAAAATAGGCTAAGCAATCCTTACTCCTTACATTAAGTGCATCTTCACTAATGTCATTCAAGAGGTCTCGAGGGATTGGACAAGTAGTGTTGTTTTCCCTCTATAAACAAGGTGATATTAATAAATCTATCAAATTACAACACTATTATGGTTAATCTCCTTAGAAAACCTTTTGGAATTATGGTTGGACAAGTGTCACCCTTAGATGCTTCATTGAAAAGATATGGGACATCTAAAGTGTCATTGCTTTTTGTTGCCTTATAGCCTTGAAAAAAATCCTGACACTATGCTTCATGACAAACTATAGAATAGTATCGAAGAACTTGAAGTTCCAAATGAGCTTAGAGTTACAATCCATTCGCTTTAAGAATAGATCAAGGCCAAAATTAGAACAAGTGACAAAATGTCCAAGTGCTTTGGTAGTGATATTGGCATCAAATAGGGTTGTCTGCTCTCCCCAACTTGCTTTAGATTATACATTGAAAAGTTAAAGGTGTGGATAAATAAAGTTGGCAGTGAGGGAGTTTAGCTTGCTAGATACATCTAAAGTTACTCTTATATGAAAATAATCGCAACCTAATTGTCAAAACAATTCATAATTTAAGATAACACTTGAGGGCTCTAGAACTTTTTTGATCATAAAAACATATAGAAAGAAGAAACAAATCAATTTTCTTTTCAAAGGTAACCCACTACAAAAAGTGGAAGAAAACACATACATCACACTCTGTTTTCACAAACTCAACTGGAAAACATATAGAGAAAAAGAAATCAAGTGCATTGGAAAACCATGATAATCCTATTTTGTTTGCTTGTCACTCAAGTGACACTTTATGGGTTTGAAATCTGAGGAACCAACATGTCAGATAAAAAATGCACATGGAAAGAATTCAAAAACATGCAATCATAAGCATACTCAAAACTAAGATTTTGAATCCCAATACGCTTTTGTGGCCTGGTGTTAAATTGCCTAAAAAGGCTCAAAACATGGAGAACCGCTAATGGCCTAAGTTGTTTATTGAAGAAGAAATTGGCAAAAGAAAGAACAAATGGATGAAACAAAATGACAAGTGGATAAATAAATAGGAAATTAATTTGCAAGAATGTCCAAATAGCAATTATGAAATAAACAAGTGTGCCAAGGAAAATTCAAGACTCTCCATGTGGACAAAACAAATTGGTGAAAAGAAAGCTTATGATATTACATAAATTAACCATGTAGAATCGTGTTGAAAAATCTTACATAGAAACTGATATTAAGTGGAAAGCAAAAATGTTGATACTCCAATTAAAGCCTAGCTCGCAGCATCGTATGTGTGAAAAGTTAAAACTAAGGACCACTGGAAAATTAGAACATGCGTATTTTCTAACATAGGTGTGGTGGAGATAGTATGGCCATCATGAGTGTGGCTGGCCTACAATGACATTTGTATCAACTACGAGGACATCTCAAGAACAGACAATGCCTTATTTGAGGAGGCAAGTTTGGGCAAAGCTGTGAACTTTTTAATCAAGATCTACTGCAGAAGATCTGACATCAAAAGATAATTACAAACCTTGTAATACTTTTGTGCCCTTGTGTTCCAAGGCAAGGCTCATGTGCTGCTCTTCTGTTGCTGCCCATGGTCCCATAAGCTGCTTTGTTCTCAGGGCTGTTATTAAAATCTTTCACTGGTTCATTCAAGATAAACACAACACACTATCAGTGCAATGCAGTGGCCCTACGAACTAACTACCCAGCCATATATTCGGGTGGGCCCTATGCCGGAAAGTCTAGTTCTGGCAGTTTGTTGCTCCTGCATCCCATAGTTGCTAAAGTACGGGTGTTGCTCGGAAGGCAGCTGAAATATGACAGTGGCCCCACTTCCCTTAACTTTACAAGATTAAAAAAATGAGTTGGATCGAAAGCTATCAAACTCTGGCAATGCACTGAAAATAAAATCTTATTTGCTTGCTATGCCTACACTAGACAAGGATGGAACTTCCAAAGTCATGAATTTCATATAACCAGCTCTCTTTACATACATCAACATATATGAACCTTGACAGCATTTAAATGGCAATGTAACATTGACCGTCACTATGTAGTAATCATTCCCACTAAATTAGACGATTGTTGCTTCCTTAAAACATGTGCCTGATTGCTTCATAATCTTTAACTTGCCGTTCTTCTGTACAGCTGCGCCTCCTATTCCCAGACCACTATTCCAATCTCAGCTTCATGATTTTGAGTTGAAATACAAACAGTGAAATAAATTTTCAAAGAAGCTCACGCATACGTACAGGCCTTTTAACTGCATTAGTGAAGCCCTGTAAAGTTATTAACAAGCATAATTTAGTTGAAAAGTTAACGTGTCACAGATTTGAACCTTTAAGTATAGATTTGATACTAACAGCATTCTAAAGGTAAGACATTACCTCGTTAAATTTGAAGAGCAAAGGCCTTGAATCTCTTTGTGACGTTAATAAATGCCCAGAAGATTTTTCACTCGTTTCAAATCCTTTCTGAGAAGATTTTTTGAATCTGTTTATACAAAAATAGGCCAATTAATACAGTTCTAGTAAATGACAGATTTTTCTCTTACAGCACATTCCACGTGTTAAACAACTGAGACCAGTGCAATTAATAAAGCCAATTACATGGTTCAGTAGAAAGACTCTTTTTGCATCATTCATTGATTATAAAATAAAACTCACATGCAAAGTTTTAGGCTACTTTTCAGAATGGAAATTTATATTATAATCATCACCAATATGCCAACAATCCTAATTTTGCAAAAATTTCTTATCCTTACAACTGTGTCTACGGTACTTTTCATGCCTGTCCAGAGCCCATCAACTTCAATGATATCAGAAATCCTATAGTTGTTCTCATTACAGCCCCTTCGTATACCAGAATTCATCAAAGTTTTAAACAACCAAAAAAACAATGATACTCTAGATCATCTCCTATAAAAGAGAAAATCATCTATGGTTTCAATTTGCAAAGATACCGTAACTTATTTCTGACAATTGGTACATGTAGTGTCTTCTGAAATGCAATCATTATTTTGCTGTCTGGAATGACAGCTTGTAAACCCTTGCCTTGCAAATCTCTAGTCGATATTCCAGGGAAGAATTGTTTTATGTTTCTATGCATACATACAGATATAGTCTTTTTATATCAAGAATTGTTTTTACGTTTCTATATATTCATACATTTATAGCCATTTTCTTTCACATATTGGAGCCCTGGAATATTGTTTTTAGATTTGCAAGATATATATCAAAAGTTGTTTTTTATGTTTGTTTTTAACTAATTTTTCTGTCATTTTATCAGATTTTTTTGGCAAGCTTCACGAGTACTTGCTGTGTCTCATGCTATATAGAATGCTATTGCACATCCAAATATTATATAACATTTAAAAGAATACTTTTATGGATATTTTGTGACCTGTTTGCAATTGGCAGTGTGTAGACACCTAAATAATTCCATCTTCACCTGATCCACTCATTCATCCATGCCCTAGGATCTTTTCATCTAATCATCCTATCACCCAAATCATAATTTCTCCTAATTATCTACTTCATCTAATCATCCTACCATCTAGGTCCTAGTTTCATACAATCATCATTCAATTTATACATCCATCATCTAGTACACACATCATCTCCTTATCACCAGATGCCTAATAATTTAATTAAATAATCCCTAAGTTATTTAATTAAATTTAACTAAAATTATTATTTATTCATCCATTAAACTAATAATTTATCCACACATTATCTATTAATAAATTAATTTAATAGTCACATGTGCACCAAAAATTAATTAGTTGATTATTAAATTGATTAATTCCATCTCACCTAGTTGACAACCTAGTCTAATCAAACCACTCAGACTTACTCCCAATCTCACTCATCAATCAAATCCACTTCACTCATTCATGCGATCAAATAACTATTTCATTCAATAGTCAACTCCCCTCGATTCTCTCATGCAGCTGGTTAACTCCTCCATGCAGGCAGCTGACTAATTAATCAGATCTGTTGGCTCCCCAGTCACATAGAGTTCAAAAACTATTAATATTTTAATTGACAATTAAAATAATGTACAACTCATCAATGTGTGCCACATCTCCACATCAATTCCCAAAATCAATAATCAAATCTCAAGTTCTAGATTCAATCCTAACCCTCCCTCAAATTCTCCTGATAATCTATAAATCAAACCCATCTCAAATCATCTCTCAAGCATCATCAGGCATTCAATCATTTATCGATTCTCAGTCAATTTGTCATTTAGGTAATGCTAACGTTATGCTGGCAAATCGAGCACCAACATCACAAATGAGCACAGCTTTACATTCAACTCAATCGGAGATTTGCATGTTTTTGATTTGAGTATTAAATTGATTTGGATTTTATACTAATTTGATTATTTCATTTGCATGCATACAAAGGGCTTTGCCAACCTTTAGTGAATTTCAACAGCCATGAGATCTTTGGCATCAGTGATTGCATTGGTATCAAGCATAGAAGAGTTTTAGAATGAATCTTATGCCTTGCGCATGGCATGGTTTATGAACAGGGTAGTTAAAGTTTTTTATGTGATTGTGCTTGTCTTTTCAATAAAGCTGTAAGCCCTAAAATTGTAGAGGTGTTGATCTAACTGAAAGGTCACCTCTGTAGTCATCCTATACTTGACTTAAGCCAAGGGGCAATTGAGTAATGTTATCTCAAATCAACAAGTAATTGAGATTTGTTGTTATAAGCAAATGTTGACTTTCAATGAGTTTGGATCATCAAGCATGTAAATGCCCTAAGCCTAACTCAAGCTTGGGAATGTTATGCTCATTTCTTGTATGTGAACTTGAATGTTCATTTAGTACCCATATGGTTTGTAGGGTTTCAATTTGGTAGGATAATCTAATGGTCTTGATGGACTGAGGAAGACCCTTAGGAAGAGATTAATGCTTCTGGGGCAGTGCAATCTATTATGAGTATGAGAAATAATTAGTAACTTGAATTACGCACAGGAGCACATGATGCACTGTTTTGTCTCTTGGTTATCTTGATGGAAATGCTGCATTAAATTCCTGAAGTGGACATTTGGTTGTGTCGGGTGTCTTGGCTTGGTAGACATTAATGATTAAAGTGTTGGGCATGGGGCACCCCTTATGTGGTCCCACAAGCTGGGCCTCATTATGCCCAGATTTCACACAAAAAAATAGTTACTTAAATTATGAAGTTGTTTTTTATTCTTGGTCGTCCTATCCTGAAAATTGTCAAGATCTATTTGTGTTGAAAGAGGTATCCTGAAAAGATGATTAGATAATTCTTTTTTATGACTGTCATATTGTCACCTTACTGTGATCTCAAATTTTTTAAAGTCGTAAAGGAGACTTCTTTTAATTAGCTTCAAGATTTCTTGATTATTTATGACACATTGATACCCTGTCCTTCCTTCAAGAGAAATTTTAATAAATGAATAGTAGTTTAAATAAGGCTGATGTTAGTGTAGGATGAGCTGTCTAAAGATGATGGATCTCCATAACGATATAGCGCAGTTCTTTTTCTTGCTATTTTGGACACTCAAAAAACTACTGCTACAGGTACCCAGACCTAGTGGAAGTTGACGGGTCACCTACCTATAGTATTGATTGTGGTGGGTACTCAGGGAGAGACACCATGCAGTCCCTAGCATAGATTAAAAACTCCACAAAACTTGCCTAACTCACAAGTTCTCACAAGTCAAAACTGCTCCCAAGTTACTCACCCAAAAATTCAGGAGCAAGTTTTTTGTTAAAAATCAGTGTGTTTTTGGCCATAAACTCACTGAGTACCCACAAGTCTGACATGAAAACTTGCCAACCAGTGCAAATCTTCATTTGTGTACCAAAAAGGTGGAGGGAAGGGCCAATCGCAATGCCATTGACCTTGATGACATAGATCCTTATTCAGATCGGATTGCTGATGATGTGGATGAGCCTGACTAGACCCTCTTTTCCAAGGAAGAGTTAGCTGAAATTAATAGAGAGGCAGCAGAATGGGCAGCAATTGTAATGGCAGAAGGGAGTCGAAAGGTGAGGCCAAGGCATCAGTGCGGCTTCATTGGATGCAGATGCCATGATAGCATCCACTTCAAGGGCACCCACACAGCCACTTAGAAGTTCTACTCATAGAGAAAATTTAAAAATGTACAATATAAATATAGATTTGTAATTGTTTACCATATGACACTATAATGTGCATTGAAGTTATATTTTGATCAAAGAATGAACGAAGACTATTTATCAATTCTTTAATACTCGATTTATGAATGGTTTTTAAGATTACTCCGTAAATATACATGTTTTTTAATGTTCAGTGATTTTGCTGACCTTTGGCATTTTTATGCTAAGTCTCCAAGTCCAAGTCGGAGTCCAAGTTGGATTTGGGCCTGCCAAGTTTGGCTTAGTTATGATCGCTAGTATAAACACGGACTTCTCCATCTCCTCTATATCTAGCCACTCTACGATTATAATCTAATGCTCATGTATCCCAATTAATAGAGTGCTTAGCAGCTAAGCTACCTTAAATCTTGTATTTAGCATCTTATAAGGTAGATGTATAATATGCATTTATTGGAAATGGAAACCTTATGTGTGGGTTGAAACAAGGTATGAAATAGATAAATGTGTATTAAATACTTGTTCAAGTACATGATTTATGTATTCATGGTTTCCCCATTCATAGCATATCTTATTCCACATTTAACTGTTGCTATGTACATGCTGTTTGTGATGACATGTACATGATTCTCTTTTATAGTTCTATAAGAGTTTGATTATCCTTATCTGCTGTTCTTGTGAAAGGTAGGGTCATCCCAAACAAGGGGTAGTGCACAAGAGATCCACAATACTCATTGGTTGGAAAGTCATGCACTCTGGGAATAGTCTCCCTCTCTCTTCTACCTCTTCCAAAATTGCTAGACCAGTTGGACACATACATTACAAACTATAAATTCTTTAAAGCAGCCACATTGTATGATAAGTATGATTTAATCCATTAATATAGTTAATATTTACTACACCATTGTTGAATCATGATTGTACTTTAATCATATTGTGTACTTAAGCGTATTTAAGTATGATAAGGATGATAATTATGATTCCAATGTAAGAGATATTTAATCTGCTTATATTTTTAAACGAGGCATGTATGCAATATTATGGCTCACTCTACTACTGCTCATTCCTCCTCACTTGCACACTCTTTTCCATGCGAAATCCGAGACACTCAGGATTTTCATGCTTTTCCATCTGGTTTAATGGCCTAAGTTGGGGTTTAATGGTGTGGATGTTGTGGGAGAGATGTTGGATTTGAGTGTCGTTGCTTGCTTGGGGAAGGGCTTGCCGCCTTCAGTATCCAAAGTACCTTGGCGCCCTTGCTACTCGGTGAATCCTGCGAGTTTCTAACAAACCCTAGCCCTACCAAATGAGCAGTAATCACCCAAACTTAGCAACGGTCAACAGGAACATTAAGGAACTATGCTTGGGTATTCAAGTCGGCAATGGGGATTTTGAGGGTTCCTCTGGTACGCTGCTCTCCCTTAATTCTAGCAACGTCACTTGATAGTGCTTGCACCCTCTATTCGCCCCTCATCTACAAGCCCTGAGGTTTGTTTGGATGATTTTGCCATGGACCAAGAGTTTTTTTTGTAGGATCATGCCTTAATCTGCAATGTTCCACAAGGATGCGTCCCCTACATTTTTGGGGGCTATCCCCATCCTGGGGACATTCTAGGGAAGAGGGATGCCAAAGAGATAGTTTGTCATCCTCGGGACACATTGGGGACATCTGCGACCTCCCCATACATTTGAATGATGGCCAGTCGTCCCCTTTTTTTCATTTTTGCTTCGTCTTTTTAATTCTCCCCAAAAAAAATTGTTGGATTTTCTCATATCTAACACTTTGTGCAGCTCATCATTGTTGCCCCTAAAACATTTGGGCTACTAAGTCGAGCCCAAGTCGTCAAAATTTGCTTTTCATCATTATGTTTAAGTTTTTGACATTTATATTGCAAACTTGTAGCCTTTGGGCATTTTGGTGTATGCAGTATTATTTATGTCATATGCACATTAATTGTTGACAAGAATTATGGAAACAATTTAGTACTATTAACTTGATTGACACTCATCACTCATGTGAACTTTATTCATTGTGCTTAACTAAGTACTTTTGAATCTTTGATAGTATAATTTATATGTCAATATGACTACATTTGCGACTTTATCAATTTTAACATATTAACATTTGAATTTTATCATATGAAAGGAATAGCGTTTGAAAGGCCTTGGAAGTGGAACTTAATAGAAAGACATGAATAGTTCCTAACTCACTTAACTTGTTCAGGGCATGCAAATTCAAGGAAAACTCCAACATTCTCGGGTGAGTGATCACCATTCTCAATTTCTCATGCTTAATTTTAACTGAAGCGATTGAAAAACCAATCAAAGCAAGTTTTTTATATCTCTAGTGGAACTTTCAAATGTTTCTAAGGCTACTCAGCCTTTCATAAAACCTCCAATTTGTATTCCCTGTATCACTTATCAGCATTTATCATGCTGAGGATGAGTCAATGGAAGGCATCCTGCACTATATACAGCTCAAAAGGCTCATCCACATCCGAACACTAATTTAACCACCAATAATTGGTGGATTGATATTGAACTTATGATATAGAAAGACGAGGATAAATTTCTTAAGACTTCTAGCCCAATGCCATCAGAATTTATTATTTATTCTTGCCATGATTTTCAACCACTATGTTGATGGAATATAAGGTCCTTGATTCTTACCATGATTATTAACCACTATGTTGATAGGAAATGAGGCCCTTGATCCTTGTCATGATTTTCATTCATTAAGTTGATAGGGAAAAATAAAAATTAACTATTTACTAGAAGAGGTATACAACTAAGTTTCTGGGAAAAAATCTTCTAATACCAAATCATAAGGTACCGGGTTCTTCTGGTTTATGCCCGCGTCCCGGCCCAATCCTTCCCAAATACGGTCCAGATGCAGTTTTTTAAACCTTTTTGGGGTCTATTTTGGTCAACTCGACCCTCTAACCCTAGAATAGACCACTAAAAAGACTAAAAAGGTGAAACATGTCTCATTTGTGCATTTGTGAACGAAAAACAAAACTTCTTGACTCCATTGCTAAATTATCTTGTTTGCTTGTCATTGCTCAAGGAGTGTTGAAGGGTTATTGTTGCATGTTCTAAGCTGGATTGTGAGCTATTCCTACATGGTTGCAAGTGTTGAGAACTCCTCAAAGGCATTGAAGAGGAAAATTTTAACAAAAGAGGTAGGTTTTTATTGTTTTTGGTTGTTTTTTATTTTTCTTTGCATATTTTATACAAAATCAAATGAACTCTCTAGTTTTCTTTTATTTTTTCATTTTGTTTTGTGGCTTTGTATGTTGTTATAGATTCATTGAATGGCAAGTGCTTCTAGCACTAGGAACTCCCGGTTCACAATAGACCCGAACTATGCACTATGGAAATATGTGGAAATGGTACAACAACTACCAGGTGGAAGAGGTTACCTTTAGATTTGTAGCCATTTCAAAGAGGAATATAAAAGCTCTTACAGTCGAGTGAAAGCACATTTGTGCTTTATCCCTCATAAAGGAATCAAGTTTTGTGCAGGCAAACCAAGAGTTCCTAGGGAGCCTCTAAGTAAAACCCTTCTCGCGAACTCCATTGTACTAAAATATATTGAAGAGCAAAGACAAGTAGATGAAGCAACTAGGAATACAATTGCTCATCCTTTGGAAAGGTTTACAAGTCAAAAAGGATTCAAGGCCTCTATGGCATTAATTTTGAATCAAGAACCTACAGAGGACCATCCATTCTTGTGTGTTCCTCAAGAACCAGTGCCAAATAAGAGACCAAAGGGCCCTTGGAAATGGCATTTCACAATGAGGGTAGAGACACTGTCGAGCAAGACATAACTAGATGCATCTATGCAAATGGATTGGCATTTAATGTTGTTCGCTAATCGTATTGGCAAAAAAATGGTGAGATTGTTTGATGAGGCTCCAAAGGGGTTCAAGGGCCTCAGTTATGAGAAGATGTGCATCACTTTATTGGACAATGAGGTGAAACATATAAAGGATGCCTTGAAGCCCATCAGGTATTCATGGATCAAAATAGGTGTGTCCATAGTATTGATGGATGGAAAGATGCGAGAAATAACCCTTTGATCAATGCTATTGCAGTGTCCACAAGAGGTACAATGTTTTTGAGAACAATGGATTGTGAAGGGCAAGTGAAGGACGATCCATTTATTGCAAACATTCTTTTCCAAGCCATTGAACAAGTTGGCACTCGAAATGTTGTTCAAGTGATAATAGACAATGCCAAAAATTGTAGGGTTGCTAAGCTATTGGTTAAGAAGCACTATTGTAATGTCCCCTTTTTACTGTATATGAGACACTACTGAATTTATATAATTCTTGAACATTTGCTTTATTGATTTAATGCAATTGATTTAAAATATACAAATGCATGTACAGTTATAATTTCAATGAAATCTCAATTACTGGTAATTCCAAATGCATATGCTGAATCTTTGTATAGATTTCTATGTATAGAATGCAATATACAAATATGGAAAGGTTGTGTCTAATAGAGCAATGTAGAATATGCTTTGTAACCTGAATGGTTGTCTCTGATCTTCTTATATAGTCCACACTATATAGTATATATACAAGTCGATATGTTCACTGGCAGAGATATAGGTCGTCTCCTATATTCTTGATTTGTCTATGCACTGATCCTCAGATTGGTGAAGCTGTCTGATATAGCAGTAGTCGATTATGCTTCTTTAATGGATGTCGTCTCTGATGTATAATTGAATAGCTTGCACCAACGGTTTCTGTAGCAACCTTCTATGCTCTTAACTAAGTGCTCCACGAGGGAATATATAAGTTATCCAATATCAATTCTTATTTGTCCTTGGTGACCCGATTGGCTTGTGTGTGTGTGTGTGTGTATATATATATATATATATATATATATATATATATCGAACCATGAGAGGGTGCAGGTGGAAAGACGTCACCCTTCATAACAATATATAATTATGTTGTTCACCGAATAATCATTCATGATTATTTGGTGAACTTAATCACGAAGGATTATTGTTAACAACTGTCATCTAATTATATTATAATCATGAATCATTAACAATTGTCAGCCCGATAATACTATCGACTTATATTATAGCACAATGGTAAAACATAGGAAGTCCAATAAATGAATCGAAAGTGATGCCCGATCATATATTGCTCAAGTCTCACGGTGTATAGTGATTACTGTATCAAACCCGATGATATATATCTGTTGGTATCATTGCAAAGATTGTGTATATATGCATGATGCAAAGTATGATGCTTGATGTAATGTTGCGATAATTAATCCTCCCTTGGTGATATGTTCTGGAATATATTTGATAACTCCTCATAGTCGGTCACTTTGTTCCTGTACTTAAACTTGTCATTGGACGTTACTCAGTCCACAAGCCTTCTAGCGGTGACATTAACATTAATGGTATTGCAATAAAACCATGGTCGATGATAATTAGAATACTATCATGCTCCTTTAGATATTGTTTGATAATGGATTACACCGTGTCAAATTGTGTAATATTGATTGTCCTCCTTGTAATTATATGGTCGATATCAATCGCAGATGCTAGTAATCCTTATTCCTTAATCGTTGACCAAGATTGCCGCTAATTAAATTCAGCTGATCTTCCCTAATGGCGTATACAATTGAGGACATCACAGTCCCCCTCTACGCAGGACAAATTTAAACTTATAAAATTGTTTATCGATTCAAGTCCCAAGTTTGGGGACATCACAATCTCCCCCTCTTGGAAAAATGCTTGTCCACAAGCATTCTTATAGCTTCATGACGATTCTTGGATCCCAAACTCAGATGTGCCATCTCTACATAATATAGTCGCATTGATTCATGGTGATCAAAAAATGTGAGTAGTTAATCTCCATGAGCTCAGTAGGTCCTCTATTGATATTATCTTAACTGAGATTCCATGGTGGTAATACATATCTTGCATGAGACATGTGATGGAAGTATGACTCCCCTTTTCTATCAAACTTGAAAAATTAGTTTTTGCTCTATGTCCCACAGAAAGAATCATTTTTTCTGAATTGTATCTCTTGGTACTTTGAATGTAGAGCTTTTAGTGATGGCACTATGAGTTATTTTGTTCCAAACGGTTCCCATTCTTCTTTGATGGAGGATGCACTAGGATCCCATAATCTATTTTCATCTTCAATTTGGAGTGACTTCAAGCTAGTTTCTTCATACACCTTAGAGAGTGAATTGTCATATGTTTTGTCCACTTCAAACAAAGGGTTATGGATAAGTTGAAGATTTCTTTTGCCACTAAACTCGGATTTATCTTTGTCTGATTTTGTGTAACCTTTCGAGTCACCTTCTCCTTCTTTGTTGACGTGCATGATTGCCATGCCTTGTCTTCTTGATGGTGAGGTCTCTTCCTCTCCCTTGTAATGATTTGGAGTTCCAAGACTTACATACTTTTAAGGACTAGTGTAAAAGTGTAAATCTTTAATTTAAACTTATAAAATTGTTTATCGATTCAAGTCCCAAGTTTGGGGACATCACAGCTATGATCTCATTTTTGGTCACCTTGTGTTGTCCACTCACTCAACCTAATGCTGCAAAAAGATGGCAACAAAGTTGAGTGGATCAAATAAATGTATGTCGATGCCCAGGATATCCAAATGTTCATCGTGAGCTACCATATGTCGCAAGGCATATTTAGACAATTCTCGAAATTGGAGCTCTTAAAGGTAAGTTAAATTATTTAAAATTTAAAAATGTTAGACTTTAGATTAGTAAACTTTCTAAGTTTTTTATTTTAATTTTGATTTTCATTTATTATTATTTTGATTTTGAAATAGGTTGTTGAGACATGTTTTGCCTTCAACACAATTGTTTTCAAACGCATTGTGAAGGTTAAAGAGGCATTGTCTAGAATGCTAATCAATGCTAACTGGAACATATGGAGGCAATCTAGTGGTACAAGGGTAGCTGCCATTAAGGCAATGATACTAGATGACTCTTAGTAGGATCCTGCTAAGTACCTCGATTTACTAAGCCTATATTGAGCATGATCCGATACACTCACATGGATAGGCCTTGCTTGGGAGGGTATATAATAGCATTGACTCTAAGATTGAGGATATGAAAAAAAACATAAATGAGAAAGAGCAAGATCCTAAAGAAACATTTTTCAAGGAAATATAGAAAATCAAGTGGAGAGATGGAAAAAAATTGACTACTCCTTTGCATCCTTACCTTTGCATTGAACCCTAGGTAATATAGTCGGGTGGTCCTTGATGAGAGTAGCACCAAAGTTGCCCCATATAGATATACCGAAGGTGCTTACGAGTACAAGGACTTCCTTCATAGACTCTTTCCCAATCACATATGGCCTTTGGTGAGGTCTGAATTCATGAGTTTCGCAAGTACGGATGATTATGGTCTTGACGCTCTTGTAGACAAGCAAGATGTTAATGCTTATAAACGGCGGTACTTCCATGGAGAAATATATCAGCACCTATAACACATTGCCATCAAAATTATATCACAAGTTCTTAACTTTTAAAATTCTAATTTCTAAATTCTTGTTGATGAATATTAAATTTATATTTAAAATTTGTATTCGTAACTCTTAACTCTCTAATTTCAAAATTGAAAGTCTTCATAGGTTGCTAGTTCATCTTCATCTGAGAGAAATTGGAGTACATACTCCTTCATCCACTCAATAAAACGCAATAAACTATAGTCCAAGAAGGCAGAAGATTTGGTCTATGTGCTTTCAAACTTGAGGCTCCTAACACACAAAGAAAATACTACAAAAAAGGGGAGGCAAAGCAGTGGGATGTTGAAACAGAGCATGTGGAGTTGGATGATTCAATCGCCCACGTTGGTGTACTTGGAGTTGATGATGATGATCATGAGCTACCTAGTGATCATGAGGCATATCCTGAGGCTGAGATTGCTAGTACCGATGTGAGTGGCACTATTTGTGCCTCTAATTTGCCATAGCAAGAGGAGGAGGATATGTTTGATGACGTTCAATAATACTTTATTAGTGATGGCTGATTGTTAAAGTTGACATTATTATTTTTGAAGTGAAACATTGATATGGTGGTGTATTTTGGCATTTTGATATGTTATTTAGACTAAAACATTAATATAATGGTGGTGTGTTTTGCTATGTTACTTTACTATTAGCATAGTGGTGTATTATGAACTTATTTGCTGCTGCATGTATGTATATATTTTTTATTTTTTAGTTTTTTATGTTTTTGTATGGACGAACCTAAAGTGAACCCAAACCCACCCTAAAAAAAATTTGATCAAACCCACGAACCCGAATCTCGAACCCGAATCTCAATCCAAACCGGGACCAGCAACTTAGACTAAATCCTATACATGGCATGAAACTTCTCTACAAATAAACACATTCATAATGAACTCAAAGTCAAGATTGTGAATAGGCATTCTTGCTAATGCCTTAAAAGTCAAAACTAATGCTAACATTAGTTCAGTGAAGGCAGTCAAATATAACTAACTCATGGCATTGCTAAGAAAAAATGGAAGGACCGCCTACTTCACTAGTGAAATTCTACCTTATATAACATACAAAAGATGCTTTAACAAACCAGGAGTCAATCATAACTCATACCTTTCAAAGAAATCAAAACTGGCAGCTAGCTTCTTTACTGTTCCTGGCAATTTAGACTTGGAATCAGCACCAGATGAAATGGATTTGTTTTGTGCTGCTTCTTTGTTTAAAGCCTTGGAATTGAAATGATTTCCTACTGAAGGTACACATTTATTTCTTTCATTTTCAGGGACCAAATACTTTGATGCTTTTTCTACTGTAGAAAGATTATCACTGTCTTTCTCTACATGTGCTTCAGATGTTTCAGTTATAGAGACTTCTTGGAGCAAGGTAGCTACTGCATTTGCCCGATCATTTCTAGCATTGAAATCACGCATTATTGTCTGCTTCTCAAACTGCAAGAAAAATTGTTCAATGTTAAATCGAATCCATTAGCCTTTTGAGGAAATAAGGCTAGCTAATCTGCAGAAGATTTAATCAAAAGGCTATGTCAAATCTGAGAAAGTGTTTACAAGTCAAAAACTTGGCACATTACCTCGTGACTCAAAATCTGACGCATAGCAGATGAAAGGAGATAATGACTTGGAGTATAGTCCTTGAGGAAGAAACAAGCATACAACCTTATTCAGGACAGCTGCCAAATGTACATATATAACAATATTCTAACAGAAAACAGCTTTGTTACCAATCAAAACTAATAAGTTTACAAGGGTCAAACCTTGAAAGTAACCAATTCATTAATTGGTGGGTAAAAGCAAAGTTCGAGAAAGCCTGAAGTTGCATCCTGTCTCTGGCTTCCATGTGGAGTGAGAATTTTACCCTTCTTGTAAGTTACGGCATAGTCAACCATAGCATTTACTAGTTCAATTATTTGGCTTTGCTCTTTTTCTGATAGTAATCGTGATGCCACCTGAAGCACACAATTTTGTCAGTTTTCCAATAGATAAGCACCAACTAGTTACATGCTAGTTAGCACTGTAATAAGCCAGTGCAGAAGGCTAAATCTTAATGAACGATAAAATGCGAATTTGTCTTTGTGTTTCCATTTTTTAAAATAGGCAAATAAATTACATTTGAAGTTAAGAAAAGCCCTAAATTTTTTTGCCTCTAATAAATTTCAACTTGAAGCAAACATTCTATTATTGCAAGTTTTAAATGCTTTGCAGTCTTTGATATAGAAAGGTGTAAAACTGCAATTTCACATGTGTGATCAAATGATATCCCAGATTAATGTTAATTATTTAGAAGCTTATATATTAACAATTTCTGAAAACTATTCAGAATAAAACGTAAGAAAAGAGATGCTGACTGTCTCCACACTTTAATAAAATCAACATGAACAAATAAAAGGCATTTAGAAACCTAGTCTAGAAAGTCATACATTTTGCTAATTGTTGTTGGGTTTAAAAAGGTTAAATGATCAGAGTTATTGCATGGAAGTGAATGCTATAGTATGGTGGGACTAAAATGATGATTAAAATGTGGATCTATTGATTATCATTAAACTTACAGACTCATAACCATAAACATTTCTGGCAGTCTTGCTGAATATTCTCAAACGAAGCTGTTTCGATATCTGATTGCTAACTGATATGTCATTTCTAAATAGAGTTTTCTAATATCGTAGTTATATATCTAGTACTACTTTATTTATAAGCCTGATCTTTTGATAAATATTGATAGACTTTAGCTTTCAGTGTAGAAAAAATATTGTAGTATACTGCATGAATGGTGTTGTGTAATGTCCCCTTTTTGGCTAAGTTAGGAAAGCCAGGACTATTACTTCAATCTACTCTTCTTACTATGTCAGATGAATATGAATTAAGCAAGTAATGGAAGATAAATGAATATCAATGTGATCTCTGATATATATTCAATGGAAATATATGCAATATGACAGTTATATAGTAATTGTAATGTCTGCTATAGGATTATGATGCATACAATGTGTTTAAATGGCACTTGTAATGTCTGACATGCAATGAATCTATAAATGTGAAAGATGAATTCTATCACTGGCATTAATAGATCGATTATGCTATCTCTGATTTACAATGGAAGTAAGCAATCGATATTTATTGCTTATAGCAATGTTGCGATATCTGATATATCTATAGCATTATGCAGTGGAAGGTAAACGCTTAGAAGCAATTAGTGTTGTGTCTGGATATCGATGAATGCTTGCACTTCAATGGATGCTGTCTCTGATATACAGTCTGAACTGTGCAATTCTTTAGATGCCATCTCTGATATTTTCTGTTCATACTTGCACCAGTAAAGCCGATTAGGCTGTTGGTTCTAAACAGAGCATATCCAAGGGGCTAAGAAAAAGAGAAATAATATGTATTCGATGATTGAAAGGATAAGTCGAATGTCTTCTTATATCCGTATTAGGGAATGAAGGGTCGCATGTTTGGGATGTGTCCCATCCCCTCATTCATAATTGTTAAACTTTGGGATTGCTGCAAATGTAATAGCACTGCCTATATTGATTGTGGTATGTGTTTTTCAAATACAACAATCTCTCTTTCATTTATATTGAGAAAGAGGCTAGGAGAGACATGTCCCTTCATGGGACATGTCTATTCATTA
>MU225256.1:12236572-12251368 GCA_018584345.1 Thuja plicata | reverse complement strand
GAGGTCATGACTGTCAACCATCATGTGACCAGGTGCCCTGCTAAAAATAGCCATTGCTAAAAATAGACTTACTATAAATAGTAAGTCCCTCAAACTGGAGATTCTCTGAAACTCGATCCTAAGATATCTGACGCTCTGTGCAGACACCCTGCCAATCCTGGCCATACCAGAAACCCCACTTACTAAAAATAGTAAGTCAACCAAAATGACCCGAACGAAGAGCAGACCTGATAAACTGAATCTCCAAAATGGAATCCCAACGCTGGCTCCCCAATCTGACCCCCTCTGAACACCCAATTAGCTTGCGAGGGTCGCCAAACCAAGCTAATCCCGAAGTCTGAAAAACGGGGACATTACAATTTGCTAGTAACATTTAATAATTTTTCTGCAAAGAATTGCTGAATTAAAGTATAATTATATCCCCCAACCTTTTATTTCTGTTTTGGTTATTTTTTATACTCTAATTAATGTTTAAGGTGTACATACTAGTTTTACAATAGCCTGTTTGTTTTTTCTGTCTTAAAGTCTTTAAAATTGA
Source organism: Thuja plicata (assembly GCA_018584345.1). NCBI lineage: Eukaryota > Viridiplantae > Streptophyta > Pinopsida > Cupressales > Cupressaceae > Thuja > Thuja plicata. The sequence continues at coordinate 12,250,830 of MU225256.1, read as the reverse complement.
ATTTATAAATGAGCCCTTTGTTTGTATCAGGCAAATCATGCATTGATTTCTTTGAGGCCTAAAATGAGAGGAATTAGATTCTTGAACAAGAGTTATATTCCCATATCTGTTGTGCTTGTAAGACACACATCAACACAGCCAGATTGATGAACAACATCCATCACTTTTCATTTGTGTTTTGAGTGACAATGATGGACTGTCCTCATCAAGTATCTCTTTGTCGACTCTTGGTCAGGAAGCCTTTCACAAATGTGAGATATTGTGTACCACTTCAAACTGAAATCTAGTAGTAACAACTTCCAAAAGGATCCTTCAAGTCAAAAACTAAAAACGGTGATTTGGAAGAGTTTCTAGCAGGTTGAGAACTACCAACACTAGCCTAGTGATATGCCCCCATCAAGGAGGGGGTTAGCATTTTGATGGAGTGTCCACATCAAGTCTCTCTTTGTCAAGTCTTGGTTAGGAGGACTTTCACAAATGTGAAATATTGTGTACCACTTGAAAGTAAAAACTAGCAATAATAGTTTCCAAATGGATCTTTCAAGACAAAAACCAAAAATGGTGATTTAGAAGAGTTTCTAGTAGGTTGAAAACTGTCGACGGTAGTGTTGTGACCTTTTCACACATTGCCCCATTGCAAATGGGGACCCCCTCTTTTTGCTGGATAAGCCAAGTCTTTTTACAGTCAGTGTCGTCTCCCGACCCTTGAAATACATTGATGATTAATGTTAAGTCTGGAATTTAAGTGTCACCTTCCATTGGCTCTAAGAAAAGGAAGTTTTGTGTAGGATAGTGGAATTTGACTAAGTCTGAAAAGGAAAAATCTTTCAAAGAGGCATGCTAGTGAAATTTTGAGTTTTTTGAAATTAATTTTGGAAGTTTCTAATTTTAATAAGTCTATTTTTAGTAAATTCACTCTCTCCCTGATTGGCCTAATCTTGAGTTTGGAAGTACTTACTATTTTTAGCAGGGTCTAGTTTTAGTAAGTTTCACTGTGTCCCGAATTGGTCTAATTTGGTGTTTGAACAAACTTGTTGTTTATTGTAAGTCTATTTTTTGGCAGGTCTATTTTGGAACAGATGAGCTCTACCTGAGAAGCAGACAAAAGGGTATCCAGTTCTAAATCCGAAAGCATAAGCAACTAAGGCAGGTGATCTAAAATGGTTGTCTGAAAACATCTGAAAGAATCCAAAAGAGGAAAGGGCAGGAAAAATGTTAAAACTTCACTAGGTATGGGAAAGGTTCCTTGATTACACCCCAATAAATGCCCAAAGTGAAAATGATAAAAATGGTTAAGTCAAGGAATTGTTGCAAATCCCTCTCTCATCCCACAAGAGCGCCCAAAGCAAGTCAAGATGAATTGGCAAAAACAACTAAGTGTTTGAAAAATCCTTCTCCGCGTCAATTTGGCACCCAAGGGAGGGATCCTCCACAGTCAAAGATTTGTGCCTAGTTCCAAAATTCCTTCTCCAAGTGCACCCATGAGCGCTATTCCTCAAGAGCCAAGGAATTTCCAAAAAAATGTTAAAATCCACCTCTAAACTCAAAGAGCGCCCTAAGCACTAATTCTAGGGTTATAAGGATTTGTGATCAAGCCTAGAAATCCTCCAACATGCTCCATATGCGCCCTAGAGCGCAAATTTCAAGGTGGCAAGGAATTGTTGCAAACTGTTAAAATCCACCCATGGGCTCTAATAGAGCCCATGAGCGCTAATTCTTGAGGGCTAAGGAATTCCACTTCCAAGTCCAATTTGCGCTCTAAAGCACCAATCCACTATGCATGAGGAATTTGTCAAGAAAAATCAAAAATCCTTGGAAGTGTCACATTTGCACACAAGGAGAAGTTGCATGGAAATATTAAAATTTGACTAAGTATGGAATACCTCTCTATATTTCAAGTGCATTGAGGGCCAATGTTGAAGTAGAAATGACAAGGTTGGTTAAGTATCATGAAATCCATTTCCATATATAATATGTGCCCATGGAAGAGAGGTGACTAGCGACGTGAACTTGAAAGAGATATTTTCATAAAATATGGCATTTGGCAAGTTAGTCAAGCAAGTACAAATGAGAAGAATTTACAATCACCATGAAATTCCTCCAAAAATCCAAAGATCCCAGTAAGGAAAGAACAGGGGGAAGAATTCCAGTTCCAAACATTCAAGTCCCAGAATTCCAGTTCTAGTGTTGAAGACGTCCTAGTTTCAAGCAATCCAGCTCAAGGCTAGGTTTTCTAATTTTTTATTTTTTTTTTAATCATTTTATCTCCTTGTTGTTGCATCTAGGGTTATAGAAACTCAACAATGGCATTTCCTAAGTAGTCTAAATTGCTTTAGAGTCTAATGAACAAGATTTAACACCAATTTTTGACAATTGTTACTGACTTTTCACACTATTTTCTCAAGAATCTCAACTTTTCCAAAAACAATTCATACCCTAACAATTTTTCCTTGTTTTTTTCAAGTTTCAACTAAGTTTAAAATTATTTAAACTAATTTAGTTTGTTTGATAAATTTATTTTTTTGATCAGTAAATTTTTTTTGTAATTTATTAGTATTAAACGCTTTTGACTGGAGCTATGAACTAGTGGGGCCACATTTGGGGGACCTCATCCCCGAGGTGATTACATTTTAATCTAAGGAATTAACGCCTCTCATATATGTCTCATGTTGTGACATCATATACTCTTTATGTCTCCCTGATCAACCGCAACGATGGTATCGCGCCCTCCTTATATCTCCCTATGTGGTGGCCATCTCTACCAACATCCTCCTTATCTCTCCTCTATGTTGATAATACCCTTATACCTCCCTCAGCGGTTGTCCTTTATGTCTCCCTTATTACCGTCCTCCATACTGCACAGGCCTTATCCCTCCACATAGCGCAGACCCTTATATCTCCCCTGCAATCAACACCTACCGCATCACCCCAACCAACGTCTAAGTCAGCAACCACGGTGGCAATGGGCATTCCATACCAATGTGCAGGCGATCCATTCAACAAGTGGTAAACCTTCTATCAACAACAGTCCAGTGAGCAGTGCGTCCAGACGCGGGCATGGGACTCGAACATCAATGAGGCTCGTGACTCAACCGTCACGTTGCAGGGTCATCCCCTTGTTTGCTAATTTCTTTTTTTCATCGGTAATTTTGTTTTTGTATTTATTAGTATTAATTCAAACATTTGGGGAACCCCATCCCCGAGGTGATTACATCTTAAACTGAGGCATTAACGCCTCTCATATATGTCTCATGATGTGACATCATATACTCCTTATGTCTCCCTGATCAACCGCAATGATGGTATCGCGCCCTCCTTATATCTCCATACGCAATGGCCATCTCTACCAACATCCTCCTTATCTCTCCTCTATGTTGATAATACCCTCATACCTCCCTCGACGGTTGTCCCTTATGTCTCCCTTATTACAGCCCTCCATACTGCACACGCCTTATCCCTCCACATAGCGCAAACCCTTATATCTCCCCTGCGGTCGACACCTACTGCATCACCCCAACCAACATCTGAGTCAGCAACTACGGTGGCAGCGGGCATTCCATACCAATGTGCGGGTGATCCATTCAACGAGTGGTAAACTTGCTATCAACAACAATCCAGTGAGCAGTACGTCCAAACGCGGCACGGGACACGAACATCAAACCTTGCATTAAAATATTAACTTGTGATTTGAATTTGCATGTATAAGTTGTTTTATAATGGAAAATAGAGAAGGATCTACAGTTGGTTCAGCTTCAAGGTCTGCCTCAGTAGATGCATGCCCATCTGGATATGTAGGCACTCGTCCTAAATGAGCTAGAGATAAGACTTGGAAGTATGCCTTTGAAGGACCAGAACCTAATTCCATAATATGCATTAAGTGTGAAAAACTATTTCATGGAGGCATAAATTGCTTCAAATACCACCTTGCAGGCATCACTAAGCATCATGTGAGAGTTTGTCTTGGGGTCACAAAGGAAATACAAAGAGAAATTAATGCCTTACTTGCAGCCCAAGAAGAGAAAAAATTGTGAAGGGAGAGGGCAAAACTAGCCATGAAATCAACCACACCTGAATCTCAAGGTGTTACTATTAGAATAATATTTGCATATTTAAATATTTAATGGTCAATAATGTAATTTTAATTTGTTTAGATATTTTCTAAATTTGCTTCAATGAACGATTGTTTCATTAGGAAACATCGTCAATGTAATTGCTATAAATGTACATATGCATTTGTTCAATAAACAAGCAATTACCATTGTAACATGGTATCAGAGCAAGAGTAGAATTTTGAAAGAAGAAAAATATAATCCTTAAAAATTCTTCAACGAAATTTTTAGTGAATTTTTTCAAAAAAAAATTTAAAAGCTTCGTGGGTGTCTATGCAAAGCACAAAATTGTAGTTGGGTCGTGTTTTGAGGGTTTTTCTCCCACGCATTTTTTTGGATTTTTTTATGATATCGCAACCCGCATTTTCATGTTTGTTGCTCGCGAAACAATTGAGTCTTATTCTCACTTTCTTGTGTGTGTGCAAAGGCTTTTGTTCACATTTGAAAAGAGCAAGACTAGAATTTCGAAAAATATATATATATAATCCTAAAAAAAATTTCAACGAAATTTTTAGTGAAGTTTTTTTCAAAAGTTTTTTTAAAAGCTTCGTGGGTGTCCATGCAAAGCACAAAATTGTGGTTGGGTCACGTTTCGAGGGTTTTTCTCCCACGCATTTTTTTGGATTTTTTCTAAAATCGCAACCTACATTTTCTTGTTTGTTGCCCACGACACGATTGAGTCTTATTCTCGCTTTCTTGTGTGTGCGCAAGGGCTTCTGTTCATATTTGAAAAGAGCTCACAGGGTTTTTCTACACGATGGCCCACGTCATTTTTTTCTTACACGATTTTTATTGCGTCTTCCAAGCTCGCACAAGGTTTCATAGTTGAGTCTACAAATTTTGCATTCACCTAGTGAAAGTGTTTACTCAAAAATCAGGCGTTCTTGACATTTTTTATAACCACGAGACATTTTCTCTATTCGACGGCTCTCTGCAATTGGTGCCCATGTTCTTATGGGATGGCTTTGTGCTCTCTTCGCGGCACATCTTCGACCTACACATATGCCTTCTAGTTAGGCGTGTGACCTCAAGCATCCCTTGCATCCATTTTTGGATTTTTTTTTGACAACCTGTGTCCGTAAAAAGAAGTCTTTTGGCCCGCATTTTTCATCAGATTAATTTTTGTGATGTGTTGTCTTTGTTTTGTGCACGACATCTCAAAGATCACAAAGGCTAGGGTTTTCATTTCTACAGACAATTTTTTTTCTAAGCATTTTTCAACAAGGCCTAAGGTGTATATCCTCAATCATTGTTTTCTGAAATTTTGGATATTTTAAAATTTTTGTGACCTAGGGTTTCGTGTTGTTGGGATTTGCGCATTGTGAGTTGTGCCCTAGGTTTCGTGCAATCAACATCTAACTATCTTCTACCTCTTTTGTTTACCTCATTTTTTGTGCCTCAAAAGTGTGAAAGATGTTGTCTTTGACCAACATAATGTTGGAAGGCAGTCAGAAGTTCAATGGCCGCAACTACAACACTTGGAAGCAACAAATGATGACTATTTTTGAATATCAATGCCTTGACCAGATTGTTTTGGGCAATTCTACTCGTCCTAAAACGACAGGTCCAAATTAGGACAAATTTGATGAGTGGAATCATGAAGTCGTGATGCTCATTAAATTGTCGATTACTGGCGATCAGTTGTCTCGGGTACCCTCCAACAAGACAGTTGTCAAAATCTACGATAATTTGAAGGACCTACATGAAACGTCAGACAAGAGTCGTGTGTTCTTTCTGAAGAACATGCTTTTCTCAATCATGATGAATGAGAGCATGTTTCTAACGAAGCATCTCACAAAAATCAAGGACATTCGTGTTCAGTTGGAGGCAATTGGTAAGGAGGAAGAAGACATGGTAGTCATCACTTTAAAGAGTCTACCAAAGTCTTATGAGCACTTTATTGAGACACTCAACATTACCTCAACTAATGTTGACTTGAAGTTTCTAGATCTTTGCACCAAACTTTTGCAGCGAGATTGTTGGAGACAACAGTTCAGTAGAGGTGCTAGTTCGTCCTCCACAAAATAGGCCTTCACAACAAAACCCTCAGCTAAGGACAAAGGGAAAAGTCAGTCCTCTCAATAGAAAGGCCTAGGTCAATCCCAAGACAGCTCCAAGAAGAACATTCAGTGCAATTATTGCCACAAGTATGGTCACATGAAGAAAGATTGTCGGCAACGCTTGGCTTCTAAACAAAAATAGCAAGGAGGGTCTTAGCAAATGGCTAATGTTGTAGAGCACACTGAGCATAAGGGATTGGTTCACAGAGTACATGTCATTCACCAATTCAGTGATATTTGGCGAAGGGGAAGAGTATATTGTTGTCAGCAAGGGCAACGTACAAATTCAATCTAGTGGGAGGAATTTAATTTCCCTCAATGTATACTATGTTTCAGGCATGGCACTCAACCTTCTCTTTGTAATGTCCCCTTCTAGAAAAATTATTTCTTTATGATGCTCTTGATTATAAACGCTGCAATCACATAGGGAACACCAATGTATATAGGCTAATAAAATTAGTTAGCTAAGTGTATACAAAACTTGAAATGCAATCTCTTCAGCAATTATCACTTTTAGACAAATTCTGAGTATAAAGATCGAATCATGATAAGTTTGACCAAGCCAATTCCATACTAAGTCCAAGAGCAAACCTTTGGCCCCCTTGGCCTCAGTGGCAAGACTTAGACATCCATGCGAGGCGGTCAACCTAGTAGGATGCTTGTATTGCTTTCTTATCTATGTCTCATCCCTTATAGTTGATTAGCCCAACATAGTAGGAACGGTGGGAAGAATGTAGTGGGGTCCTCAACCCATCCAATCTAAGCCCAAGAGTGGGACTTTGACCCTCTTGGCCTCCGTGGCATGACTTTGGCATCCACCAAAGTGGTCTACTTAGATGGCAGCCCTATACCCTCTTACCTACATCTCCTATAGTTAATTAGCTCATCATAGTAGGAATGGTAGGAAGATCATAGTGGGGTCCTCAACTCGTCCAATCTAAGCCCAAGAGCGAGAATTTGACCCTCTTGGCCTTGGTGGCAAGATTTTGACATCCACCAAGGTGATCTACTTAGATGGCAACCATATAGCCTATTACCCACACCTCCTATCCATGAAGAGACTCAACATTGGCTTAATCTAAAATATATTACAAATAGTCATACTTATTAACAATGGTGTGATCAATAATGGTACTAAAATAATTTGCATATTTATGATATATAAGTGATGTCAACAATGCAAAGATATTCATATTTTATGATTGTTTGCATGAAGATATGGTTGAAGCCAACTTGTTAACTGAATTATATCTTTTAACAAAAGTGTGTGATGTCAATGTTATTCATAAGGAGCGCATATATTATCTCCTATTGTAGTTATCACTATTGCAATGGCCTAGATGACACGCTGCTTTAATGCTAATCCCGATCATGTGTAATATTTAAATCAGTTATATGGAGGCATCTTTAATGCTCAAAATTACTATCTTAATGATAAGGTATAGACCTATCGTCTTCCCTAGGACAGATTACTGCTCAGCATGTGGATTGATTGCTTCATTTCTTGTGTGTTAGTATGTGGCTTGTTCTTCGATCTAATCAATACCAAATATATATTATAATCTCCTATTCCATCCCTGGTACCTTCCTTGCAACACCATATGTATTGAATACTCACTGATATTAAATATTCTCTTGTTCAATGATTCTAACTTGATTATCCTCAACCAATTTATATATCCTTCAGATCGAATGGGTGTCTTTAAATGATATAGCCTTTCCCTTCAGAGATCGCACCCTTTTAATAACTCATAATCGGTTCTTATTATTGTTTGGGTGGCCAGCTTAAACTAGACAATGGTCTAAGGAATAGTCCACTTGCAATAGACAATGCAATGCAACATGAGAGACCCTCTCAATACAAGAAAAATCAACAGAACCCTAGCTCAGTCCCCAAACCTCAAACCGATATAAAACTAGGCTTGATGATTGTATCAAAAAGACAGTTTTTACAAGATATATTGGAAGTAGATTTGGAAACATTGACACTCCAAGATGGAGAGGCACAACCATTGCGATGATGCAATTGAGAGGTAAGTGTAATGCTAAAGGAGGAACAAGAATATTGGACTCCAAGTCTGTGTAAGTCAATGTGATCTCCAAGGTTGCCTACTAGTATAAGAACTGGAATCTAGAAAGAGAATGTTTGGAGATCTTAGAATTAGACATTAGTTTTACCAGCTTGACCACAAGATGGTTTAGTTCACAGAAAAGAGTGAGTTCATCAAGTTGCTTTTGCAAGCCTTGACCAAAATGAGAGAGAACAGCATGTACAGAAAAAAATGTCCATAACCAGCTCATGTAAGATACAACAATCATCCATATGACTATGTTGTCAATGGAACTCCTCTTGACTCACCAATGTAATTGCTAAAGTGGGTTGGAAAGACAGGGCATGCTTGTTTCACCCCAATAGCACCCCTCAATACAAAAAATGCCCAATAACTATCTCATGGAACCTCCAAGCTGCAATAATGAGAGAGTCAAGAAAACTGACATCGTGCATTCTCTAGAAATACAGGTATCTTGAAACAGTCTAAGGCCTTCTTCAAGACTATAAAGCAACATAAGACTACAGAAGATTGATGATGAGCATCCTCGATAACAGCATAAAGAGTAAAAAAGTGGTCAATGTCTAATAATCTCTTCTGAAATCAGCCTGCTCCCAAGCTCTGAGATTACCTCCCTCCAAGCACTCAAATACTACAATTTAATAGAATAGCATTAAATTTAGCAAATATATGCCGAATCCTGAGAGATATGCACATATTTATCCACAACTAGTACACTCCACATGCATTACTTCAACCCTTCACCAAGAAGGAATTCATCAAATTCATTGAACCCATATATGCATCCTATTTCATTCTATTGGAGAGGATGATTGAATTGCAAAAGCCTTTGGAACTAATGATCATGACATGAGAGTGGAATTGGTGGGGTAAGCCCAAGATAGAGAAAGAGATAAGGATGAAAAAGGGAATAACAGAAACAATTATTGGTTAGATGCCAAATACATAACTTCTGTCTATCTGCAGTTTTCATGTTGATCAGATATGTAGACTATGACAATCATGGCCTTGAATGATATATGAATGCAGATAGAAATCTTTGCAAAATGAAGATTGTTGCTTGCAATTCGACAATGAGCACATTCAGCCTATCAATCAGCAAAGGTGGGAAAAGTTGAACACTCATTTGCACCTGGCCACCCTTGCACTTACCTGAAGTGGTATTTGGAGAAACCTAGAAGATGTTCGGTAAAGATAAGACAGAGAAACATTGGCACAAGAGAATCCAGTGAGTTATTTATAGTTTTATGGGCCTCCATCATTCATATGCCCACTATCATTTCGGCTCTTACAACAGATGTGTGATTTTTTTCTTGCTGAGAGAAACTAACCTGCAACTTCATTCACTCTGTAAAGCAGAAGAAGCTTACCACTCAAAAGAAGCTTCTGGTTATACACAGAGCCCTGCATCTCATGGATTGCAAGAGGATTGAGTACATGGTCAGTCTATCAACATGATGAAATGGAGAGCCTGAGGAGATAATGCAGGTTGATGGGGATAAGGCCGTGCACACAGGATTAATCAGAGTCGTGTTGCAGAAGCTATGCAAGTCTAGTAATTCCTTCAATGAGAAGTGTGACATGCCATTTGCATTGGACAATGTGCTAGAGTCATTGTTACATTTTGTAAGTTTGCACTTTGTATCTTGAATTTGATAAACATTTTTTTAACTTACAGCTGTCCCTTCACAATGCCTGAAACCAGAAAAAATTGCTGTTCCCAGAACTTAGTGAATTATTGATTTTGCCTATTCTTAATGCCATTGAATATTTTCACCGAAACTATCTTACAATGTCTGTATACTCGTGCACGTCCAGAAAACTATAGTTTCAAGTCCACTCAGCATGCCATATAGTCTTTTTTTTTCATATTTCTTCCTAGCATACATTATTGTTTAGTCGGTTGCCAATATAATTAAGACAAATAAACCTGGAAGTTAAGAAATATCATTGATCCATATGAAATGCTAGCTTTTCAATATTTTTTCCTTTCGATTACTTTCTCCTATTTCAATTCATAGGCTTGATTTATATAAATTTTAAAATTTGTAAAGCTCCTAAAACTGCTTTAAGTTTAAATTAATAAGATTCTATAACAAATAAGTAAGGTGCAAGAATCATAATAACTCACCGGTTTTAAAGATGGAGGTGATAAAATATACAGCAAGGAAGTAATAACATCCTCCACAATTGAGTTAAGTGAGAGAAATCTTGAAATAGAAGGAGAAATGCTATTCAACCACGACTTCAACAAATCTTTCTTTTCAGACAAAATTGTCCTGCACCTGAAGTTTGTGAACAAGGAATTAGTTGTGAAAGTTATAAAGAACCGCATGAAATGATCTCATAAGGCAGAAATAATTATTATGATAGCAATCGAATCAAACCTTTGATGTGACTTTGGCCATTCAATATTTGGCTTTTCAACTTGGGCTATTAAACAATGAATAGCAACAATGATGGAAGGCTGATATACTTCACAACAAATACAATCAAGGAAACTTTGTGAGACACTTTGTGCTTGTGAAGCAAATTCTAGCATAAGCATCTGAGTGTTGCATGTTACAGAATATTTTTGAACCATTCAGTTTGAGAATCAAATAAACGAACAAAAAGCTCTGACTTTTAGCATACCATTAAGAAAAAAATGCTGAGATCGCATGGTACGTTGACTAAGCAGATCTGAGTCACAGAAAAAATTAAGACACCTGACCTATACATCACATTAAAATATTGTTGATGCATTAAAATTTGAAAAGACCTTTCATGCATCTAAATAGCTCATGAAGATTCAACAAAACACATGAAAAAACAGCTTGCAAAAAACAAGACCAGGCATGTAGTACATACAGTCTTCTCCATTGCTGAATCATGGTACCTCACATGTAGAAAGTTCTCATGAATTCCTTCAACCCCCAACTCATAATCACCACTACAATATTCATTTTACTGTCTTAGCATTCAAAAGTTGAGTATGACTTGCTAGGAAGAGAAAATGGTAAAGAGCTAGAGGAGATCATAGAGCTACAAGAATATAAATGATGACATAAATACTCACTGACTAGAAAAGATGTCATGCAGTCTTCTAAAATTCTCAACTTCTTGTTTGGTACTATTCAATGTAGGTCCTTGAAATTTGGACTTCCGCTTTTGTAGCACCTGTAGAATGTATGTTATGAAGCCAATTCAAGTCAACAGAAGATATGAAATGAAATCCTTAGGTGACAAAAAATTACACTTATTGAGGAAAATAGAACAAATAATAAAAATAAGTTCAACAAATGAGCTAAATATATATGAAATATTGTACTACCTCCTTCCAAATGTCAAAAATACTGCTGGTCATATCTTTTCGACCAACTACCTGAGAACCAACATCTACCTGTATATTGAACAGTTGTCACCCTCGATAAAAGCTTAACTATGTAGAAGTGGAACGGATATTTCCAAGGAACTATCACATGTAAAGAAAACACATTACAATGAAATAACAACATGCTTACCACATTTAATATCTCTTTTTTACTCTTCAGAAATTGAAGAGTATTGAGACATGCCCGTATATCACATTCTGTAAACAAGATGAACACAACATTATAAAAGTTGATATGAAGTAAAATTAAGCAATTTTGAGCATTGTGTGATATTCACATAATTAAAATTGATATGAAATTTGACTATTTTACTTCATTGTGTACTCTCAATACTTGCTTGTGTACTTTTCTCTAATCTGATGTAGACATCTCAATGACTTATTAAACTCCTTAGGATTATGCTAATCTTCTAATCACTGCTGCTTTGATGACTTTTAACTCCTTAACTTGGTCTAGATGGTTAGAGTCTTCACAAGTGGGTTGACAAGACCTTTGATCTTTCAGTGATTCTCCTTCATACCTTACAACTTCAAACCTATTCATTTCTTTCCCCTATTATGTCTTGATGATGATGCCATAAGGACGTTTAGGAATCCACAAATGTGAAATGGTTATGTAGATCTATATAAGATCAAGTGTTGCCTGTAGGGCAGTCATCCATTCTTCATTGGGAATGACTTCAACTTCTGTAGAATATAAATGGTCTAACTGGCCTTCGGATTTGAGCTTCATCTTCTCCATGATATCCAACACAGTATTACCAGATCCATATCCTCAACACCTCTCTTCTTCATTGTTTCCTTACAAGGGACATAATCCTTGAGAACAGACTCACAATCAGCATACTACATTGCATCGCTCACTATCTATAATGTGTAGAAATCTACATTAGCAGTGATTAGAATTCTAAAACGTTGTTTTCCTGCCATTTATGACTTTGCAATGTTTGAGACACCTTTTACACAGTCATGCAAACCTTAAACTTTGAAATTTACACTGCAATGTATTCAGAAGCTTGACAGTTTTCATGAAACCCCAACTGGAACAAACTATTAAAAAGACCAAGTCTTGAGGCATTACCTCACATGCACAATGTCACATGAAGAAATCTACTGATCTACAAGAGCCATAAGAGTCATTTTATATACTTATCAAACCATTTTTTGATGAATCCTCTCAGCTGCCTTCAATCCAAGGTTTCCAAAACTTGGAGGGCACAAACCATTAAAGGTGAAAAACATAGTGTTTTATTCAAGTGATAGGCCTGAAATAGGACTTCTTTAATCCCTTATGGTTTCTTCTTCATTCTCGTGGCTTACAAGGATACATAAACCTAGTATGCATCCTTCATGAGCTAGGACACCTACCAAGTTAGTTGAAAACCCTAATTCTTTGACAAAAGACCTAGGAGGCTCAACCTAAACCTAAAGCTCTCTTGCAAACTTTGGCCATTTTTCAGAAGTACTTCCCTGCGTAGGATGTACGTCGACTTTAAGGTTCTATGAAACTTTTCAAGACTTAGACTCTTCGAAACTTTGACCAAGCAAAAATAACATGCCTTAACATCACAAATACTCCATAGTCACCTAGAGACGGGGTGCCTTGGAGACTTTGGGGAATGGTACTGGTAAGACTATTTTCAAAAAAAGGAGACAGGGGGGGATAATTGGAGACGGCAAATGTTTTTTTTTTTTATAATAAAAAATATTCCAAGAAATATTATAAATTTATAACATGGAGCTTTGAAAACAAGAACAATGGAAAATTTTAAGTTTGAACAATGAACATTAAAACCATTTAATCAAAATATGATATATCGAATTCGAAATTCAAACCACTAATAGTAATAGATTTGACTAGTAATGTCATTGTGTCATATAGAGTCAAAAAGTTCAAAACCCACATTGCATATCATTACATATTGAAATTTGAAATTCAAAAATATATAGTTTGATGCTGAATTGCTGATATGCAAATAAAAAACTCAGAACTATAAGCAAAAATCAGAAATCTATCTAGATTCTACTATGATAGTATCATCTACTCCACACAATGTTTTGAACATGTTAAGGAATCTAAATCTGAAGATATTATAAAACTAAGATGTTGTAGATAGTTGATATTCGCTGTAGAATACAATTGTCGTTGTTATTGATTGATTCTACAACGAATATCAACTATTTATATTAAATCGAAAGTGTATCAACCATGAGCAGTCATATCTTATCGTAAATGATGACTGTTGATAACATGCGGTTTGCTTAACATATTTACAGGTTAGTATAACTGTCGGTGTATAACAAAAGAGATTTGAACAGTCACGATACTTATCATGACTGTCATATATGAACAGTCACGATATTATCGTGACTGTCATATATGTCAATCACTATAAGTATCGTGACTTATATTACTAATGTTATGTTAAGCTATGTTATTGTATTAGACAGTCGATTCAATATTATTTATTATGTGATATATATATATATATATATATATATATCATGATTTTGTTTGATATATTATATTAATATATATTATATATTTAATTTAATATATATTCTATATCCCATTATATATATATATAAAACAATTGTTATGTCGTTTAGTAAACACGAACGAACAATATTTTAACACTCCCTC
>MU225256.1:12210370-12231856 GCA_018584345.1 Thuja plicata | reverse complement strand
TGTTTGATATATTATATTAATATATATTATATATTTAATTTAATATATATTCTATATCCCATTATATATATATATATATATAAAACAATTGTTATGTCGTTTAGTAAACACGAACGAACAATATTTTAACAGAACATCCATCAAAATGTCAAGGTCTTCAACTATGATTTTGTCCAGATAATCATCACTCTCCAACTCAGGTTCCTCTAATGGTAATACAACTGGGGGTAATTCATTAAGGCCATCTGGTTCAACCGTTTCTTCCACCATGGTTGAAGCATCTGCATCAGGTGCAATTTGGTCCCATTTTGTTGAAGTATCCTCCATGTATCCAAGATCAACACGAGAGACAAGGCGAAGTGCGCTATGAATGAACACCAGGTTCTCTGCTCTCTTTGACCCCAATCAGTTCCTCTTCAATGAATGAATAAAAGCATAAGTGCTCCAATTCCTCTCACTAGCTGAAGAGCTAGCTACTTGTGACAACAATCTTATTGCAAATGTTTGCAACTTAGGAGTTTCACCTCCATGGTTCCACCGCCATTCTATAGCGTCTTTTTGTGCTCACATATCATATAAAGCTTCCACTGAAGCAAAATCACCTTGCCCACATGAAAAGTTATTCCATTGAGTCCTTATTGTCGAAGCATCCTCACCTTGACCATAAATCTTGTTTACTGCAGCCCAAAATCCCTTCATTACCTCTCTATCCTCATATGGAACCTTCTTTTTGGTCGCTTTTGTATTATGCCATTTAGGATTTAAAGCATATGCAGCACAATGAAGGGGTGTATTCAATTTATTCCATCTTCCATGTAGTTTTTCTTCTATCAAAGGATATAAAGAAGGATCTCTAACATCTGTTATTTTCTTGATTCTTTCAAACATGGAATCTATTTCCTAATAAATCTCCCCCAAACATGGCTTGTTTGAGTCTGCAAATTAGATCATCTCACAAATGGGCCTAATAAACTCCACAACAAATCTAACATCAGCCCAAAGCGATCATCAAGAACCAAACTTCTCACCTCAACTGCCGTATCGGATGTAGATTGCCTCAAAGTTGCCTATGCATCACAAACCACTGTGGAACACAAAGCTCCTTTGACTTCACAAAGATGGTCAAGAAGAATAAAATAGGATGCAAACCGTGTATTAGCAAGTTTTAAAAGTTCCACTCTGGCAAATTTCCGATAAATTGCTTGTGTGGTGATGGTTACGGATGAACATCTGAATTTTTCTGCCTTTTCCTATGAGATCTGAAATCCACTAGAATTTGCCAATATCTTTTAGTGCATTATTCAGTGAATGCACACAACACGTTGTCTAGAAAATATGCCTATACCTTCTTTGCACCATCAAACCTGTTGCTTTACAAACAGGGGCAGCTTCAGTAATAATTTGCACCACATGTGATGCTCCCACCTCTTCAATATTGTCACATAACTGATTATGAAGAAAATCAGCATTCTTTTCTTGCCATGTACAGTCAATTGCCTTCAAAAAATAAGGCCCTTTGCTACATGTTACCATGACATTGAGTAAGGGACAATTTCAAGTATCTATCCACCCATCCATTACAATACTACAACCTTCTATAGCCCACACTCTTTTCAAGGGTGTTGTTTGTTGCTCTAATCGAAGATTTTCTTTATCGATTAGAGTAGTGCAAAGCTTTTCAGGCCCAGGTGCCTTATACCCTGTTGGTCCATTATTGATAACTTGGACCATCTCTCCAAAGAAAGGTGAACAAGCAACATTAAATGGGATTCTATTTACATAAAAGAACCGTGCAATTGCTGCATCAACTACCTCTCAGACTTGCATATCAAAAAGCCTTTCAATGGAGTTTGAGCTGCCAATGTGTGGTCTCTTGTGCAACTGCGAGTGTTGTGCTGCCACATCTCTACTAGAAGATGCATCTGCCTCAGTATTTTGAGGAGTTGTAGTAGTTGTCCCTGTTGTTGAAGCATGAGAGGAGCTAACATTATGATATAATATCCCATCAACCCTTTCTTGATCCCTCACAGCCTCAAGACGTATTGCCTCATTTTCACAAGGGGCAACACCTTTTCCAAGTATGTTAAGGAAATGAGCCTTCACCCTCGTGTAAGTACCTTGCCATTCTTTTGGACAGTATTTACATTTGACTATGGTTGTTCCACCTTAACCTTTAGGCCCAGGAATATGTTCACAATACTTCCACAATGGGTATTTTACCCCACCTGACATTCTAGAATCTACGCAATAAAAAAATTAAAAATATCACCATTAAATTAAAATAAAATAAATATAACAGAGTAAATTAAAATCAAAATGAAAATAAAAACAAATTTAATTAGCAATTTAACTGTTAACATTGTTCACTGTTAACATTAAATTATTAATTAAATTACAAATTTACTACTGTTATAATTTATTATATTACTAAATTTTATTATTTAATATTTAACTTTAAGTTTAAATTTATTAAATTAAAAAAAAAAATCATCCTTGTGGGACAATACCCACGGGCTTAGCAGACTTGTATGCCAACGACATGCGCTGGTGTTGGCCAAAAATTTTCTAAGTCACTGAAACCACAACTTACAAAATTGTGACTTTAGGCAACATTCATGAGATTTCTCTCCTCTCAGCAATAGGGGAGGCTCCCTTCTTACCGTAGGTGGCTTCAATAAGAACTTAACTAAAATTGCAAAAGGGGGCAGATCTCTTAATTAGTTCCTCTTTTTTAAAGAATGATTTTACAAACAGCAACTTTCAAACTTAACAAAAAGTCATATTGCTACAATAATACCAGTGGCTCAGGGGTTGACATAAGAACAATACCCAAGACATCAGTCTACTTATATATTTTGTGAAACAAAAACAGGAACCCAAAGTCTCTTGTCTTGTCTCGAATGAGGATTCAATAATCAGAATAACCAGTAAGACACAAAGTCTCTTACTGGATACTCTCAAGCTTATTAAAAATACTTACAACTGAAGCCCAAAGTCTTACAGTTCTAAGTAATTTCAGTCACTACTAACTATAACAATTTGTCCTCCTGTAGCACAAAGTCTTCAAAAGTTAAAATTAACTCTGAATACAATAGGCAGCTCAAAGTCTGCACAATTAAATTCAAATCCCTCTTCAACAAGGCACCAAACTCACAATCAACTCAAGAAAATGTCCTCACATAGCAGTTTGAATTAGCACAAAGTCTCAAAACAACATGCCTCTCTTATTGAAAGCAATTTAGATTTACATCTAAGCTCAAAGTCATAGAGTGCATATACAAACTGGCAGAATTTTCTTGCCTGCCAAAAGATGATAATTTACAATGAGCTCCCTCCTTAATATAGGAAAAGAGGAGAGAGAAAGATGGAGAGAAAAGGGGAAACCCTTAACCACCTTGACTTATTCTCTAACTAACTAACTAACTTTGACTTATTCAATGCTACAAGGCTTAAAGCACTTACGACATGATTACATGAAACAACTTTGTATGTGATACTATCACATGTAATTAAATTTTGTTTTTACATTACATGTAATCTATCAAATACAAATTACAAAAACAAGATGAAAATATTTGAAGTGCCTGACAAGACACGACTTCTATTACATCATCCTTTATTGGTGCTCATGTTGCTACAGAATGCCCAATGATTGATGTGTTCTGGTTTGGTGAAAGCATCTCGAATCGGAATATGAATATGCATCCTCGATTGTTTTGTATTGATGGCATCAACCAATCGCCTGCTTGAAAGCAATCTTGAAAGCTTTCTATGCTCTCATCATTTCATCGCTCATCTCTTTCTTGGAATGGCTCCATTATGTTGTCATTCTTTACTTACCAGAAAAAGCCATAACATGGTCTTTCAAGCTAGAAATTTGTAGATCTGGAAGAGTATGCGTATAGGATATGAGTGGAAGGCCTTTGAGTAGAGAAAAGCAATGGATTTTGGGCAAAATGAGCTCTTTAAATGAGGGAAAAACTAAAAAACGGGGTTTTCTGGAGGCATTGCACGTATGCGGACAGAAAGTTTAGAGCAAGAAAATGAGATGAAAATGTATATATATACAAAGAGGGAACTCATTTGCTCATAGGTGGGGTAATTATGTCCCACTACAAGTCAATCGGAAAGCTCATAATGCAAATAAACGGGATTTTTAAGTCCATTTACAGCCTTGGCAAAGAGGGGCAAAGAGGGGAAAAGTGCATGCAAAACACTTGGAAAGTGGGCTTTTTAGCTTGCATTGCACGTAGGGAAAAACTTGCTCTTTTGGAGTGATTCATTATTTAGAACGGGGTTTTCAATCCCAATTGCAAATGCAAGTGAGATGGAACTCTTGCATATGCAACTTGGAGAATTTTAGACGAAAGTAGAAGGATTCAACAACAATAAATAAATAAACATGCAAATCTGAAAATGAAACGAAAAACCTACATTTATATACATGAACAAAAATATACACAAGAAAAAAGCCCTAAAATTGCACAAGAAAACTTACCTCTTTTGGAAAAACAAGAGAAAAGTTCTTCCGAAAATCTTTGGAAAAATCTGAAAACAAATCCAAATGATTTTCAGATTTAGAGAAAGATCCCCAAAAAGATGTTATATAGACAAATATTTTGACTCAATCTTGTTGAGAAATGAATGCAAATTCAAGTCAAGAACAATTTCTTGACAAGTGTTGATTGTTTGAGAATAAAAATGCATCAAAATAGCAACAAGAAAGGAATGAAACCTGCAAGTAATGAAGATGTATTTGCATCCAAAAAGTGTTGTTTTTGACAAATGATGCCCGAGATGGGCTTTAGAAACAAATTTGCAGGTATATACTTGGTTGTTTTTGCCGTTACAGCCCCCAAAACAGGTTATTTACTGTAGCAAAAATGGAGGTGTTTTTGCATACCCAGCCAAGTGAGGTGCTTTGAAGACCCAAATACATGTATTACAAGTTGCGGTTTTCCTCTAGGAAGCCCTATACGGGTTTTAGAAATGCATTTTTTTGTAAAAATGAATGTGCTTGACAAGTTACAGCCAAAGAAGGCTTTTCATTGTCAAACGCACATGATTACATGTATTTTGAAACATGTAAACGGCACAAAAATCGCCACCTTTGGTAAGTCATTTGAAGTCATAACGGGATATTAAGATAAGAATACATATGTTTTAATGACTTCATTACATATGTAATCCCACTAAAAATCGCCCCCTTTGAGTCTAGGAATGCAAAACACAAGTCTAAACACTTTATAACGGGTTTTAATATGACTTTTAGATATATGAGAAGTCATATCATACATTTAGACTCCATACGCATGCATATCAAAGCATTTTAATACATGCAATCATGTTTAAAAAGGCCACCCAAAGTGATGACGGGTTGTTTTAAGCCAAAAGCATGTTTTTTATTTTGTTTTAGAAGCATATATGTAATGCCTTCAGAGATCGCCACCATGGACTCATGGATTGAACACGTTAAAGGTGGAGTTTTAGAACCAACTTGCATGTTCCCAAGTAAAGCATATGTTTATGCGATATCAATCCAAAACCCCACCAATGTATTCAATTTTACATGTAATTTATAGTTTTAATGAGAGATATGTAATGGGACTTAAAAAGTCCACCTTTACATTAGAAATTCATTAAAAACTATATTTAAACCTCATCGAAATGATGTGAAATTTTAAAATGGGGTTCTAAATCCATTTTACATGTAAATGACACATTTTATTCCATGCCATTGCCAAAAAAAGCCCACTTAATGATAAATTTTAATTAAAGAACAAGGATATGGAGTCGGGCAGAAAAACCCCACCGGCAGCTTAATTCCTTAATAACTTTAGCTAGACAACTCCGTTTGAGGCCTAAGATAGCTCATAACAAGCGGAATTGAAAATGCTACAATCCGAAGGCGAAAACAAAACCAAAGTCAAACAAAATAACTAAGGAAACGCCTTAGAGAATTTATCCTACAAAATTTTCCATAGGATTGCCCCAATTTTGCGAATACAAAATTGCGGACAACAACTCGCAAACATGTTTGCAAAGAGTATTCTTTGCAAACATGTTTGCCAGCACACGTCACTAGCAAACAAGTCTGCTACGGGCTTAGCAGACTTGTATGCCAGCGACGTGCGTTGGCATACATGTTCGCAAAGAATACTCTTTGCAAACATGTTTGCCAGCGCACGTCGCTAGCATACAAGTCTACAAAGCCTGTGGGTACCGTCCCATAGCCATTCGAAACAAAAAAAAAATTAAAAGCCATTGCAAATAAAAAAATAAATCCCTCGAAATTTTGTCATAGGTCAATAAAACAGTAAAAAATTGACTTGCATAATAAAATATGCCTACCTTCATGTCGTGTAGGGTTTTTTGTGTTGCCTAGGGCTTCTCCTGTCGTCGCCTGCTGCTATGTGGTGTTAAAATGGGTTCAAAAAAATAAAACTTTTTGTTTTTAAACTTTTTCATTCAGGAAAAACCCTATGCCCATGGGAGACGGGCGGGAGACTTACTTTTTTGGCGTTAGAGACAGGGAGACTTCGGGAGACACTGACCCGAAGTCTCCTAGGTTTTTTGCAGTCCCCGGGTGCACTTGAAGTACCGGAGACGCATCTCCCGATGACTATGCAAAACTCCTTCAAGGCCTTTTTTTCTTTTAGAGGCTATTTGAGACCTTTATAAACACCCACAAGACTAAGTTTGAAAAACACAAATTAGTCAATAGGTACAAAAGGCCAAACATTAGGTGTAGGAGAGTTGGGACCTTCTAAAAAATTGAAAGACAACCTCCATCAGGGACAAAATAAGCAAAAGATCTATGCAAATAGGCATAAAGTGGAGCAATCTTTTGAGTTTGGCGACTTTGTTTTCTTGTAATTGCAGCTCTACAAGCAAACAACTTTAAAGAAAAGTGGAGTGGAAAAACTGAAGCCTTAGTTTTATGTTCCATTTAGGGTTCTGAGGAGAACAGAAGTCACCTATGAATTGGAGTTGCCAAAGAAAGCAAGATCCATTATGTATTCCACGTATTACTTTATTAAAGTGATTTATAATGGAACTGAAATAAGAATTCGAAAAAAAGTGTCAATTTATTCAAAATTAAAGCTTGAGTTCTTTATCTTTCGGAGCAAGGATTTGAAAGGAAATCACAGGGGAAAATGAATCATCTTTTGGCTAATTCCCGTTTTCGTAAAAAATTGAATGTATAAATGAATGATCAAAGGATCATTTAAAGGATTAGAAAGACGATGCTTCTATAACGAAACAATCGTAATTGGAAACTATCTAATATTTACATAAGTTACAATATTGACCATTAAATAATAAATAATAAAGATATTGTTCTAATACCCCCCCTAATGGTCAATCTATCAACTACACCAAGTTGCCCCCTAAGCTGTACAAAGTTGTTCGGGCTCAGAGAATTGGTGAGAATATTTGTTGTCTGATCCGCAGTTGGAACTTATAGCAACTGAACATATCTATCTTCAACCAACTTCCAAATGAAGTGACAATGAGGTTCAACATGCTTGGTTCTCTTGTGGAAGACCGGATTCTTGGCCAATTTGAGCACCCCTTTATTGTCACAGTAAAGGGGAGTAGGATCTGCTTGAGAGATCTGCATATCTAAAAGCATCCTTTGAAGTCAAACTGCTTCAAAAGCTGCCTTAATTGATCCTCGATGCTCAGCTTCTGTCAAGGAGAGAGCCACTGCCTACTGCTTCTTGCTAGTCCATGTGACTACACCAGATCCCAAACAAAAAACGTACCCAAATGTTGTTTTTTTGTCATCAACAGAACCTGCCCAATCTGAGTCTGTAAAACCAACAAGTCTAGGATCGTGAAATCTGTTATACAAAAGACGAAAGTCAGAAGTGCCCTTCACATAACGCAGAACATGCTACGTTGCTACCCCATGATCAGCCTTGGTAGCTGCCATGAAGCGTGAAATGTAGCTCATTGCAAAACTGAGATCAAGCCTAGTAGCAGTAAGGTAAATGAGACTAGCAACCAATTGCTTGAATGTTGATTCATTCACCACAGGTGAATCTGATTTGGCTATCACCTTCAACCCTTACTTTATAGGTGTGGATGCAGGTTTGCAGTCTTGCATCCAAAATTTGTCCAACAGACTGCGGGCATACTTAGACTGAGATAAGAAGAACTACCTTCAGTCTACCAAACTTCAACACCTAAACAATAGTGCAGAAGTGCCAAGTCAGTCATGTCAAAGGATTGACACAAAGTATCTTTGATCTGATCGATCAAAAGTGTTGAGCTACCAGTAATAATTAGGTCATCAACATAGACAAGAAAAAGAAGAATATCACCACCAGTGTTTTTGACATACAGATTACAATTAGATGGATTTCTCTGAAAACCATTATATGTAAGGTACTTGTCAATTTTGATGTACCAAGCCTGAGGAGCCTGTTCCAAGTCATAGAGTGCTTTCACCAGCCTGCACACCTGATGTTCTTTTCCAGCAACCTTGAAACACGGAAGTTGCATGGTGCAGGGCACCCTCATGTAATCCAGTCACTTGGCAGATAGGAGTTAAGGGAATAAAGGGTTGGATCCAATAGGGTCACCCATAATGTATTCAATGACCCATTTGTAAGGCTAATAAGCTCTATGGTGTTTTATAAACCTAGTGTCCTATTAGACCATGGGGTATATAAAAGTTGTCATAAGGTCTTTAGGTGGTTTGGATATAGGTTTAAGTATAATATGTGTCTTGGAGTGGCTTACAAGAGCCTACAAACATATTTGGGAGCATTAGGACATAAATTGTCAAAATGCACAAAAAGATGTAAAAGTTGTCAAAGCAACATTTAAAAGTTGTTATGCAACTTTTCAAAAGTTGCTCGAGAAGTTGCACTTTGGCAACCAACGGCCACAACCATTTGAAAAACAATTGTAGCCTTTGGGAGAGGTCTGTTTAGATCCAATTTGATCATCCATGACAAGTTGTTGTCACTATATGAAGTTTGGTGGAATCTAAATGAAATAAAACTCTGATTTTGTAAATAATCTCTCTGTTTTCCGTATTGCACGATCGTCAGGTGATTAGGTTGCATGAAAGCTTAAGGGATTTGCATAGTACTGTGAGTTATTGCTCTAATGCATTTAGTTTGAATCAATTTGGAGAGGATGAGCCAAAGTTATAATCAATTTGGTGTAAACAGCCAGGAAACCCTTGTTTATAGGGTCTAGGGAAAGATGGAGCCCTAACTTACAATCCCACCGTGGGAATTCCATGGCTCTTGGTGGAATGCAAGTTAGGGAGGTGTATTTTAGGAATCCTGAAGGGCAGGATCAGGGAGCAAGGTTTGGCGACTTTCCCACCAAGCCCTAGGCTAAACAAACACGTGTTTAGTCTAGAACGAGAAGGATTGATGAGACAGTCATGACAGGGAGTGAGTAGAACCAATTGAATTGTGGAATCAGTGTATTTGAAATTTTGAGGGTGGGACATATCCAAGTGGTTGTATTGGTTCTGTGAACCCATTTCTAAGGAACCCCTTTGGAAACTAGTCCTAATTAGGCCTATTAGGTCTGTGTCCTTTGGAGAGGGTTTGGAGGTGCAGGAGCAGAGTCAGGATCTAATCCTTTGGATTTTGTCTAAGGTCCATAAAGGGTATCTGAAAACATAATTTGTTTGGGGAGTTCTATAGAGAAGTTTAGAGTTGTTCTTGAAAAACGGAGTCCTTAGGGCTACTAGCCACTAGGACAATTTTGTGTTCTATGACCCAATTGTTGAATTAAGTGCTCAAACATGGTTAGAGGACCAATGTAAGACATCTCAAGGAGGAGGAATTCTTATCACTCCCTAGGAGCATAAATTTCATGATTGTATAGATTATAGGTGAATTGAGGATATCAATTGAATGTTGGTTTAGGAACTAAGTCTGAGGTTGAAGAACCAGTGACTTGGGATTGTCAGTCTTCTAGTTGCCTACTCTGCATCATTGCGTCATGTAGACTTCTTCCAACAATTATGTAGGATAAACTCTCTAAGTCGTTTCCTTAGTTATTTTGTTTGACTTTGGTTTTATTTTTGCCCTAGGATTGTAGCATTTTCAATTCTGCTCGTTTTGAGCTTTCTTAGGCCTCAAACGGAGTTGTCTAGCTAAAGTTATTAAGGAATTAAGCATGTTGCAGGTGGGGTTTTTCGGCCTGATTGCATATCCTTATTAAAAATCTCTCATTAGTGGGTTTTTTATTGCTAATTGCATGGAATAAAATAGGTCATTTGCATGTAAGATGGATTTTAAACTCCATTTTAAAATTTCAAGAAATTTCGATGAAATTTAAGTATAGTTTTTTTGTAATTGTGGACTTTTTAAGACACGTTACATTAAAACTATTACATTTAAAATAAAAACATGAGAAACTTATTGATTGGTGATGATTTTTCAAGTGATTGCATATTTAAAGATAAGCTTGGACATGTATTTCCTCTCCTAAATTCCATGGTCGCATTTTTTATAGACATTGCAAGTTTTAAATCATCAAAATTTCTACATGCAATAAGACCTAAATAGCTCGTCATTAGCCATTGGCAGCGATTTTTGAAGGAAATGCATGTCTTGAAATTCTTCTTACCTAATGGTGGCAATTTTTGTTGACATTACATGTTGTAAACAACATGCGAATGGACTTAAACAAACCATAGGTGGCAATTTTAAAGTTCGTGGCATGTTTGAAACACATGCAATCGGATACAGAAAGTCCGTTATGAACTTGTTAAAGGAAACGTGTAATATGCAAAAGCTTGTAAAAAGCCCGCAACAATGAAAGTCATCTTTCTTGCATATGAAATATAGCTTCTAAAGCCCATTTTCACCACTAGAGGTCACGGTTTCTTTTAAATTCTTCGACGGCATTTTGTGTGGCATTTACATGTTGCAAAGAGGCAACCATGTTCGTGTAAGCATGTAAAAGCTTCTCTAGAGCCCGCCGCACTTCTTCATTATCATTTTGATGCTTGCAAAAGCCAGTGACTATCTAATGGGGTTGCGGTTTGGGATTTAAAACCTAACCTAGATGAAAAACATTGCCAAAACATATGCAATGCTCACTTTGTAACCCGTCTAAAACATCAACGCCATAAGGAAGAAGTTTCTTGCATTTCGATTTAAGATCATTCTCCAAGGTATGGCATCAAATACAAAGCATATAGGCGTCATTTTTATGTAACATTGCATATGTTCAAAGCATGTTTTCATAAATACAAAACTACATTTTCCCTCATGGCATCGTTTTTCTCCCACTTTGCATATGAATCCATTTTAAAAAGGGCATCTAATTTGTGTTTGAATCTTTCAAACTTAGTTGTTTTCCTGCATTCCAAATCTCCATGAAGGACATTTGTCATACATTTCTTGATGACTCACTGGAAGTGCATTAATTTAGTTCGAAGAATTTATCAAATTCTTACCCTATATATCTCCATGTTTGGATTCTTTCTCTCAATCCAAAAATCTCTTGGATTTCTTTCAAATTTTTCTACAAGATTTGGAAGAGCTGTTTTTCTTGCATTTCTCAAGGAAGGGGTGAGTTTTTGTTTATAATCATTAGGGATCTTGTTTCAAGTTTGTATATGTTTTATTTTGACGATGCAAATGTCTCATTTCATTTTCAGATTTGCATGCTTTTTAGTTTTGATGTTGATCATTCTACTTCCGTCTAAATTTCTCCAAGTTGCATATGCAAGAAGTTCTTCATACTTGCATGTAGTCGGGATTAAAAAAAACGTTCTAACAATGGAATCACTTCCAAAAGGCAAGTTATTTTCCCAATATATGACTGCAAGTTAAAAGCCCACTTACAAAGGCATTGCCTACCTTTCCCATGTTTTCCCAAGGCTGCAAAGGGACTCAAAATTCTCGTTTGTGGTTTCCCAATGCTTGTCGGTTGACTTGCAAAGTTCTAGCTTGAAAGACCATGTTATGGCCTTTTCTGGTAACTAAAGAATGACAACATAATGGAGTCATTCAAAGAAAGAGATGAGCGACGA
Source organism: Thuja plicata (assembly GCA_018584345.1). NCBI lineage: Eukaryota > Viridiplantae > Streptophyta > Pinopsida > Cupressales > Cupressaceae > Thuja > Thuja plicata. The sequence goes on along the minus strand of MU225256.1, from coordinate 12,219,834 downwards.
AACGATAAGAGCATAGAAAGCTTTCAAGATTGATTTCAAGCAGGCGATTGGTTAATGTCATCAAGACAAAACAATCAAGGATGCAGATTCATATTCTGGTTCGAGATGCTTTCACCAAACCAAAGCACATCAATTATCAAGCATCCTGTAGCAGCATAAGGACTAATAAAAGATGATGTGATAGAAGTCGTGTCTTGCCAGGCGATTAGAATATTTTCATCACGTTTTTGTAATTTGTATTTGACACATTACATGTAATGTAAAAACAAGATGTAATTACATGTGATAGTATCACATATAAAGTTGTTTCATGTAATCATCTCGCAAGTTATTTACGCCTTGTAGCATTGAATAAGTCAAAGTTAGTTAGTTAGTTAGAGAATAAGTCAAGGTGATTAAGGGTTTCCCATTTTCTCTCCACCTTTCTCTCTCCTCTTTTCTTATATTAATGAGGGAGCTCATTGTAAATAATCATCTTTTGGCAAGGCAAGAAAATTCTATCAGTTTGTCTATGCACTCTAAGACTTTGAGCTTAGATGTAAATCTGAATTGCTTTCAATAAGAGAGGCAAGTTGTTTTCAAACTTTGTGCTAATTCAAATTGTTATGTGACGACATTTTCTTGAGTTGATTGTGAGTTTTGGTGCCTTGTTCAAGAGGGATTTGAATTTAATTGTGCAGACTTTGAGTTGCCTATTGTATTTAGAGTTAATTTTAACTTTTGAAGACTTTGTGTTGCAGGAGGATAAATTGTTATAGTTAGTAGTGGCTGCAATTACTTAGAACTGGAAGACTTTGGGCTTTAGTTGTAAGTATTTTTATTAAGTTTAAGAGTATCCAGTAAGAGACTTTGTGGTTTAATGGTTATTCTGATTATTGAATCCTCATTCGAGACAACCGCAGGAGATTTGGGGTTCCTGTTTTTGTTTCACAAAATATATAAGTAGACTGTTTTCTCAGGTGTTGTTCTTATGTCAACCCCTTAGCCACCAGTATTATCGTAGCAATAGGACCTTTTTGTTAAGTTTGAAAGTTCTTGTTTGTAAAATCATTTCTGAAAAATGAGGAATTGATTAAGAGATCCGCCCATTTTTGTAATTTCAGTAAATTGTAAGTTGTGGTTTCAGTGACTTACAAAAATTTTAGCCAACAAACTCATTGTTGAGGAAAACACTCTTAACATCCAACTAAACTGAGCTACAAAGACAAGGATGAGCCATATGGTACTCATTTTGGTTGTAGGAGCAAAAGTCTCCTCACAGTCAATGCTTTATTTCTGTGAGAACCCCCTCGCAACAAGACGAGCGTTGTATTTGTCAAGGATTTCGTCAGCTTTGTACTTGACTTTATACACCCATTTGCAGCTAATGGGCTTCTTCCCTAAAGGAAGATCCGAAAGAACCCAAGTGCTATTCTTCAAAAGACTGATGTTCAACTTCCATAGCCTTTTCCTACTCAAGAATCCCTTTATCCTCAGAATATGTTTGAGGCTCAAAAATACTATGAATGTTGGCCATGAGAACAAAGTTGATTGTATTTTGTTGCTTGCTCTTCTTTCTAGAAGATATACCCTCGATGAGCTCATTAGGACAAAGATCGTTGATGGTTTTAGCCCGCCATTTAGGCCGAAGAGTAGAAGAGCCAACATCAGAGGCAAGAGGAATAACAGGAACATGATCTGGAACAGGTTCAACAGGAGAAACATCATCTGGAGGAAATTCAGGGTTTGCATCGTCCCTCCCATCAGGTGAACCAAATGGAAGGACACCCAAATCAGTAGCCTTCAAAGGTGGATCCTCATAAATCTGTTCAAAAGAGGAATGTTGAAAAGGTCCTCATTCTTCATCAATAACATCTCGACTAAAGATAAGACGATTAGCGTTTACATCAATCAATCGGTAAGCCTTGTGGTTGTCACTGTACCCCATGAACATGAGTTTCTGACTCTTGGAATCCAACTTGGAGCATTGGGCATCTGGAATCCAAACATATGCTAAAGAGCCAAAGACTTTCAAATGACTAATCCTAGGTTTGCGATCAGTCCAAGCTTCCTCAAGAGTCTTCCCCTTAACATGTGTGGGAGATTGGTTAAGGAGATACACTGTAGTGAATACTGCTTCTGCCCAAAATTTCTTAGGAACACTAATGTGTTCCACTATTGACCTAGTCATTCTAGTTATAGTGTGGTTTCGATGTTCAACAATGTTGTTCTACTGAGGAGTGTAAGGTGTCGTATACTAACACATTTGATGTTGTGTGTATCACAGAAGTTGGAGAAAGCAGTAGAACAAAACTCCCCCTTATTATCTGACCTAAGAGCGACTGTGAAAAAACCTAACTCTTTAACTACTAATGCGTTAAACTTTTGAAATACAATAAACACATCTGAATTCTATCTAAGAAAGTACACCCACATTTTACGACTGAAATCATGAACAAAAAGCAAGAAATAACTAGAGCCAGTAATAGAAGGTGTATTCATTGGACCACATACATCAGCGTGAACAAACTGCAATACCTTTGAGGCTCACCATGAGTCACCATCCTTGAATGGTATCCTGTGTCGCTTCCCAGTTTAAAAAGCTCCACAAACTTAGTGATTCTAAGTCTGAATCTCAGGTAAGCCAAGAGCTAGATCCTCCCCAAAAAGCTGAGCAAGATAGTGAATGTTCAGATGGCCATACAGTTGATGCCAGAGATTGTTGATGGAAGATGATCTAGCTGCAAAGGCATGCTCAAGAGAACACTTGTATCCACAAGTCTGTATAGACCATGATCCTTGATGCCAACAGCCACAATAGTGTGAGTTGCACGATCAACAATCGAACACTTGTGTGAACTGAATACCATATCAAGCTGAGGAGAATGTCGCATAATCTGGCTAACTAAGAGAAGATTTAGTTCCATACCAATAACATAGTATACATTGAGAATAATGAGATTCCTCCCACCAAATTATATATGTACGTTGCCCTTGCCGACAACAGTATACGCTTCTCCTCAAAAATGACTAAATCGATGAAAGGTGAGAAGTCTGTGAACCAATCACGTTGATGAGTTAAGTGTCGAGAAGGGTCAGAGTCTATGTACCAAGCAGAAGACTTCACATGATTTGCAGGGTGTTTCGCCTTGAAAGCATAAAATCCAAATTCTTTCTGCTCTGAGTACTCTACAACATTGGCCTTAGGCTGAGACCCTCCTTGCTTCCATTGTTCAGAAGCAATCTGACTGTGATAGTCCTTTATCAGGTGACCAAATTTGTTGTAGTAGTTACACTGAACTTTCTTCTTCTTCGAGCTATTATGATACTGATTGGGGCCTTTTTGCTGAGATAATTGAGATTTTCCTTTATCCTTGTGAAAGGATTTGACTGTGAAGGCTTGTTTTGAGGAGGACGAAGTGACACTGCTAACCAAACTGTTGTTTCCAACGGTCCTACTATAGAAGTTTGGTGCACAAGTCCGGAAACTTTAAGTCAACATTCGTTGCAATAATGTTGAGTGTTTCGATAAAGTGCTCGTAGGATTTAGGTTGACTCTTCAAGGTTATTACTACGATATCCTCTTCCTCCATTTTCCTACCAATGGCCTCTAGCTGATCTCAAATGTCCTTAATCTTCACCAGATACTCCTGTAAGGACATACGCTCATCCATCATGATAGAAAATAGTTGGTTCTTCAGGAAGAACGCACGGTTCTTATTTGATGTCTCACGGAGATCCTTCAAAATAATCCAAATCTCTGCAGTTGTCTTGTCAAATGGCACTTGTGGCAGCTGATCATCAGTAACTGAAAGTTTGATAAGCATGACCGCTTCTTAGTTGCGCTCATCAAATTTATCCTGATATTGTTCAAGTTCGATAGGATGAGTCTCTTTACCCAAAACAAGCTCATAAAGACGACGATATTCAATGATAGTCATCATCCACTGATTCCATGTGTTGTAAATTTTGTCACTGAATCGCTGACTACCTTCCAACATTATGTTGGTCAAGGACGCCATTGTGAACGCTTTCTAAGGCGTAGAAAACGAAAAAAATTTGAAGAGGTGAAAAATTGATTACGGAATCCAAGGCATGGACCTGTAATGTCCCCAATTTGAGAGAGCATTGGAGTTGGTGGATTTAGCCTATCATTGGGTCCTTGTAGGCTAATATTGGTGATTAGAGGACCCTGTTGTGGGTTTTGGCCCCTTTTGTGGGACTTACTATTTATAGCAAGTCAACAGATGGTTCCTCTGAGCTCAGATGATTTAGAGGAGTTATATGATGCTCTCAGATTTTATTTTCGGCTTCCGATTTGGGCTCCAAGATTCTTGAAGGGAGCGTCTACTTTTAGTAAGTCACCCCGTCAAGTTCATTCATCGTATTTCATCATCAGGATCACTCCTGTGCTGTCAGATTTTGATTCCAATGCTTCCTCAGTTGTTTTCGCAAGACAGGTGAATTATGATTATTATTTAATTAAATCGGCTAATTTTTATTGGGATTGTATTTTGGGCATCTTAGTGTTATAGATCATTGGAACCGGGTTGAGAAGTTTTCAATCCTGAGCTCATAAAACAGTGACCTTATGAGTCAGAATATTGTTATTTTAATGAAAGGGTCTTTTTTCATCATTAAAGTGGTAAGAAATATAATAGTTTATTATATTTCAAATGTGCACATAAAGCATAGTCTTTATGTAAGTGAAATGTGCGATTAAGAAGCTAGGGTTCGATTTCTTGTGGAGAGATTATAAAAGACATGGAGAAGAAATCGAATTCATTATTCATTATGCTATTCATTATTCATATTTTGGTTCGAATTGTGGAGACAAGGGTTCGGAGAAACTTGTTGATTGAATTGGGAATTCAATTCAATCACTTAATCACTTTGAACTGGTGAAAGATTCCAGCGAATTGTGAATGGTTCGATGAATGGTCTTGAAGATTTCTTTGATGAAATTTGGGAGTGTTCAACCTAGCCGCAATGCTGGTTATTCGTATGACTTTGGTGAGGAGGTTGTTGTATCTAATAGATGGCGTGAGATGTTTGTTTGTCAGCAATCATTGACTCTTCTACAAGCCGCGGCCAACTGCGAGTGTTGTGATGGAGGTGTCACACATATGGTGAGCCGTTAACTATCTTAAAGGAAGTCGGGGCCACTCTTTAAGGGAAACGTGGGTGAATTCAGGTTTTTTACAATGTGCAATTTCCTTCTTATGAATGCTACATTTAATATTGAATATGTTGATTTCAAAATTGGACTTTAAGAATGAGTTTCAGAATTCGAAGAGTTGTAAATTTCAGTAGTGTTAACTTAAGAGTTGAATTGTCTTGTAATGCATTTTTATTATTTGGAAAAGATATCAAAAATTATATATATTGCTGAAAGAAGTAAATAAAAGAATCAAATTCCAGCACTCAGAGTTTCTTTGCAGACAATTTGTAGAATTGAGCCAGTTGGGCTCTTTACAGTGGTATCAGAGCAGTTTACTGCCATCCTGTGGGGTGGAATTTATTGGGCTTACTTGTTTGACTTGAGTGATCAACACTCTTGCTTTAATTGCAGTCATGGACAAATACAGGAAATCTGGAGAACATGGAAACCAGTTAGACAGTTTATCTGAGTTAAGAAAGCAAACAAATGTCTTAGTTAAGGATATGGAGAAACGAAGGCAGACGCTGGAAAGATTAAATGCGCCACTTTTAGATCCCGCAACTGTCGATAAAGCAACAAACTACTTGGTTTCTTTGTTCAATAGGTCCTCTTCATAGGGAAGATATGAGGAGAGACATGAGTTGTTTACAGGTGAGACATCTAGAAATCTCCAAGTTAAGTTTTCAGCAGCCGCGGATTATGGTGGAGATGTTCCTGTGCTTAGTGGATCAGCCACTAGTCCTATTTGCACACCTTAGGGTGGAGGGTTTTTGTAAGGACATGTGGATGCACCTGTCTTTTTGGCAAATAGTGGTACTGAGTTTCAGCATCCTGAGCCTATCAGAGTTAGTGACACAGATCAGGGTGATGACATGTCCACTGCCATTGATGGCAGTCTTGCATCAGTTGGTAGCAATATCAGCGATACAAGCTGATTTTCTGGACATCAATTCTTTATGTGAGCTTGTCGCTGATGTCGTGGATAGTGGGAGAGTAGAGGATGTTGTAGATATCGCTACGGGTTCTGACACCTTGGATGATGGTATTATTTTTGAGGACTGCGAGGAGTATTTGAGCTCTGACAGCTCTAATGTTTATGGCAGTTGTCGCAGTGTGGAGTCAATACAAGAAACTGCAGTCTTTTCCTGTACTGAGGATGTGAGCATGGAGCTACCCAGCGATGACACTCAGGATTGGAGTGTTACAAATGAGTCAGGTGACGTAGGTTCATGCCACAATGTAGATGATTCGCGTGATGACATGGAGTCATGTATGCCGCTAGATATAGCAGAGGGGTCTCAAATAGACAATGTTGATATTAGCGTTGTGGATACCTCGGATATTGGGTGAGGATGATGTGGGCTGCAGTTTGTTTGATTTTTTATATCAGACATTGGGTGCTGACTCAGCGTTGTCATCCGGTAGTGGTGGGTCACAGGATCCGTTTTTACAGGGACTCACAGATGAGGATTGGGAAGCATATGAGTGGTAGGAGTTTGTTTCAGACAGGGCTTCCACTCCTGCAGTTGAGGTGTTTGTAGAAGCACCCAGTAGTGATACCTCGTTGGTGGACATGTGCGAGTTTGATAGCGCACATGAGGAGAAGGTTTATGAGGTTACTTCTTCGGTGACTCATGAGGATGAGTCTACTTGCAGCAAGTCATGCTTGATTTATCAAACCTTGGGGGAGGACTCTGAGTTGTTAGTGAGTGAGGATGGGTCCCAAGATCTGGATTGTCATGTGGTTACAGAGGACGAGGTAGCTGAGGATTGTGATGAGTCAGGTTCAACAACAGCTTCCTCAAGGATAGATGAGAATGAGTCTGATGTCAGTACATGGCGATACGGTGATCTTGAGGGGATTTTGTTGGATACAGCTTCCTTTCATAGTGTGGACAGTGCAGTTGAGATTGTATATAGGAAGCCCGTTGTGCAGAGTCATCATGTCACTAGCCAGTTGAGAGTCGGCGAAAGAGACATTACTTCTACTTTTGAGCATTTTGATGTCGCTCGTCAGCTGTTGGTTGTTTATGGTTGGGGTGCTCCTATGACAGATGAGCACGGTGGTAGCTACCTTTCCCTGACAGAGATTCATTCCTTGTGGGAGGCTATAAGGATTTTGAGACAGGATTATTTACAGTTGGTAGCCAACCGAGGTCATCTAGTTGAGTGGGGGAGTACGGCATATGAGGCACTGATGGACAGAGAGGAGGAGGTGAGTGAGCTTACTCAGGAGCTCACAGCGAATTCTGAGGCTTTAGAGAGCACTCAGTTCACTCTTATGAAGTCGCAGTTGCAGTTGGGAGAGGTGATTGTGTAGTTGGAGCGGATTCAATCTTTACCAACCATAAATCCAGTTCAATTGCAAATAGTGGTGGTTGGTGGTGAGTCAGCTTCCACAGTTGACAGTGATGGATGTGTTGGGGACGCGGTTACATCCATCCTTGAGACGGATGCAGTAGATGCAGAGGAGATTAGTGCATCAGTGGAGGACAGTAGAGAGAGTTTTGTGGTATACAGTTCTCCAGTTGTTAGCATGATGGAAGATGATACAAAGCAGGTTTTTGGGAGTCCTGTGGTAGTCAGTGTGGATTTGTCTGAGAGTTGTATGCCAGTTGCTGACACCACTCCCTTTGATTCACAGGACACGGACAGGGTATTATCTGGTTTGGAGGCTAGTTCTCATGATGATTTGTTTCCTTTTGTCGAAAGCAGATCTATTCCTCCTTTTCATACAGTTGATAGTGATAGGCAGTTGGTAGTGTCGGAGGTTCAGAGGAATCAACTGTGAATTTGCAGGGGAGCAAGTTGATGTTGCTTCTTATAATTTCTACTGCACGGAGTCGTTCATGGAGTACTTGCTTGAGAGACCAGTTTTGCAGGAGGGACCTTTCAGAGCTTCTGAGGGTACACTCATTCGGAGTTCTCGCAGTATTCAGATGTTAGTGGGGAAGATTGTAGATACCTTGACTACAATGCTTCCTCCTCGAGATTTTGTGGTTGGGTTTGCAGAGAGGGTTACCCAGGACCCTGCCTAACCAGTTGTCCAGAGTCAGAGATTGGAGTCATCTCTTGATTCACGGTTTGATTTTGATGAGCCTCTGACAGGGATTGGAGCATTTCCTCATGATTACATAGTGAGGAGCGCTCATATCTTCTCTTTTGACCCACCGATTGAGGACTTGTTTGCGCGTCGGCATGGGTTGGCTCCGGGATTATACCATTCTTCTGAGGATGGGTTTACTCCATCACCAGTTGATGGGGTTGGTTACTGCAAGCTAGCAGGAGGTGAGTTGTAGGGGCAGTACATTCAGAATGGTTTTACAATTGATGGATATCTAGATTATGAGAGTACACAGGGCAGATCGGCAGGGTGTGCAGGGAGCTCTGGTTTGTTAGATGGTTTTGGATATCTATTTTTTCTTGTTATGGATGGTTGTGAGTTTCATCTCTACTGGGATCAAGGTAGTGACGGGTTTGGCACTACAGATTGTGTGGGTCACTATGGTTGGCATGGTGAGAGTTTGTTTTGGTTGGCTCAATGGATGGTAATTTCATCACAGGAGTTTGCAGGTGATCGCAAGGACATTACTCCATTCTATCCTTGGGATCCGAGTGGACTTATGTGTTTTCTTTGTTGGGATTGCTTGGGGACAAGCAATTTCAGGCAGCGAGGACTGTAATGTCCCCATTTTGAGCGAGCATTGGAGTTAGTGGATTTAGCCTATCATTGGGTCCTTGTAGGCTAATACTAGTGATTAGAGGACCTTGTTATGGGTTTTGGCCCCATTTTGAGTAAGTTTGTTGGCTAAATATTTTGCAAGTCACTAAGACTACAACTTGCACAATGTGTATTTTAGGCAGCAGTATGTGAAATTACTCTCCTCTCAGCTATAGGAGAGGCTCCCTTCTTACCGCAGGTGGGTTCAAGTAAAACTGAACTGTAACACACACAGTTCACCTTACAACAGTAATACCAGTGACTCGATGATTGACTTAAGAACAATCAAACGAGGCAGCAGTCGATTTATCTAAAGATGAAGTGATACAATGAGCTCAAAGTCTCATGTCCTCACCTCAAATAAGTATTCTATTAATCTATTGTCCAATACTGAAGCACAAAGTCTTCAGTCCTTGGAGTACATCAGCCACTACTCTCTATAGTAACCCCGATTTCCTGAAGCACAAAGTCTTCAAAAAACTTGGATTAAAGATGCTCTGATGATATAAACAAAGAAACTATTCAATTTGAACAAGGATCAACAAATGCAACATAAGAATACATTCATTGATTTTCAAGACAACAACACAAAGTTTGTCAATC
>MU225256.1:12164321-12194142 GCA_018584345.1 Thuja plicata | reverse complement strand
ACACGATGGTGTCGTCTCCTTCGCCATTTGATTATTATATGTTGTGATTCGGCTATTTTATTATGAGCAGGTACACTTGATGTTTGTGTGTTTCAATGAGCAGGTACCAAGCACATTCTGCCTGATTACAGGCTTTGAGTGTGTCTATATCCCCGGCAGTGCCACAGGAGATAGTATTACCAACCTTTCATGTTGAGCCAATATCGTCCCTGTATGGACGATGTACCTGTAATCGTTATATTATTACGTCCGGTACCTGTTGGTAAATCCAGATCCATTATGCATTCATGGTAGACCAGTGATTGTCTGTGCATTTAGAGTTCCCGCAGTTGTCGCGAATGAGATTTAAATAAATGTTAATTTTTAATGCTTTTGGGAATTTAATATTATTTTAATTATTTCTCTTACCGAGTAATTTGTCGTAGGTGGATTCCAATTATTTGGAATTGATTTATTTGGTTTTGGGTTTAGTCAATAGTTCGCTTAAAATAATTAAGTGACCTATTTTTAAAGTCACTTTTTAAAAAGTTCTTTATATTGTTGAGAGTGAGTTCTTTTTCTCACTTCTCCTTTTTGGGTTTTGAGAGCATTTGGAAAATTTGCTCCAATTTGCATTGGAGAAATTTACTCTTTTACTTGTTGGGCTTGATCCGCTTGTCGAATTTGTGCGTGGGACGGCTCGTTGGAATCGTTTTTGTGGAACAACTTTTGGATTAAGCGAGGAAATTTATTTATTCCTCATTCTTCGAGGTTTCTCCTTCGGCTGTGAGTTAGGGCCTTCGATATTTTATTTGTTTCTCCAGCGTTTGATCTGGTTCTTGTTTGCTTTTGTCTCGTGGACTGAGAGTTAGTACTCCCCAACTTTCTTGTAGTTTTCAGATGCCCGGTTGACTCACTATGAGCAACTGACGTTTTCATTATGGGTTTTATTACCGTTATGTTGGTCATTTTTCTATGTTTATTCAGAACTGAAATTTTATTGGATTAGTGTGTTGTTGGGTGCCTTAGGGCAATTAGGTTTTCATTTTGCAACTTTCTGAGAAGTTTAGTTTTTGGGAAATTTCAAGGTTGCCTCGTTTTGTGTGCCACCCAGTTTTACTATTTATTTTGTTCGGTTTAATCCAAATATTGGAGTGTGTTGTCCTCTAGGTTTCCAACCATTCTATGGTTTTACATTGTCAATTTTAGATTCGTGAGTGAATCTGTAATCCTGGCCAAGTGTCCAGTTGAGTGTGTCGTGGGCACTTGTGATTGCCTCCATGCTTGATTTTGATCGCATTGGAATGTGTGATGATGGTGTTTGAGATTGTTAACTACCAAATTTTGCACCCTGCTAAACTCTAAAGTTTAGTAATCTGGCATAACATGGGATTCACTTTGCATATGGGATATGCAAGAATTGAAATGAAACCTCCGGATTCTAGGTCGGTTCCTATTTGGTAATCATAGGAAAGAACTTAAAATAACCTGAAATGCAGACTTCTATCTTAATAGTTGATACACCAAAATGCTATGAATCATAACCTTAAATGACTAAGTGCTGGTTTAGTATTACCTGACTTAAGGGTAAGTACAAATTCCATGTATAGGCTTGCATAAATATTTCATAGTTGGGTCTGGAATGAAACTATTAAGGAAAATAAATTCTCACTTAACAACCTTCAAAGCATAAACACATACTATAACCTGCAAACAAACATACACTCCATCAAATGGGTACCTTAATGAGACGAGACAATAAGGAATGATAGCATTCACAAAATCACCTTTATAAATCACTTATAATGTACTCAGATATGCAAAAAAGGAAAAGAAGACTAAAACAACTCAAATAATATCCTGCTCCAAAACTCAGTTACTATATATTATGCTTCAAAATATGAGTTACAGACACATGCAAAAACTCCTCAAGGACATAAAAACTGTCACAAAAGTCCTCTCTGCATAATCCGAACTCCTCCTAAACAGACAAGTACAAGCCTTTATGCTTCAACAAGAAACACCTCCATGAAAATAGCACCTGAATCCTTGGGGTCGGATTCAACAAGAAAAGCTATTTTTTAGGCCCTCAAAAGACTCCAAAGAGGCTCAAAATTGAGAAAAAGGTCAAAAAATGACCCTTTCTAACATTAAAGCTCCTAAAAGAACTCCAACCTCTCCTAGATTGACTCCAAAATGCCTACATACTCTCCATTTGTCTCCAAACCGTCATAACTTCAAAAAAGATTTTGATAATCAATAATTGATTTATAAAATACATCAATTAATATTTATTAAATTACAAAGATTTCTAAATGAAAAACAATAATAAAGACAAAATATTATTTTACTTAATACTATAATCATATATTAATGAAATATATTATTATATTTCATTAACATAATAACATATGTATTTAAATGTTATCAAAAGGCATTGGCAATAGACTTCTAGCAATCATAAAATAAAAAATGATAAGGGCACAACAAAGCCCGATGACCCTAAAAGCATTTTCATTTTCATGCTTAGCATTTTGCATTCGAGGGTTGTGGAAACCCTAAGCCGCCACCATGAAGAAACCTCCATCTTTCACTACTCGCGCCGCCATGGGGAAATTTGCATCCTTGGAAAACTCTTATGGAATAAAGATGAAGACATTTAGTTCAAAACCCTGGTGTCTTCGACTTGGCATTTCATTTGCACTTTGGCTTTGTTGACTTTGCCTATAGCCGCCGACATGAATAAGGTTGGGGTTTGAAAGATTATGGAAAACAGGAGATTTTTGAAGCCTTTTTTGAAACATTCACTTGCAGGCAAAGTCTTCCTTTTTTTAAACAATGTTTATGTTTCTGACTGGTTTTGTTCCTGTAGTAAATCAAAAGCTATACTTCTGATCTGAACCTGTAACCTGTTATGCTGAAGATAAAAAATGGGTACAAAATTCTGCTTGATGATTAATTTCACAAAATTGAAGAGTCTTGCTACTCCTCCAATTAAGCATGAATTGTTGTAGCTATAACTCATATCACTATTCTGATTTTGTAGCACACATTTTAAAGTTAATATGGCCACTGCTCTGTTTAGTAACAATCATGATCATTTGATACTTGAGCATTTGTTTTTGTTTTTTTAAAGACTGTCTCTTACACTGAAGGTATGCTTCTGAGAGAATAATTGCACTTGTATATACATTTATTGCTGCCACTTTGGTTTTGCAGCTGAATGAATGCATAAAAGATCTTTTAAACCATGATCTTGTAGCAACATTATATCTTCCTTGACTTCCTGTAACAAATCCCTTGGCAAAATGTTGCTCCAATTACTGATTGCCTGTTTATGATCATTCTTGCATTTATATTACAGCTGCTCCCTTTTCCTGTAATTGTACATCCATTTCCAGTACGATTGATTTGGTTACCACTATGATACCTTGCTTTGATCTACTTCTTGTTCGTCACTTTGATCTTTTGCACACATTTCTTTGCTTGATTTTGGACATCATGATGCTTCACTTCATATTCTTCATCTCTTGAAGCTTGTTATCTACTGTAGCTGAACACAATGTACTTTGATCTCTGCCATTTTATTGCATCACTATGATTGACCAGTGTTGTAGCTGTCCTATCATGTCTCTATGACTAAAGATTGGTATCACTCTCTGTCTTCATGGCAGATGACTGTCCTATGGTTGTATGATATTGTATCATGATTGTTCATTTGCACATGTTCGTATTGTCATGTTGGTTGATTATGATAATCCATTGATCAAAAACTGATTTTCATGTATTTTCAATTTGGCAATCAAACATGATTACATGGGCAAAGAAAAGAACTATAGCCCAGTCATTGCTTAGAACTTAATGTTCTAACCTTTCTTTTCATTCTTTTCAGGTCCAGGATAGTGAGGAGCATGGATCCAACAGAGCGAGGACAAACCCAGTCAACACCAACTCCTCCATCTCCACCAGTCATTCAAGCAATGACTGGCCTTCATTTCTTTTCTTTGCTTTCCACTTGTACATATATTCATTTTGATTTTCAAAAATGAAAATTCAATGAAATATTTTAGCTATCTTCACGGCTTGTGTGGAGTACAATCTCAGTATACTTATAAATAAACATTACATTTTCAGAAAAGCATCTCATGAATTCATGAACTGTTACTTTTTCTTTTCTCCATAAAAAGTAACATTCATTGTAAAAATTAGTAATACTGTTTGTAATTGGACATGAGAGCTGATTTGAACTTTGAATGTACCTTTAAGCTTGAATTCATTATGGCTCTACCAAAATGAGCCTGCAGGAAAATTTTGGTAACAGAGACATCACAAGATCATTGTGTGTTATGACGGGATTACATTGGGACCCGTGCTGTTGGTTGAGGCCAATAGAGCCTTGTGCTATATTTCTTTTACCTCCCTCTTTGATTGAGGTTAGGAGTCTTTTTATGCATCATTGTGTTTGACTGGTAGGTGTGGAGTAGTGGGATGGAGTGGCTCACCAAGGCGGGCTAGGACACAAAGTGGTCCTAGGGTATCCCTCGGTTGAGTTATTTTAATAAGTGATAACCTTAAAATGAATGGGGAAAAACCTAATAATAATAAGATCAGTTTTTTATCCAACGGTCGTCTGTTTGAGAGACATGAGCCGAGATAGCCGTGAATCGTCTATGGATGTTGATCCGACATAGCATCAGTCGTCTGTTTGAGAGACGTGTGCCGGCACAATAGAGCTTCCTTGTTGTGAGAAGGATTGCTCGATTCCACACAGGCTTGTACGAGCCGTATGATGACACTCCATTCTTGAGTCTCCACATCGTACCCTATCTAGCTTGAGTAGAGACCTTGACCTACTTGTATTGCATCCCTACTTTGGATCTTTGTCTCGTTCCTTGACTTTATGCATCTGCTTGGTGTGAGTGTATCCCTTTTGGTGTGAGTGCTCATCTTGGTTGTGGTTGGGATTACTATCTCCGTGAGCACGGTGAGATGGGCCTAAGGGTTCCACATGGTAGGGTGGCGTTGCACTTTACCACTGTTGGGGACCGGTGTACAGATGGTAGACGACTTTCAGTGATTGAGATTTCGAGCATGATGTGCTCTTTTCTATCCCTTCTTGTCATTTACGTATTTCATGTTTATACTTGGTGTTCTAGTTTTAGCATATTATGTTCATGCTTTCGTTATGATGTACATTGCTGCAATCAAGTGTCCATAGCCTTGATATGCATGTATCTGGTACTCTCCGGTGTGGAGCTAGCTTTTATTTCATGTCGTACATTGGTGTCGGCAAGCATATCCAGTCTTTGGGCTGAAGAAATCGTTCGTTGCAATTTTTGGCAACAACGATCACCTGCTTTTGGATTGCACTTGATTCAAGTGGATGGCAACAAAAATGTTGATGTCCTAGGATGGTTTTAGGTCCATATTGTCATAGAGCTCGTCAAGAGCTTTCTGACGAATTTTGAACAGAGTCAATTGGACTCCGAATGCAAAAGTTATGGCTTCCGGAACAAAGTCCATATGAAGTCAAGTGCAATGTCGTACGACCTAGGATACTTTCTCGTACTGGAACTCTTCCTTGCTCGTATGGGAAGTGTTTTGTCGTACGGAACCCATTCCTAGCTTATATGGGAAGTGTTTTGTCGTACAAGACCCATTCCTAGCTTGTATGGGAAGTATTTTGTCGTACGAGACCCATTCTTGTGTCCTATGATATTCTGCTTGCTTGCTATACCATGTTTTGTCATATCACAGACAGTGGACACTTCCATCCTTCTCCCGAAAAACCTAATTTGTGTTCTGCATACCCTCTTTCAAGTAACGACCATCCCATTCATAATAGATCTGATTTGCTATCATTGACGAAGCTTAAATCCTTCTTACGTGGATTGAATGCCTTGGGATTCAATGGCATGGTTAACGAACCTATATGGTTAAAAAGAACATCTTGCTTGGGATAGATAGAGTAGTATCTCCTTCTTGTAATCCGTGAACGTTATTTCAATCTCCATTGAGTTATCTCGGGAACGTGTGTTCTCCGTTCCGAGTATATGGTTTGTGGCTTGGGAATCTTTGGAAGTATTAGAAAGACTTTCACTTGTGTAGGTGAAGTTGTGAACATGTGAGTTTGCCATGTTCCCTGAGTTTCCTTTCATTATTAGATGTTTATCTATTGCACTTGGTTACTCTATCATGTTTTTAGGTAACTTGTTTTAAAAAAAAATTATTAGTGCATATTTAATCCTTGTGTTCCAAGGATTCCCAGGCGGGGCATTACATAATGAAGAGTCAATGAGACTATTTTACCTTTATTTTGAATCAGGAAAATACCAAATTCAAATGCGCACAAAGGTTTAGCTCATATATATAAATCACGATGGAAAACTGAGGTTTAGCTCATATATATAAATCACGATGGAAAACTGAGGTTTAGCTCATATATATAAATCACGATAGAAAACTGAAGGCTTCAATTGCTCAAATATGGTGTATAAGATACAATCCTAGCTAGTGTCATTGAACTTTGTTGGCTCAAATGTATGACAGTGGCTGAGTTTGCATGATGGTTTCTCCCCATATAGACTCTCAATCAGCATTTGATGTTTTATTTTGTACAATTAATTTCATGTCAGGATCATAACATTCTTGATCAGAATGGCAAAACAGAAAGTGGCGTCAACAAACAGATAGTTATGAATGAAAACTTGTAATGACAATACCCGAGCATCTATCCTATCCATAAAAGCTATAGTACATTCTACAACACTTTCCTGAAATTGGCATTTAAATCAAACTATAAAAGTCATTAGTCAACACTAAATGAATTTACAATAGAAAAATAAACTTATCAAAAAGACTTACATTTTGAAATATTTCATCAAATAAATTAATAACTAAAGTTACAGCTATAGCATTCAACTTACATTTATTTGTCAGATTCATAAAACATATGATGAAAATAAAACAAAATAGATGTAAACCAGGGCATAATTTGTACTGGATTTCATAAGATAATGACTCATATTAGAAATGACATTATCATTTAAACTAAAGCACCGAGCGAAATCACTCATACCAGTAAATTCAGCCAATGTTGTGAGGCCTTGTGCACTTGCCTTAAATCCTTCCTTGGTGCAAATATACTTAAGCCTGTAGCACAGTAAACACTCAAAAAATTACAGTTTCAACTGAACATAGTGACTCTAGATATTATAGCCTCTTTGAGCACATACTTTGTGACTACAGAAAAGCAAATGATCAATGTAATTGCCAAATAAAACTTTCAGGTAAAAGGGATGCAATATAATTCTTATTTTCAGCAAATTTCCAGAAGTTATTTGAGAAGCATATAAGCATCATTTAATTTTCAGGTCATTCATTTGACATACCTACTCACCACCCGGCTAGTACTTGGTTGCACAAAGATATGAACCCTATTCAAAACCAAAAAATTGATGATCACGTGCATCACATATGTAAATCCAAATAGAAGACCAGTGACTTCAGAAAACATGAACCTTATTGCATTAAAATCTATTCACAATGCTGTAGGTACACTCAAATCAAAGAATACTGCCTTTATTTCAGAACAAAAAATCAGTACATCTATTTCCAGGTCAATTAACAGCATAAAACTGGTAAGGAAAAAAAATACCTTGCTACCTGGCGTAGAGAACGCAAAGCAGGTGCATATAGATCATTGCAGATGCAAATCACCTTGATACATAATTTAACAAATTAAGTTTCAGAACAAACTATATTTCAATATTGATGTAGATGAGATCTTATCATCTAAAAAGCCAAGAGAATAAATCTATTTCCATTATGATCTAGATAAAACTCATGCTTACAGGTCTTGACAATCTGCCAGACTTTGACGAGCCTTTCTTCTTGGTAGCATTTAATGATTGTGTGTTACTTCCATCACTCTCCTTCTCCAAAGTGTACTTCTTTTCTGAAGAAAGCTTTAAGCAGTCACATCCATGCGAATCACAAGGGAACACAAGTAATAAGTTAAATGTAAACTTAACATTCCAATTATGTTACCTCAGCATAAGACTAATACAATTATATGATATCTACACAAGCATAGTACCAATACCAAAGCCTCTATTGCTATCTAAATCATAATCATATGGATGTAGAGTAAAATATTAATAATGTCTTGATGCTAGAAGCACCTACATCAACAAGCAAAAATATGCCAATTTACAAGGTTAACCGTGCAGAATAAATTATTGCCAATTGAACTCAAATACCAGAGCAGATGTAAAGTTTCAAAGCATAATAAAAAAACTGTTTTGTTCTCCACCTGACTTCAAATGATAACATTAACTGCTTACCCTATGGGAACCAGGGATTTCAGCAACATATCAGTAAACATCTAACTTCAAGACAAGGTAGCCAGAAATTTTCAATCTTGTGCTGATGAGGCTCAAAGGCACAAACATTAGCCCATGCTTATTAACTTACCAAGACGTCGAAGCTCAAGATGCACTAAAGAGAAATTCCCCAACACAACAAACAAACCAGCCAATGATTACAAGCAATCCCATTGATCAGGATGACACCATATCATAGGTGGAATCACTCCAGCCTTGTAAATGCCCAAAGGACATATGCAGAAGTTCTTTTAGAAGACACCATAATAAGTTTTCTAAACGTTTTTTGTATTGTGTTGCAACTAAAATACTGATCAAAATATTGTTTTCATATGATTTTTCAAACAGAGCTTGACCCCTGTATATGTGGTTAACTTGCTTGGCTGAGTATTTAATTGCAGGAAGAATCAAGGAAAATAGCTTTTTATTTATGAAACTATTACAGTGGCTGCTGAAATATCTAACTAACTTGGAAGCTACTAAAACCTAAATGAAAATTTAGCACTGATGTAATCAACGACATTAGGTTCCATGACGATGTTATTTGTGTAAAGCCCCACACAACAAGCCAATATCAAGCAAAGAAACATCTCCATTTAAACTTCATCGTGGACCTTCTAGATCCCATGGGAAGAAAGGAATGCAAGCAAAGGCAAAGAAGAAATAAAAAGTGATAGATTAAGCATAAGCAATAGATATAAATATTCCACAATTATTTAAAGATGTGCACCTGATTTTACAGTTTTCCTTGTAGCATACATTACATATTGGACTTAAGCAGGCTAGCCGCATATTTTTCAGGGCCTTACTTCAGCTGTTACTATTACCTTTACATTGAAGATACAATCACAATTAAAGTTCACTTCACATGCATTTTATAAACTCTCAACTAAAAGTATACCAATGCTGATATTTTGACTATTTTATGTGATATTTTTTGCAATATTTCATTATAATCCTCAATTTTCTCAATCATTGCATACGTAAGTCTTAATTTCATAGGTATACGGTAATGAAATAGTGATATAGCCCTCTTCCTCTACGATACGGAGCTACTCAAATCTCTAATTTATTAAGGTTTTCCATCTAATTGTGATTTTCAAGCAATCCTGAATTTTATTTAAAAGTTATCATGGCATTTCACATTTCTCATGCTTTGTGTTTCAAATTTTTAAGATTCTTCTTCAAAATCAAACAAATCCTGATTAAAAATCAGGTCCTCTCAAGAAGTGGGATTTTGGAAATCCCTAAGATATGGAAAAGATGAGTTGTGAATCAAGGTCCTCAAGTCTGATGTAGGGACCCTGTTGATGGGCATTGTAATGCAACACACAAGTTGATCATAGCAGCCAGACTATTGAAAATTTCTGCAGACAATTCTTGATCTGCAAAAAGGCAGATACCAAATAATATTTAAAATTATATCTATTAGAGTATATGTGTCCACAGTTTTTTCATACGTAGACTGTACAGTTACTAGTATAAATGTACAACTATTATGCTTTCATGTAATTTTCTTATTTGTAATGTCCTTTTTTGCAAATGAAAAATGTTGAACTCGACTGTTGTTCAATAAAAACTGCTATGATGTTATTCGTCTGCCTTTCGAGATTTCATTTTTATGCTTATGATGTGGAATATTGAATAAAAATTATGTTGCTATTTAGAATTTTATGTTTATGCATAGCCTTATGACAGATATTGAGTTGTTTGTAAGTCTTCCCCTTTTTTATTTTTCATGTATACTGATATAGCTATTTCTTGCCTGACCTTTATGACAGCCCTCTTCTCCCAACCCATGTCCCAGCTGTTTTGTCTGTGTGGTAACATAAGAGAAACATCAAGACTGCAGAATTTGTTGTAGGCTTGTAGCCATAGACTAGTGAGTTTAACTTCCGCAGGAAGACAAAAATATCACATGATGACTAACAAAAGGTTCATGCCAATAGGATATTTATTCATGAATATCTATTAACGTATCTGCAATGTAGCCTTGTATATTTGAATTAGTTTTTTCACCATATACTGAAAAGACTGGACAATCAGTCTATACCAAGCACAAAGCTTAATAACATATCTGACAAGCGGCAGACCTAGGGATTCAGCCACCCACATTCATTGATTTAATTCAAAGTCAAACAATCACAGACGTGAGAAACTGATGCCGCAGACAAGTATGCAGATTAAACAACTTTCAACGTAAAGTGTCGAGATTAGATACTAGTGTGTACCATCTTTAGCAGAACTTCAATAGCACCCTTCCCATCACCAAGAGCACCATCAATTTCATCAATCACCTGCAAAGAAAGCACCATTCTTCAGACTAGATCTAAGGCATAGAAAGGATTTCTGAAGAATATAACCAAAAACTTACCAAGCACTTTGGTTTGGAATCAGCCATGACAGAATTCATTTGCACCACATCAAGAATCTTCCTCTCCATTATTGATGCACTACGGTCATCACTTGCGTTTATCTGGATTCAAATGAAAACAAAATCAATTTTGTTGAAGAAGATAAATAAAGATACACAAGATACCAATTAAGGAGAAAGCAAGCAACTCCACTGCAAAGTGAATCAAATTGCATCAATATGATCAAGTTTGAAAGGAATATGGGTGTTTTTTTCAGCAATTAGAGAAATCCAATTATTGTTATGAATGGATATTCAACTAAGACAACTTTGTGAAGCCTAGAGCTCAATGTGCTCTCATCTTGTAGGTAAACCCAACATTAGGCTTGAATATGAATCCAAGAAAACATAGAAATGTACAATATACCTATCCAAGCACTCTTTGAGTCAAGCATAACATATCAAGCTCGCATCTACATGTTTGAACTTGCCCAAAATCAAACATTGTATATTCATAGCAGCAGTGACATACACAGTTGTAACCAATTAGGGATGTGCATTTTGCTTAGTTTTATGGAAAATCTCACATTCTCTCACACCCAAGACAATCCCCAACTCTGCATTGTCTTTCTAGCTTTCCTACTGCTCAAAATTGGCATTTGTTGTGTCAAAAGAACTCTATCTATTGTTCAAACCTATCATCATCTACCCCAAAATATCAAATGTATAGGCTAACATAATAGCTAGTACGTTATTGAATTACTTGACAAACTTTGATTATTACGATTGTCTAAAGGCTAAAGCACGCTAAAAATCAAAATCACATGAAATGGGTCCAAAGATGATACCAGCACCCTTTGCATATCCAAAAAAGGCAGCTTATAGCTGCAACAACTTCTTCCCTACGTTAATGGTCCTCGTATTGATTCAGGTTGAGGTTCACAAGTTAAATTTAAAAAATGGGGGTTGGGTTTGTTATGGGTTTGTCCATACAAAAACATATAAAACCATAAGTATATACATATTTTCACCGGTAATTAAGTTCAAAATACCTCATAGAAATATATAATAAACAAACTACTAAAAACTAAAAATACTAAAATTTCAATTAGTCAAACTCAATAGTCATGATATATATTAAAACTAAAAATAATAATGTCAAGTATCAACAATCAACTATCATTGATCAAGCATTAACATTAGATGGGTGTTAAAAAATATCATCATCACCATCCATATTAGGTGATGTAAGTACTAGTGTATTAAAGAACCACAAGCAATGTCAAGTAGCGCCATTGCACTATCATGCTCATTAGCTAGCTCATCCTCAACATAAAGCACAGCAAGATAAGAAGTGGAAGCATCCAAGTCTGCATGCTTTGACTCAATATCCCACTTCTTTGTATTCCCTTCCTTGCAGCCACTTTGTTTCTGTGATGGAGTATACACTCCAATTCCTCTTAGATGTAGATGAACTAGCGATCTACTAAGACAATTAGAGAGTTACAAGTTATAAAATTTAAAACTTCGACTTTTAAATGAAACTTAAAACTTAAAATAAAACATTTTTTTTATAAAACTTACTTGTAATAAAACTTTGACCCCAAGAGGCTGTACGTGTGTAAATGATTGCTCATGGGCGTACCACCAATTGTGAGAATCAACCTTAAACTTGTCATGAAGAGCATCAATACTAAAGTCACTGGAGTATACAAAATCCATGAACTGAAACCTAGCAGCATCCCATAAGTCAAGATCTATGAAGTGTCTACAAAGTGCTGCCTTGTACCCTTGGCTGACATCAACATTTCAATATGAGGCAACCCTCATCAACGCGGAAAGGATCTCAACACTATAAAATTCAGGACTCAATGCAAAGGCAAGAAGATGTAGTGAATTAATCATTGTGTTCCATTCCCCCTCAAAAATTTTGTGTAGCCATTAGAAAAAGGTTTCTTTAGGAGCTTGTTCTTTCTTATTTATGATGACCTTCATTTTATCAATCATAGAGTCGAAGCCATCATATATCTCTCTCAAACAAGGCTTACTCATGTCAGTATAATAGATCATACTCAACATGGTCAATGATATTGAGAAAATATTCAAAATGTCCATCCAAAATGTCATCAAATATTATCTGCTTGACATTTGTTGCCCCTGCAATGCTAGATTTCCTCTATATGGACCAATTTTAAAAAGTGCCCTCCATACCCTCACTAATTGTCTCAAGGCATTTTTTGTTGGAGGCAAAATGAATCTCAACAACCTACATGAAAATCGCATCTAAAAAATTATGAATAAAGATTCTTAAAGAAAAAACATTAACTGAGGTTTTTTAATAACAAAAGTGGAAGATATTTGTCTAAATAAATTGTTGTCATGTCCCCGTTCTAAGCAATCAAATTAACTTAATAATTTAATATTTAGTTAATCAAAATAAATTAATAAAGTGTAACTACTATTTTATTATTAAAGTTTTAAGGATAATATTTAATTTTATAGCAGCCTAGTGCAAAAGAAACATTATTTTATTAAAAGTGATTTTGAGAAGATATTATCAGGAAAGTTCCATGGGATGTTATAAAAGGAGGTTGAGACTAAAAGCATTGATTTTTGACTATTGATTATTTCTCTTTTGGAGATTTGTGCCTATGGTCAGATTTCTTGTCAGAGGGCCAAAAACCTTGATAGTTTACTGACGAACGAAAACCCTGAAGGTATTGTGGTTCCATTCAAGAATCAATGGTGAGCTGAAGATTCAAAGTTCGGGGACAAAAACCCTTGAATTCCGTTGGTGCGATTTCATGCAGAAATTGCCTTAGTGTTGAATGTTTGTAGCATGAAAAGTTGGGATAATTGAGAAATCTACCAGTTCTATGGATTTTAACAAATCATAAATTTATTGAAATTTGTATCAAAAACACTATTCCACGGGGAGAAATCCCTCCCCAAAAATTTGTGTCCCTAATAGGAGGACGTTTCCAAGACTTGGACTTGGGGACTTGAGGGAAACATCCCCCCATAGCACCACCACCTCTAATAGCTCCACTAGGATCGTCGAGGGGTCGCTTGCTATATGGCGCATGCCATTACATACAAATTGCAACATTTAACTTCATGAAAACTAGTTTACATGGGGCACTCCCAGATATGTTATATTGCAGTTTGCCTTGAACATTTTAATTCACCTCAATTTGACATTCGGTGCGTCATCCCCCTCACTATCCTCTCGTCATCCCCAAATTTGGGCCATTGGTACCCCTATCCCTGAAACCCATCCCTACATCCCCCCACCATGAAACTTCGTGGAACTATGATCAAAAATAAATTTGCAAAAGATGTGTGATTGCATGTACATGGGGTGATTTGTTTGAAATTATTAAAAGAGCTAATTGACCCCAATTTTTGAGAAGAGATTAATTGTATTGAGGATGCTTGCTTGTTAATTGTACTAATGGTTTCGTAAATCGAATAAATGCACCCAATCCTATCTAGAAAGGAGTACGCAAGATGAGTTAGTTTGCAGTTCAGAGAAATAAACATTCAGCAAATGAGAAAATAAGACTCGTGGCATTTAAAAAGGAGATGTGATCTGTTAGGTGGCTTGTGGGCCAATCAAACCTTGCTGTTACTTGCTAAAGTGAAGTTGCTACCTTTGAATGAGACAACCAATAATTTATGTTGTCGAACTTCCCTTAGAACACATCATACCACATACTACTTAAATAAGACAATTTCTTGTGATTGCATTCAAAATTGGAAGAGCTGGTAACTTTTTCCAGGGTTAAGCCACAAGGAAAAGATAAGTATGGCATTAGCAAACCAAAAAGTAACATGACCTTTACAAGAGTTGTGTGAATTTGGGAAGCCACAAGGAAAAGATATGTGTGGCACTAGCAAACCAAAAAGTAACACGACCGTTACAGGAGTCGTGGTGGGTCCTTTCAAGAGTCGTAGATAGTCAAACCTCATTCAACAACTAATGATATTATTTCAATCATTTTTTGAGTAACGTGTGGCATTTTCAGGAAGAAATGCATGGATCTTAGGAGACTTTTGTAAGCTACTACTAATCCCTAAGGTGGCATGAGTTCATTCACTTGTTGGGTGTGACTATTACAGGGTGCTGGGCATGTGATTCTTCCTCTAGATTAGTGTGACATCTATTTCAATTGCTCACCACTTGTATTAGCATCAAGGCATGGAAATTGTGACAGATCACAGGCAGCAACGACTGCTATGAGGGCCAAAACATCATTGGAGGACAGAAGTTGCAGTTGCTGCTGATTAAGGAAATAATTTTGGAAGTCCCAAGGGTCGTTCAAGTGCAACTACCATCTATAGACCAACCTCATTCTTTCGTGATTGAAGCTTCTTGTACAGAAATTTAATGGAGGATGAATCTGTAGTTAAAGGTCAGAAAATCAAGGTTCTGTAACTCTATAATTAATAAACCAGTTAAATCTTCCAAAAAAACTTACAGCTCTTATGTGAACAAATAATACTTGTTTAGTTGAGTATTTTAAGATCCTATGAATGTTTAGAAATGCAAATATGAATTTAATCCACTAAGAGACTATAACAAAACCTCGCAATTAGAAAACCCTTGAAAGAGTGATGCACATAAACTGTTATGCCTGAGTAGTTGAATTGGTGAAAATTACAAGTATGATCAAATATCTTGGTTGGGGTTCTTACAATTGTATTGTTTCATAATTCACTTTCATTTACCTTCAATCACTCTAATTTCAAGAATTCTCTGAATATGCCTTGTGACATACAATGGTTGGTGCAATGTACCCATTTTTTAACTAGATAATATTTTAACAATTTAATTTAAGTTGCCCAAAAAATAACTTTAATATATAAAAGACAACTTATATTTTATTGTTAAATTATTGAAGTACCTCAAAATGATATTATAAAGTGTTTTTAAAAGAGGACCTAAAGTGATTATAAAGTGTCGCTAAGCATGGGGTACAAAGTGATATTATTTAAAAAGGTCCTTAAGACAAATTGGAATTATATTTTTGGAGGTAAAAGGAGAAAATAGAAAATTATATTTTATATCCTCAAAAGTGCTTATAAAAGGACTAGGAGTTGTTGATAGAAGAAGAATTCCAGCTTATTATTAATTTCTTATTTCCTATGAATGAACAAGAGTTCTTTGTTTCCCTAGGAAGAAAACCCTAGGCAAGATGGTTTTCAAGGACAGAAACCCTTTTAGCCATTCAAGCAATTCCACCCAGAGATTACCTAAGTGCTAAATGTTTGTGTAATAGCCAACCTAGATTTTTTTTATAAATTGCCACTGACAAACAACAGCATAAACTTGCCAAATAGAGATACACTGTCCTCATACATTTCTCATATGAAAATTCAGCATTCTTGCAACTGCTGTAACAAATTATTGATGAGAAATCATTCATACAGATGCCAATACATGAAATGAACAAGATAGAAAGTTATCCACTAGGATGGAAATAGGCAAGTGCATGTCTGTACACACTGAAAATGAACTTCTACAGGGCTGATATGTCTGAACCAAAAGTTGCAGGTCTGTTGTCCAAGGTTGTAATGCAAATCAACAATGAAAATATCCTTGCAACACCTTCCAAACTCTCCAAGAACGCCTCCCAAGGTTGCTAGATAACATCAAACTCACCAATCAACATTCCAACACTCTCGAAGTGTAAAGATATGAGAGCTATAGATCCAGTAATGCCTGATACAGAGGCAGTAGGTCTGAAACAACTTTATTGCAGGTCATAGCCGCCATGAAAAATCATCAAAAAGCCCTTCCAACCAGCATGAAACACCTCCAGTGATAGAAATCAGCAACCATGTACACCCAACTCCACAAAACACCCTCAAAATGCAAGGAAGCAGGCAACTACAGGTCTGTTATGTACTTTCAGTCATACCTAGCACTAACAAACTGCTTGAAACAGGGTGACCAGCAAGTAAAAAATCCAAAGCTCTTCAAATCCTTGCTTATCTAAACAAGGTAAATGAACCCCCAAACTCAAGGCATTTCAGCCTGGGAATCCTCAAGCCAAGCTCCAAGTACAATAGGCAAGTGGTACAAACCTTAAAGAAAACCAAACAACCTGCAAACAGCTTCCAAAACACCTCAAAAGGGATTGCGGAACTATTAAACCTTCCACACAGCTTCAAAAGACTTTAAACCTTATCTCAACTTTACCCAACACAGAATGGATGGTACAGCCTGCTCTTGGGAATGGTGCCGCCAATGAAAACCCCACTGGAATCACCTTCAGAACACACCAAAGAACCTCTAAAAAATCAATGCTAATCACACCCAAAAATTTGCACATCAAAATACTTCGAAAATCTTCATTTTGAAACCCTGGAAACTACAACTCAGTTGAAGCATAGTGTGATTCATGAATAGAACCACTCAAACTAGCTAAGGATTGTCTTCCAAACCCAAAAGTAGTAATAGAATGAGGGTTTTTGTCCCCGCAAGATTCAAGGAAGGACGCGTAAGTTCAATCTGACGGCATAGAGGTATGTGTAATCTTCAACATATAAACAAATGAACCCTGCCCCCAACACCTCCTTTTATAGCTTTTTGAAGGGAATTTGAAATTAAATATTATAATAATTCATTTTCCCTGAAATATGACCCTTTTGAAATGATAATAACATTTCATGTGCAAAGGCCCCCTTAACTAGACATCCAGCTTTTAAAACACTTCATTACCTTTCCGATGAGCTATTGCACTAAGTAACATTTCCTTAATTTTCAACATTAGACCACATTAGTGAAATATTAATTAATTATTTAATATCTTACCCAAGCTGCAAAAAGCACTTTAACTGAATCGGAATCAAATTCTAATTACATTGGGATGATACTGAAGATGTAGGGTGGTGATTGGAGCCAACCAAATGACTAAAAATAGATGTGATTTCAAAAAAGTTTAGAGAACAGCCCAAGAGTCCAAAAACAATTCTGAAAGTGCCATAGCAATCCATAATGCCAACTGAGCTCAATGCCACAAATTAAACCCCAAAAATACTGAACTTCCATCCTCCAAGAAGTTTGGAGTTTACCGGAACAAACCTTGAGCTTACGCAAAAAGTCAAAAACTAGCGACAAGCTCATGAAACAATACTGCTAAAAATGACAACATTACAGTTTGCAGTTTTCAATTTGCTGGTTGTGAAGTTCATCCAGCTGAACACTTGCAATATTATTTCCAGATGTTTCATGCGTTCCAAACTTTCTATTGGTTTCAGCAAACATAACACCATATTTGAAGGATTCATTGCTAGATGAAAATCTGAAGGGCTTTCATACTTATTCTGTTGTTCAACATGACAATGTGGAGTTCCACAACAAGTCCTACATCTCCTCAATTCTGTAATACCATCTCATATAGGTGGTCTTAACTCTTACATGAGATATTGAAGTTGTTACTATTTTTGGCGAATATTGGCTGCTAATCACCACTAAATCCTTCTCTACATTGGCTGCTCCGATTTGGGTATGCATTTCTTCATTTTAAATCAGATTAAAGCATTGCTGTTATTGCTCCTATAACCTATCATAACTGGGTTTGGATTTGAAATTACATTCAATAGCTGGTTATAATATATGGCAAACAGTTTCAAATGTTAATTATTCAGTTGCATGAGAGTATTAGCAGTTGCAAGTCAGTTTTAGATGGTGTTCTACATCACCGCAGTTGCATATGGATGTTGCACATTAGAACTAATCATGTCAATTTTGGATTGTGTTCTTCATGGCAGCAGTCACATAGGGGTGTCTATCAGAATTTAACACAGATGCATGTTAAATTTTCAACATTGATTTATCATTCAGATATTCAAAATCGGTTTTCAACTCATACAATTGGGGTTTTCAGCTGTTTGAGCACATCATTAGCAATGTTGTGGAGTTTATGCAATGATAGGACATTCTGATGTTAGCATCTTTCCATTTCAATCACTTCAAATATAATAATGCTGATATTGTTTCCTAAATGTGATCGTCTATTTGAGGTTCCAATATTTCTACTTTTCTCATCAGAACTATCATGCTTATTATTTATATCATAATAAATTGGACAATTTACTGCCTACAGTCTGTTATTATTGCAAGAAGATCCTAGACAGCTCACTACAGCAACCCTTTAATTCGCAAGTCATTATCCACCATTTTAGCATTGATCCAAAATTAAATGATTTAGTCAGTCATTTTGGTATTGATGCATTTCCGCTTGTTATTTGTCAATTTCGCATGATCAGAATTTGCATGTCACTATCTACCAATTTGGCATTGATCAATTTTGACAATTTGATCTTGTTTGTTGGTCAACTAGCCGCCATTAAATTGCTTATTGTCTTAACTGGCTTTGTTCTAGTCTCTATATGCTCTAACCTTGCCCACATCGAGATTCTGGTGAGCAAAAAGAACTTGGATTTGAGTTGATTATAAAAATTTGGTAGTTTTTAGCTAACCATCCAATAAGGGACATTAAAATTGTGACAACATTTGGATCCCTTTAGCCTCAGCATACATGTATTTGATCCAATCAAATTTTGGTGCCATTTTTTTGTTGGACAATATTAAGGGAGTGAACAACACAAGGTGCCCAAAAGATGTGTAACACTGCTCAACCAATCAACCAACTGCTCCACAATTTTTTATATTGTCCATTATGACTTGAACAACAATTTGAGGCCCCCTCCTTAATAACCATTATTAGAATGCTAGCAATAAATACACCATCCTTCCACTTCCCCTCATAAGCCACTGCCTTCAAAAAGCATTGTCTTTCAATCAATAGTCAATTTCTTGCATTTTTCCATCCATTAGAACTATAAACACCCATGTCTCAATCAAAAAATCTTGTATGGGCTTCAATGAATGTTCTACGCACCTTCTCAAAACTTGAACCTTCGTGCCCTTGTAGAGCCTCATTAATTGCTTTCACCATTTTGTGCCAATAGGGAAAGTGACCAACATTGAAAGCCAATCCATTTGCATAGACACGTTTTGCAATGTGTTGATCAGCAATAGCTCAATAGTCATTGTGAAATGCCATTTCCAACAATCCCTTTGATCTCTTATGTGTAAAAATTATGGGTTGTTCTTCAAGTGTGACCAAAAACTCCAAAGGATTGTGTTCAATTGGTTAAAATATTTGTTTTTGAGTTGTAGATGTTGTCAATCAGGATTGCACCCATGATGCAAAGTGTGAAACCTCGCAATCCTGTTGGAACATGGAAACGTTCCCGCTGTCGAGAATGGGAACGAATCTCCGGATCATAGGCCGGCTACCTCCTTGTGATCACCTAAACTACTTCTTGACGAGGAAAAAGGTAGAAGGATATGTTTAAAAGACAAAAAACTACACTACTGAGGTGATTCACCAAAACTTGATGTTGCGGCAAAACTTTGAGATAAACAGATAGGTGAAACACAATTATCAACTAGATGAATTCTACAATAATGATTCTATGAAAGGCTCCTTAATCAGCAATAAAGAGGAAAACTTGAACGTTTTCACAATTTAATCACTTAAATCAATGGTAACACAATCATAAACAATCAAACTATTTCACAAAAGATAGCTAAAAAGGTATTAGAATTCTATATAACACAATCATAAACAATCAAACTATTACACAAAAGATAGCTGAAAAGGTATCAGAATTCTATATAAAACTCCAAGGATCTGCTACAACTGCTCCCTTACAATGATACCTACTTTCTGCAATGTGCAAAAAGAGGTCAAAAAGAAGTCAAAAAGAAGGAAGTCCTGAATAATGAGGTAAAAGTACAAGATATAGCCCAAAGAAACCAGAATGGGTCGGATGCATGGAAAAAACCCACCAAAAGAGGCATCAAACTGATGGAAACTAAAGTACAACTGCTGTAAGAACTCCTCCAAGCCAAGTGTCACTGAAAAACAACTCAAACTGATCCTCCAACTGCTCCTCAAGTCCCAAAATCATGCAAAAATGTGACGAGGTCGGATAGAAGGAGAAATCCCACAAAAAGAGGGCCATAACTGCATGAAATGTGCCCAAACTGCTCCAAAACAACTCCTCAACTGATGACCACTGCATGATAACTCAAAAAGCACCTCAAGAAGCTGTGAACAGGCCATAACAGCAACAGAACTGAATGTGACAGAAACCCTCCCCTAAAAACAAGCATGAGATGGGATAGTCAGCTGCTGGTCAACTCTAGCAAGGTGACATAACTGAGGCACAACCCTAGACTAGACCCTCCAATTGCACTCTGAATAATTAGTAATATTTGCCTTATAATAATGACAACCTATTACTATTATCCACATAAGATGTGCGAAAATCCTTTCTAAAACTATTTATTTATTTAATTAAATATTAATCGATTATATTTTAATATATTTAATCCCTTAAAAAATGAATAATACAAATAATCATTTTTAAGACATTAAATATTTTAAAATATAATAATTAATTTTTAACTAATAAATAAACAACCGCTCAAGAGAAATATATTTATTTATTTAATAATAATTATAATAGAAGATATTTAATTCTAAAATGGATAACTCGCTTATCTATTTTAAAATTAGATACACCTATATTATAATTGTTATTAAGTAGCTAAGTGTATTTCTCTAATTGCGGTTCGCAAAAATAAACAAGATGAATATTAATGATCGTATATTCTATGAAGAGAATTTTATTGATAATATTATAGTTATATTAAATATATCTAATACTTAGTAAATGATAAAATTTACTAAACATTACATGTATTTAATATAATTATAATATTAAGTCTCAAATCCAAATATATATAATCTTTAAGCAAATCATGAAATTTACTAGATATTTAATATATTGAATATGATAAATACAATTTGGTTAATAATATATATCAATATATTATACTTATGATTTAATACTTAATTGATGGTAACTATCCGTTAAGCATAAGTCTTAAGTAAAATACATTGTTATACACTATGAATCAAATTATATTGATGTTTATCAATAAAAAAAAAAACTATCGAAACATACAAAGGGGATTACACATCCTCTTAATAAATCACAATGAGAAGAAGTTTGAGTTCCACAACACAAAAAGAGAAACCTTAACCCTAATGTTACCTATTCTCATTTGCATTTGTCTTTTGATGCATTCTGGAAAGCTCTGTCGGCGGTTGCTGCTAGAGTTTGAGTAAGAATTTATTCTGTCTACTTGCTGCCATGATTTTCGTTGTGCTCCTCTCCTGGTGCTGGAATCTTCCTCTCATTTGCTGTCGTTCTTTCTTTCCCTCATAGCCTCCATCTTCTCATTTGTTTTTTCGATTTGGAAATCTATTCTGCTACCGCCAAGGAGAGATAAGGTTTTGAAGGAAAGAAAATACTGTTGTTCGTGTGCCACCATTCTGCTCTCTGTATTTTATGCTGTATTGCCGCCACCATGAGGGATGTAGGGCTTCTTTGCACTTTGGGAATTTGTTGTTCTGATGCAACCATTGTGATAGGGTTTGGAGGAAAAAATGTTGTTTCCTGCTGCTTCTGCCGCCATTCCTCTGGTCTTTATGCTCTCTTCTAGACGCTTCCATTTGGGGTTTTAAAGTTTAGAATGTTGCTGTCCAATGGTGGAAAACCCTGCTTTTTCTGACTAGACAACGCAGTTGTTCGTTCTTTTGTTGCTCTTCTATACACGGCCTTCATGACTGACAACTGGTAAATCTATGCTACAACTCGCCATTTTGTGAAAAAGAAAACATTTCTTGAAAACGGCTTAAAATTCCGTGATACTCAAAGTTGATTTGCATGTATACCCTTGGCTGCTGAGAGTATCTCTGTAAATCTTCATATTTTAAAACACCACCTTCATGTATTGTAGAAAAACGTGATCTATCTGTTGCTTTTAAAATTCTGGGTTTTCTCGTTTAAATCTGAAGATGTACTTCTATTTTGTCAAATTTGGGCATTTTGCATTTCATTCAACCTCCATGTTTTGAAAATATACCTTTATCCTGATAATAAAATGTTGTTTGGGTATCTCAATGTTTTTACTAAACAATTCTTTTCCTGCATTTTCATTTACATTTTCCAGTATGTCGAAATCAGACTCTGTGACGCCATGTTGTTGGGAATGTTCCAACTGTTATTTCCTGATTAGACATATCATGATAGCCTTCAAAAATGTTGCTAGCCACCTGGGTTGCATTGTAAAACAAATGTTTGAACTCTATGTGCCTAATTTATAAGCAACGTTCTGACATAAATTAATGCCAATCAACTTTTTTGAACAATTCTTTGGCCATATTTCCCTGAAACCTGCCATACACAAAAACATTATTGTCATATGAGACAGCAGAGTATCACTGTAGAATGCGAGTTGCCATGAAGGTATCACAAATATATCAATGCACCATGCTGAAAGATGGTTGTTGCTTTATTACTTCAACTTCTCGTTCAATCATATGACATAATTTAATGTAGTTGTTCTATTTTCACAATGCTGATCACAGTTGCTGATATTGTTTTTCACACCGAAATAAATCCTTTCTTTGAATATTACCGCTGTCATTGACTTCGATGACCGCTCTCCAATTCTGATCTTTGATTATGGATTGCAAATTTTTGCTGATTTTACTGAAAACAGATGTTGTTTTATGACTTATTTTCCTTTTTCTGTCATATGTTAATGACATCATTGCTGGTATACTATTCCCATGAAAAGCATTGACGTGATGAATGTTGTCTCTATATTTTGATTTTTCTGTTCCACCTGTGACAAGCGCTTTTTTCCATTGATTATTTTCAGTTGGATGCATTCCTGATGCAATGTTCTGTAGTCGTCCTTTTTTTTTGCTATTACTGTCTTGGTATACATACCTCTAAGGCACTACTTACTGATATTTGATGACTGGTCCTTGAAACCATGATCTCTGAGATAACATCCTTTACTTTTCACAAAGCTGCTTATGATGCTCTTTTCTCTGAAATAATAAATGTCGGAAGGTTTCATGTTTAGGAAACACGTCCCTTCAACATCATAAATCCTCAAACCTGCTCCATGATTCAGCCAGAAGGTCCCATGCCTGAACTTATGCATGCCCCTCAATAGCCTCCTCCATTCTTCAGTCTTCGCCTCTACATATCTCAACTGGAAGGTTTCATGCGTGTAATGCATGCATGTTCCTTCAACAACCTACAATGTCTTCATACCTGCACCTGCACATTGAACAAACAATTTAACAAAACACTTGTTTTTCCATGTAGTTCTTTCATGTATTCTGAACATGTCTTTGCATTGTTGTTTTGTGTTTTTGTCAGTGAATAGAGATCAGCATGATAGGATAAAACATTAGTTCCTTCATTGCTCAGTTCATATGAACTGACCCTTCTCTCCTTTCCTCTTTGTTGCAGGCGAATCTCGGATGCGAGCCCAGAACTACGACGACCACCAGCGCACAACAACCTTCAGAACTACAGCAACAATACCAAGCAATGGGGGGCCTAACCCTTATCCCTCTTGTGTTGACTTCTTTTCATTTATGAAAATGAAAAAAAATCAGCTCTTCTATTTTCCTGCATTTCTGATTTAGCATGCATGTTTGCATTATCCTAAAGCCACGGGTGGTGTGGTTGCTGTTTTAAATGTATTTCATCTTCTTTAGATATCTTTTATTGAAAAGATCATTATTTATTGAAATACACTTTCCAGCTTTAGTTTTGAAAGCAACCACTGCTTGTGTGGATTACTTTAAATCTTGTTCTTCCGTTTATTTGAAATAAGCAAAGCGTCTTTTCGATTTCAATCATGATTCTAAACAAACATTTGTACTTTGTAATAGAAATCTGCACTCTTTGACAACTTAGGGCAGCAACTTCAGATTTTCTGAGATTTTTAAAATGAACCAGAAACGTGACAGCAAATTTGAACATTTAAACCAGTCAACCTCTTAACTCAAAATAACCTTATTTCACTGGAAATATCAGGGCTGATAACAGCCCTACCATTTTAGAACCGCATAGTGAAAATATGGTAACAGTAGAGACCCAAGTTTAAATCCTCATGGGGACATCTAAAAGTGGGATTCTTAGTTGTGACTCTTGGTCTTCCATACTTGGCTTCTAATGTGGATGTGGTACCTAAAGATAGTGAATTTCTAAGATCTGACTCTTGGTCTTCCATAGGTTATTTCTAGTGTGTTTGCTCGTGAAGAGTTTGTATTAGTCTCATGTGGATGATCATATGAGCAGAATATTTGTAAACAATATGGGTGACTCTCTATAGGTTGAAGATAAAATGAAGGTGGAGGGGCTTCATTTCTTGAAGACCATTCTTTGACAAAGGATGATTTAATTTGTGTTTTCTTATTTGATCTATTTTTTTATGCCCATTAATATATGTTATAACTTGCTCTTGTGGAATGGGCATATTACTTTTTCCATGGGAAAATTTGATGCCCAATCCAAAAGTGTGGCACAAATAGGCTTTCACCTAACTATATGAACTTGAATACCGAATACCACATCCATTGCAAATTCAAATGTAACTCTTGCCACCTGGAAGCTACTAATATATCCAATTGAAAGAATTTGGGTATGTTTTGAAGTGGAGTTGGCCCAAAGATCTAGAATTTGTTGTCATTGTAATCCATATGGTATCAAGTTCAATAAACAACACATTCAAAAAAATGAAAACAAAATATAAATACAACTTATTTTTTTAAATTAAGCATATACCGTAAATTCATATAAAAGAATGAAAAGAGAACAAGTGAATTCATTTGTAAAAAAACAAAAACTTGAAAGCAAAAAAGTGTCTTTTGCAAAAATATTCCTCTATGACCTCCTTAGCAACAAATGAGTTCTTGCACACGCATATGAAAAGCAAGCCAATCACTTTAGAACCCTTATATATCAAATATCAAGGCTATTCATGCAACGGCAATCAACAATGAAAGTTCAACAAGGATGAATGATATTTTTGTTTCACATTCACAATTAGAGAAATCACTTTGTTTTTGTTTTCAAATGTCTTGGAATCCATATTTCAGGGTTAGTAAATTTTTAGTCATCTGAGTCAAAGTCAAATTGTAAAATAGAATTAAAAAAAAAAAAAGGTAACAAATTCATTGTAAGAGAGCAAATAGACACCAAATTCAAGACGGATTTGCCCAAGTTCATCACAAATGAACCCATTGTGCTTTTCCAACTCAATGACAACACTTTTGAGGATGAAGTGCTAGAAAGAGAACATACATTGAGTTTCCACTTACACAACTTTGGACCAAGCTTGATTGAGCTTAACCAATTGATTCTTAAAAATAAGTAGCCTCTACTAAAAGACAAAATCTACATCAACCCTTATACTAAAGTTTCTTCTATGTGACTTGCAAACTTCGAGAGGTCAAAGTTCTACTACTTTGCCTAGGTCCTCATGCTTGGGACAAATCCTATTTGGGTATGAAACCATAGTTCCTAGAATTCGACCTCTTCACTAAGATTTTTGCTCCTACTCATGTTTGGAATCTTGGATGAAACTTATAAACTTGCCACTACACGTTTGGGGTTCTGTTGTGACCTTTTTCACGTCGCCCATTGGAAATGGGATCCCCCTACTTTTTGGTTCGCTTGGCCTTTGGTTTTGTTTTCTTAGTAGCTCTGGTTTTAGTCTCATGAAGTTCCATGTGTTTAAGTGAGAAGTGATGACATTTGCTAGGCATGGACTTGAGAGTTTCAGTTTTGAAGCGAAGTGGCGAGTTTGATCAAAGGGGAGGGAAAGTTTGAAAACAAAACGACTAAGGCATGGATTCGCAACAAAGATAAAATTTCATCATTCATGCAAATTCACACTCATGAAGCTCTACTCTCCACAAAAAAGAAAAGTGTCCAAGTTTAAAATGCCCACATGAGGCCAAGTACGGCTCAGTAGCACAAAACACAGAGAAAAGGAAAAGTGCAAAAAGTATGAAAATTCTGAAATCTTTGGCAAAATCCTAAATGTGCCCAAGATGGAAACATGCAAGAAATGGCCAAGTGTAAAAGTCCTTGGCATACCTCCATATACACACGTTGTCTCTCAAAGGATCTAATTCAGAAAGTTGAAATCTTTTGCGAACACCCTTGTGCTCATAACGTTGATTCACAAAGAAATCTTCAAGGTGTTGAGCACCATTTTATGGTACTCAAAAATGTTTTACAACTCACCATGTGCCTGTCAATGAGTCTCATTTTGACCAAAATTTTCCACGGACTTGAGATTGCGCTCTATGGCGTGAATTTGTGTTGAGAATGAATGGGCAATGAACCTAGGAATCTCGTTCACAATCTTCATTCGTCCTGGGCACATACGAAATGTCACAAAGCCAAATCCTTCATACTTTTGAAACTGCATTCACGTGCTCAAATGCGAACAATCTAGAAGAACGTGTTGAACCAAGAAGAAAAATCATCTCTCACAATCAAGTACGTGTATAAGCACCAAAATGTAAAGGCCAGAGAATTGGTTCAAATAATTTAAAAAGGAAAAAGAAATCTGCCATGAGGTCCAGTTCACGCCCAGGAATACAACTTTGTCTATGACAAGGAAACCAATGACAGCAAAAGACAAAGAAAGTTTCAAGCTGTAAAAACCCATTCACACGTTACCACAAAGAGGAGAGAAAATTTGAGTCCATCAACTGAAATTTTGAGTTTAGATTCGCACCCAAGGAAATTTTGAATAGGAATGCACTTTGCTCAAAGTAAAAGAAATCTACGACTAACATGCACTTACTAGCACTAGTTCACACGGAAAATATTATGAAATGAGGATGCACCTCCAACGCAGATTATGCAAGGGTCAAGAATTGGTTCGAATATTAAAAAACCCTTCATACTTATGAGTATGCGCTTAGAGCTACACTTTCAAAATTGGAATCAAAGTTCATTACAAAATTTGGAACCAAATTGCGCTACAAAACATAAGGCAAAGGCTCAATAAAATTTATTTCCACAAATTGTACAAAACCCCAAAGCAAGTGACCTAGTGTAAAGGGGCCAACCTGAGCAATCAGAATATTTTTCCTATAGCAAAGGATGGAGTTGGGGATGATCCTACAATAGAACCTAAAACTCCAATTCCTCCAACTCTTGGTAGTGCAATCTATAAAAAGGCTGAAACTACAAACTAGCCAAGGAACTGTCTTTGAAAGACTCTTGACAACCCCAAAGGTCTGAATTCAAGAATCCTTTTGAGGGTAACACAAATCAATGGCCTCACGTCAAGCAAGAAAGGAAGGTCTTAAGCAAAGCTGGAAATGTAAATGTTTGATGATGTTGTGTTCCCATGATATGATGGAAAAGCAAGAACCACTCGAAAGATAGATTTTAAATTGTAATCTTCCTTGGCATTCTCAACAGGGACATGGGCATTGGTTCTCCTTAACTTGGGTAATTGTGTTATTCTTATGCACCCCTACTTATAAGGTTGTCACGCAATTTTATATTATTTTCATTTTTTATATTTTTTATCCAAAGGAGGCTCCCATGGCCAAGATTAGTCTACCAAAAAATAAATTTGAGGCTCCCATGGCCAAGATTAATCTACCAAAAAATAAATTTAATACAAAATTAAGCAATTTATTACAATAATTTTTAAGCTTACATATATGGGTTTTCATGAGACGCTAAATTCCAAACCTTCAACTGAATTTTGATTATTGGGATGTTGAAAATTTTCAAAATATTATCTAATTTTCTTTTCCTATTGTGCTAATCAGAGATTCCAAATGAATGTTGTGAAAAGACATACTCATTTAAGATAAGGCTAAGAAGTTTATGTGGTCACAAGGCATATATGCTCCATGCTATTTGAATCTTAGTTTAAAAAATCACCTAGTCTCCCCGATATAAGGGAAGCCACACACATGGTCAAGACTCAATACAGTAGGACACAACTTAAAGTTGGTTCAAAGGGGTCTTTGATAGATTTCAGCATGCTCTAAAAGACCCTTTCGAACTAACATTAAACTGTGGCGTTTACCTATTGAATGTATGTGTGGGCACCTTTACAGCAAGTAGACTAGGAGATCATTTCAAGTAAGATTCAAGGAGCATGGAGCAGATACACCTTGTGACAGCATCAAATCCTCAGCATTAGCAGAACATGTAGACAAGCCTTCTCACACCATTCACAAGGAGAATGCAATAATCTAAGGAGAAGAGTTATACAAAAAGAAAAGTTTTAAATGTTATATAAAAAGGAGTGTACTAGTTGACATTTCAGTTGGGTATGTTAATATGTTTGTATGCAGTGTGTATTGAGTGTCACCAACAGAGGATCTATTCTGATTTGCCAGTTTATCAGCAAGAACAAAGTGTTATATCAGACCTACATCAGCCACTAATATCATCTATCAGAGGTATATCTTTGTTGTGTACCTGAGTACATTTCTCACCTGTCATTTGGTTCATTTTGGGTTGTTGCAGCAGTCAAACATTTGTAATCAGCACTTTCTATCAGCATATTTTGCAATCACTTTTTCTAATGATGTTTGTAATGAATTTGATCTAATCCTATAATACCTTGAATGTTAGTACCACTAGTGGTCTCATCATTGCATATTAGTGTAATTGCACAGTCCACTGAACAAGCATTAAAAAGCACAGCTTGCCACCTTCTGTGCCTGTTTTACTTGATGTACTTGCACACTCCATTGAATAAACAAGAAGTGAATATGCTTGTGTACTTGCACTACACACAATAAGCAAGAAGTGATTGTGCTTGTTGTAATTGCACTCTGATGAGTAAACAAGAAGCGATTATGTTTATGGTAATTGTACACTCTGCTGAATAAGTGAAGAAGTGTTTCCTTTCAGTTCTTGCATCAAGCATACTCCACTAAAGAATTGTAGACGTGGCTACACTAAAGAATTGTAGACGTGGCTAGCTCTGCCACCTTGTGTGCTTAGTTAATTAGATCACTTCATGTTTGTTGATGTGAGTTTTGTGCCACTACATAACATATAGGACTAAACACTTGATACAGGATATCAAACGCTCAACCCTCTCTTGAAAAGTATATACTCACGAAGGACGTGAGGAAACACTCCAAGGTTC
>MU225256.1:12130151-12141141 GCA_018584345.1 Thuja plicata | reverse complement strand
GAGCTCAAAAAACCTCTAATTCTTTTGCATTAGTAAACATTGAATCATGACCAATTTGAATCATCAATATGCTAGCTCCCACATTTAATAATGTGCCACACTGTTTTGAATTGTTGCTAAATGGTTTATGAAGAGTAAGGCTCCCTTTCTCCTTATTCTTTATTTTATTTGTAAGACTTTGAGCCACTTTGCCTCCATACAAGAAATTGAACTTGACAAACACCAAACAGTTTTGATTTTGAGTAAATCATATTACTATTTGGAACAAGGATGTAGTGACTACCGTTCAAGGGTTAAGTCGTAAAACTCAAAGGAAATTATCAAAGGGAAAGAAAACTGAATGTGAAATAAGGGTCATTGGTACCTCCCACAGAGAGGATCTCCAAATTAAACTTTGATAGTACAGCAAGGGGCAACCCTGGTCCAGCTAGAGAAGGTTTTGCACTTCACATTTCACAAGGAGATCTGATATATGGTGGTTCCTATTTTCTTGTGGTATTTGTAGTAATACCGAGGTGAAATGAGAAGATTTATTAGTGAGCTTAGTAGTTGTATCAGAGGAAAAGCAGGCTAATTTGATAGTAGATAATGCTATGAAAATTGGAAGTAGCCCGAGTTGGAGAATGAAATTTGAATAAATATGTAGAAGAGCCATTAGTCCTGAAACAAAATTTAAAGGTAGAAGAGTCTACAAGGTTTCTGCATTGCAGGTAGAATATAAATACTGTAGCTGATCATTTAGCTAATGAAAGGATACTATAAGACCTAATCAGCTAATTATAGCCACAGAGCTAGACTGCTAGTACCTGGTGTTTGGCAAATCTGTTAATATTCAAACCCCCTTAACATTATATCATATTTTAGGGCTTGACCCATTAAGGGTGTCATTGTAATAATGGTGGATTTTAGGGGTGGTAGTTGGGATGTTTGGTGATTTATTTGTTGGTGGACAGCATACTATCATGATGTGTGGTTGATTGGTGAATGATACAGTAGATTGATGTCATATTTTAAGGTAGTGACAGAAGAAGGCGAAAGGTTATTAAGTTAAGAGTTGTGTATAACAAACACTGAAAGGTGGTAGCATGCATTAAGAGTGACAAACATCTGGTTGCAGACAGCTTATTTTAAGTTTGGTAGCTACAAAGTTGCTTCAAGGGTAGCATGATGGAGGTGTGCTAGTGACTAAGAAAATATCCATCGCTTTAAGAGTTTATTTTCTCCTATCAACACCCTACTACACTTGAATCTGTAAAAATTGTACATGGGAGAGAGTTTTATTAGCAGGCGATTGCTCAAAAACAGCCATACAAGAGGAATTCATAACAAATTTGGTGTTTTATAGTCCAAATGCATCAATCTACCTGTGGCTACAACAATTGCTCCTGCTCAATCAGTTCTCTAGCATGTTTTCTCTCGAAGCTGATTTGGAAGATGGGGAGAAGCAAAAGCCCTTGAGCATAGAGGGGTGAGGCCCGGCTGCCACCCCTAGCATGTGTTTGGATTTGAATTTACCATAGATGGAGTAAGTAGCGATATTGGTAGAGTGTCAACTAGTCTCCATGTTCATCATTTCGGGAGATGGTTGGATTTAGTGTAGATGGAGTTAAGGAATGAGGTTGTTAGATGTTGAGCTATCTTAGTGCTAAACATCTAACAAAGGAACCCCTTTCTTTGGAACCTTCAATATTAAATATTTAAGCTACCACAATATATAGCATTTATTTGACTATTCTGCGCACTTATCCTGATAGTTGAAAAAGCAGGCAGACACGTGAAGTCTTCGATCAACCTTTTAAGCTTGGTGAACTTCAATGATTCTTACGTAGCAAGTTTAAATTAATCAAAAAAGAAATCATATTTCCTGTTGAGAATTGCAAATCAAGTGACTTGGGTACCATGAAAATATTTTGGAAGCAGATTTTTCTCCGAGGAGGAATTCCTTATATACAATAAGGAATGAAAAAAGAAAACTAAAGAGCTAATTCTACATTACCAAAATTTATAAAAAAATAAAAACAAATGCACGAAGAAAACAGTATAATGAACGTATAAAGATAAGTTAAATGGGACCGAAATGAGACATGGAGACATGATAAAGTGTTGAAGTTAGATAAAGCACCATTTCCAACTTGCTGTGTCATACATGGCACATCCAAATGAACAAGGACAGGAGCACATCTGGAATGATGTTAGAGATAAAAAAAAATGCCTGCATAAAATGGATTGG
Source organism: Thuja plicata (assembly GCA_018584345.1). NCBI lineage: Eukaryota > Viridiplantae > Streptophyta > Pinopsida > Cupressales > Cupressaceae > Thuja > Thuja plicata. The sequence goes on along the minus strand of MU225256.1, from coordinate 12,138,911 downwards.
AAACAGAAAGGTCGATTTGCTGCGGAGCGTAAACCCATAAATTACCGTTAAAGAAGTGTTTTCAACTATCATTTTTGCATCTCACAAAATCTAATTTGATATAATCTTACTGTTTTTATCGTTTTCAATCTTCAAATACTGCAGTACCAATTTGTTTTTCTGTTTATCTAGTTTGATATAATGGCACCATATATTTTTGTTGGCACTCTTCGTGTAAATAAAGCTTGTAGCAGATTCTGTGGTAGTTACTCATTTGTTTTTTAGGATCTCAGTCCCCTCAATCTAGGGTTTATTGAGCATGCCAAAAAAAGAAATGGGTTGAGTAATTCCTTGTCTATTCAGCGGTGTACTCACCTCCAGCATTTGCATTTCTAGTGGTGGTAATAGAAGGCAAAGGACTGAGTTTCGCATAAACACGCTCGCCAGAGGGACCAGTTATGGAAAAGCAATCGCCTTGTATGTCTCCTGCCATTCTGCGAGGAACCTCAAATTCCTCTTTCTCGATCTCAACTTCCTTTGGTGGAGGTTGCAGCCATTCCTCATCAACAGAGGGCGGCTCCTCCATTGTGTGACGAACCTCAAATTCCTCTTTCTCGATCTCATTTTCCTTTGGTGGAGATTGCAGCCATTCCTCATTATCAAAGAGTGGCCCCTCCATTCTGCTGCGCTTCTCACTATCCTTGAGGACGAAAAGATCATTGTCGTCTTCTTCTCCTTCTCCAGGATGAGGCCTCTTACGACCCCCATTTTCTTCAGCTGAAGACCTGAAGGTGGAATTTGCTGCAACACAAAAACGTTTGGCTTAATAAAATGCATCTACATGTGTGTCTATATCCGTATGGGTTTGTGAAGATCATTACATGTATGTGGGTGAAACTCATCTTCTTCGTCTGGCATGAAGAGGTCTTCATCTTGCTGGTGAGACAGCCATTCTAGCTCGTCTGCATCGGGGATTTCCATCTCCATTGACATGTTGATGCTCTGCCTCCCGTTTTGAGTATGTTGCGGGAAAATAGAATTGCTATGGTATATGGTTGGGGGTAAGAGCACAATGGCGGGAAAAATCAATCCTTGCGGCCTTTCTTTAATAAATAGTGTCGTTATTCGTCTATTTTATGTTTTTGTAATTGCGATTTTGTGTTGACTTGGTATAATTTAATAACAAAGTTTATGTTCTTGGCATTTATATGGTGTTCAACAATCCTTAAAAAATTAATTTAATATTTTAATTCATCTCTAATTACTTTTTATTTAATTTTATCTTGTTTATGTTTATTTCGTATAGATTTAATATAGTTGTTATATAATTCATCTAAAATTACATTTAATTTCATACATTCAATTTTTGTCTTAGATTAAGTATTTTTTTCTTCTTGACTTATTTTTGTATGGCATAAGATTGACCTAATTCAATATTAAAATTTAAGTTTTAAAATTTTTGCCTCTTTTTGCTAATCGTTGTTGTTAGAATCTAAAAAGATGAATAACCTAGAAAAACAAGTGCAAACTATAGAAAGAAAATTATGAATGTAAATGATAAAGGATCAAAATAATAATACAAAGTTAGCCTCCAAGAGAGAATTGCAAATACTAAAGAAGCAAAATAGCACTATGAGAATACGAGAGCAAAATTTGCAGAATGCAATTGTTATTCGATAAAATGAAATAAGACTATCTAAGAGTGAGTATATATGGGAAATGAGAGAGGGGATAGGTGGCAAATACAACCAATGGGAAGAGACCACCACAATAGCCTAAAAATGGCAAGTGTAACTCCCATAAAAAAGGTTGACACTTTGTACTCACTCGCACTAATTACTCAATTCATTAACACTAAACAAGCTTGATTAAAAGTGTAGGAAAAAACTAGAATCAAGAAAATAAATAACCAATTAGGAAATAAAAACATACACTAACACCCCCTCTTAAGCGCAATTTAGGTGGGTGAAAAGATGATGCATCAATGAAAAATGTGGTCATATTAGGTACCCATATACAAGAAGACCCCTCTAGACAAAAGAGAAGCCCCCTCCCCCCATAAGGAGAGAGAGAGGAGGTGGGGGACTAAGAAGTCCCCCAACAGTAGATAAAGCCAATGGTAGTTTCTTGAAATTGTGTGTAGGAGATGGTCCACATTGTCGAACAACATTCCCCCCTCCTTAGGAGGAAATAATAACAAAATTGTATGCATGAGATCTACCCACTCCTAAAAGGAATATGTAGGAAGAAAACTCAAAATGAATGATGTCTTTGAACTTTGCTCAATGGTCTCAATGTCTATATTTGTTGGCAAGAGACACTACTTTGAATGGTTTGGATGTTGTCATTGATGGAAACAAAATGCATTGCACAGGTTCACAGTACTTATTTTGATCATATCGAAGGACAAATTGCATTTTTGGTTAAGTATGGCAGTTATCAATGTAGTAGACAATTTTTTGGTAAAAAGTTCGGTTCAACTACCCAAATTAGAATTTTATGGTGCAAATCTAGGGGAAGCATGATGAAGGTGTTGTCCTCAATTTTGCTTTCACAAAATTGGACAACCCTACGTAATTTTCTCATGGATTGTTAGGTGTTTCCTCTAAGGTTTGATGTCCTTAATGATGTTTGTCTGAGCCGATCATTCATCCCTTGATATGACTTGGATTTTACGTCTTAAGAGCATTGTTTTCTGAAGGTTCCTATCAAACTTATCACTTTATTGCTTATTGAAATGAGTCTTTCTTCTCTGTTGACAAGTACTTGGCTTTTGTGACCTTCAAATTTTTTCTTCATTTTTCTTGGTTTTGCATTTAGTTTTTAGTCTTGTATATCATTGTAGCATTTTGAATTATGCTCATTTTGAGCTATCTTAAGCCTCTATCAGAGTTGTCTAGCTCAAGTTATTAAGGTTTTAAGCATGCTCCAAGTGGGGTTTTTATGTCTAATTGCATATTTTTGTCAAAATCCCTCAAAAGTGGATTTTTTGTTGGAAATTGCACAAAGTAAAAACATCATTTATATGTAAAGTGGGTTTAGAACCCCACTTTAAAATTTCACATCATTCTGAGAAGTTTTACTTATAGTTTTTAATGGTTAATGTGTGGAGGTGGACTTTTCAAGTCTTTATGCATATTATATCATTTAAATTGTAAAGGTTACATATAAATATTATGTTTTAAAAGCAATAGGTGGGTTTTATTTAAACATTGCATATCATCATAATGTAAAACGTGTTTGAAGCCCCACTATCAATGCAATTAAGTCCAAGTCATAAAGGGTGGGATTTTTAAAGACATGCATATGTCAAGTTGAATAACATGTGTAACTTTATTGAAAAACTTCGTTATTATATTAATGGTGTATTTTTTGAAAATGATTACCTGTTATTCAAAACATGTTTTTGGTCTTCGAAAATATCAAGGTGGCAAATTTAATCTCAAATGCATATTGTAATTACATGTTATTTCAAAAACGTGTATTTGAGTTTATAAAACCCATTATGACTTCCATGGTGGTGATTTTTTATACAAATGCATGTGTAGTTTGTGTTTAAAAATGCATTTTGATTCCACTCACATCGGTGTTTTAGGAGAGACTTCCATGGTGGCGATTTTTGGAGCTTTTACATGCTCTCCAAATACATATAATACACCTGCGTTTTTCTTCAAGAAGCCCATTTAGGGCAAGTTTTTATGTTGGATGGGTTTCTGCGATTTGAATGAAAGTTTTAAAACTTGTATTTCTGTTCCAAAGGTTTGCCTAGGGCATGCAAAGACGTTCACATTTTTTCAAAATTGTTTTCTTTCTAAGGACGTTGATTTTATTCACCACTGCATCTGCATTCAAAATCTTCTCGAGAGTTCATTACAAGGTTTGAATTCTTCAAATTAGTTGCTATTTTATTGCATTATTCATCTTTATTTTGCCCATTTGTCAAGAACATCGTCTTGGCTCGTGAAAATGTGGATTTGGCAAGAAGTATTCATCAAACTCTTTGTCTATAAAGCTTAAAAACTTGTGATCATTTCGAAATCCGAAAATCATTTGGATTTATTTCATAATTGCTCCAAATTTGGAAGACTTGCTATTCTTTTCATTTCTCAAAGGAAGGTAAGATGTTCTTGTAATTTCTTTACTTGTTTTTCTTGTTTGTGTTGGTTTATGCTTGAAAAATTCTTCATGACCATATTTTGTTTCAAGTTTTCTTTCTACTATCTTCTGTCTTCATTTCTTTAAGACGCATATGCAAAGACTTCATGTATATTGCATATGCAGTCAGGACTAAACACCCCATTCTTGACATGAGACATTTCAGAAAAGAAAATAAAAAAAGAGCCAAGTCATTCCCAGTATGTAATGTAGACCAAAAATCCCACCTCCACGCTTATATGTCAAAGAAGAATGACTTGTAATGAGACATAAACATGTCACTTATGAGTAAACAAACTAAGTTTCCTAAAATGCAAAGTGAACTGAAAAGCCCACTTTCATACTTTATTGGCTTTGTATGAGTTGCAAGTGTTTCCTATAAAAACACCATCATGTATATGATCCGTCTTCCACACTCATTTTATCATTTCAAAACTTGTTGTCTGCATATGCATTGCTCCTAAAAAATCCATTTTTGGTTTTTCTCTCCATTTCAAGAGCTAATTTTACTCAAAATCAGTTACTCTTTGCTAATCCAAAGCTTTCCAATTATATTCCCCACTTGCGCAGTTCCAAATCTACATCCTTGAATAAAATAAATCCTCTATGGATCCATCTTATGATGATATACTTATATTTTGGAATTTCCATGTAACAGTTGCCCACCCACACGTGCTTGCCATGGCAGGTGAAGCTAATGCGTCCAAAGGAAAAAGAAAAGAAAAAGATGAAGTATCAGTATGATAAAACTCAAAACTCCATTCCTCCTTTGTAGGTTACTTCATACTGTGATGATATCTGAGATACTGAGCTTGTTCATTTGGATATGGAAGACTTTTCAGAGAGAGTTGAAACAATTGCAATAGATGACATATGAAGTATCAAGCAAACTTATATCCACATGGTGTCGACTTTCCCTCTTGTTGTCCTAAAACCAGAGTTCATCTCAGCATGTCCCATGAACTTTGATTATAATTCCAGAACTATCAGGGACCAAGATGGTAATACCATTATGAGTCTGGATTTGGACACCATAGATCAAATTTTCAAAGTACCACCTACTCCTGTTGTCATTAACATTTCAAAAGAAAAAGCTTTGGCGAGATGGGATGAAGATAAGAATTATTGCATAAAGTATGTTAATAATCATTGGTTGATCAATAAGAGACTCAATCTTTCCAGATAGCCAAAGAGTATGTGTCATGCAGAATTCAAAGAAGAGATTCATGATCTCAATACACTCCCCAGGAGTATTGCAGGGCTCAAGGAATCCAATGTCTTCAAGCCTTGGATGTATAGGTTCATATATGTTATAATCAGGTCCAGATAGAATATATTCTGGGGAGAGATAATTAGTGACATCTTGTGTGAGCAGTTGTCTCAAGTTTCTTCTACTTGTACATTCTATATGAACTCGTACTTGGTATATATTGTTGTTTCCCTTCGATCTTTTTCTGGGCTCTTCACCAGAGGAGATAGGACACTTGTGCATGTATGGTAGAATTATGATCAGTTGCATCTGAAATCCAGTTGGGTGCATTATAGGAGGGTGCAGGATGCATTCATCGGATATTACATGTGTCTATTCGATAAAGAGCTTCCTAAGAAGTGAGTTTCAGACGAATCATGGAATAAAGTGAATGAATATGGTTGTCTTTTCCTACAATTCCCCAACTTCATGTACTTGAGAGTTGGTTATTTTTAGGGTGAACCATATACCTTTCCATGATATCCCACTGACAAGAACATTCTAATAGAGCTTGTTCAGGCTTAGAATTTTCACCCTAAATCAGACGCTAAGGCTTCATGGCAATTCTATCTGACAATGGAAACTTCCTCTAGTTGTGGGTGAACTATGGATGAGGAAGAGTCATCGGATTCTAGGTCGGCTCCTATTTAGTATGGGATATCACCTCCTGGTTGAAAATTTAACTGAGAAAAGGGGAGAAAGATTTAAAATTGAACTTGTATGGAAACTAGAAAAAGGTGATACACCAAGGAGATTCAGATCTTTTTTGAAGCTTTAAACTGACATCCACTTATCATACCCTAGTGATTTATGTACTATCATTCACTGCTCAATACATAGGTTAATTGGAAGGCCACAACTAGGGTTTAACCACAAGCAGTACTCTCACCATTAACAACATGCATATTCTGCAAAAGGCTTATATTCTTGATATAGAATAGGAATCAATGCAATTCACTAATCCATATTTACAAAGATATTACTCTTAGATGCAGAAAATTGAAAAGGAACTTTGAACAAATGATCACAATAAGATGTATAAAAAAAATGGGGTAACTATATTCTTCTCAAAAATTTGTATACAAGTTACATGTATGAATTCTTGAGTAATGGCAAGGAATAGTGAAATCCTCTTGCACAAAACCGAAATTGCAAGCATGAACTTACACTGGAATACAAAGAAAATGAACAAACAGCTATAGGAATAATGAATTCACTAAAGCTCCTCAATCCACTAAATTGACCCCCCTAAACATAAAGGAAAAACTCTCACTAAATAGCCAACATGGCTTATTTCAAATAATCTTCCCTCCAAAAAGAAAGCCCTCCAAAAACTGTCCATAACTATAGGGCTTAATCCATTTCCCTCTAACAAAAACCCTAAGTTTTAGCCCCCCATATCTACATATACTAATTACCAATATAGCAATTACATCCTTTACCATACTTTGAATATGTGACATTCAAATTTAGCAGTGTTCTATCACCCTATTCAATAACCCAACTACCTAACATCAAAGGGTTAGAAACCCTTATCAACTCGGCAACATCACCCATCTCTGACTCTGCCGACACCATACCACTGTGGTCGATGCTGCTGTGGTTTGGTAACCAACATGGTTTGTAATTGATTTGATCACCATCAGTTGGAAGGGACATTTCATTATGTCGTGGCACAAAAAGTACCAATGTGGCAATAAGGAGGGAATGTCGATGCACTGGGACTGCAAATGCATTTACTCCATCTGACAGTGGATTCCAAATGAGAGTAAAACACAATGCATTTCATTCATTAGTTTCATTTGCACCTTAGGGTTTTTTGCTCTGTGTTTCCGCCATGTTGAAGCTAGAAACCATGAATCTCTGTTATGTTTCCGCCTCTGTTCTATAGAGAAACTTCGAGTTTCATGAGCTTTATGAGGGAAACAGTGTCGTTTACATGCTCAATGTAACACATGGCATCTTTGTTGTCACATTCTTCTTCAGTAAAGGTCGCAACTTTTGATCTTCATTTGCTTTGAACTCAAGTTCCAACTGTAAGTTATCCTGCATTTGCTTGAATGTTGGAATGTTTAATGATATAGTGTCATCATGCCAATACAAATGGCACTGCATAGTTGTTTATAACTTGGGTTTTCTTTTTTGTTGTTTTACCACCATTGCGGGTTTTGAACTGCAATGTATAAAGAAGACTCGGGGAGTTCTTCTCTGTTTGTGACCACCACTGTACATTTGGATTTTACTACCACTGCAATCTTGGAGTGGTCTTAAACTGTGATTGAGATGTCGACCCATGAACCTTGGCTCTGAACTGGGGACATCTCAGTCATAGTTTCAGACTTATCCCCAGTATGTTGTGTGACATGTAACTGAGAAAAACACCGCAGCCTCCATTGTATGTCTTTTAACTTCCTCCTTCAGACACACGGGCAACAGAACAATTTATGATTGTTTTATCTCGACCACCATGTTGAGACTGGAAACCATGACTCTCTTCAGCATATAGAAATGTAGCTTATGACTAAAAGGTGCGGTGAATGTATTCTCTTCAAACTTTATGACATCTTTCAGTCATAAGCTTCACATTTCTACTGCGAGTTGATACAACCGTGTTTTGAAAGTATAATGTACCAGCAGCTTCTGTACATACAGATAAGTGATCATCTCCTCTGTCATTTATTTATCTTTGCTTACTGCATCAATGTGAACTTTCTAAGAGTTTAATGCATGTTGGTGTTATCTGCTTGATGTTGACTGTAGCTTTAAATCTTTGAAGGAATAAGTTTAGTATCGAGCCCATGAACTTCAGTACTGCTTGTTGTCAAACCTCACTGTCATTTCCACATGCTATAATTTGCATTACTTTTAAAATAGCCACATGGCTTTGCACTTGAAGTTGTCGGTTCAATGCTTGTTTCAATTTTGAAGTGAAACACGGGATTTGTATTGTCTGAATGTTTTAATAAAAACATCATTCTTGCTGTCTTCGAATACAAAAATGTAGTAAGCACAACATATGCTTCTTTGTTTGATGACACTCCACTGTCTGAAAAAAACACACATAAGATATTTAAACTGCAACATTATGTTAAAAAACACTTTTAGTTTACAGTCTTGATGACAATACTGAGCATCTCTTTAGCATGTTAGCACAAATATGTTGAATATGTTGATGTCTTTAATGTAAAAATACACTATTTTTCTTTTGAAGTATACATAGGAAAGAACAAACCCATGGGGTTCGAGCATAGGCTCGTGACTCCCATGGGTTTTACTTCAAAATAGTAAACCCATTCTGCATATATAATTCTTATCAATATTACATGCCCTGTTCTGTTATCAAGAATGTACATCTTTTCAAAACATCAATATGAGAT
>MU225256.1:12102122-12118538 GCA_018584345.1 Thuja plicata | reverse complement strand
TAATACTATTCTTCAGATATTATAGATGAATGTTTTCTCATTACATTGATTTCATCAGATTGATATGCAGTTTTCAGAAAGATTGATTGTGTGTTGTTTATGTTCCATGTATTTCTTAGATCCAACTGGATCTAACATATTTTCCACCGTGATGCAGGTAAACCCTAAGAAGACCTATATGCAGATGAAGATGGACTATGAATACCTAGGACCTGATATGCAACCAGCAATGGAGACCTAATATGCAAGCATCAAAAAACCAACCACAAGGCAATGCATGGGACCTCTACTCCATACTTTTCAATTATGCCTTCTATTATGCAATGTACTATTGTTTTGACATAAAAAGAAAGATGAAATAACATTTGTATAATACATTCAGCTTGAATGCACAATGTAATTGATCAAAATTGTAATTTAAAAATTCTGGAATGTGATCAATTCTTAGAGTACAAAATGACAATTTCTGAAAATGAATGTAATTATAAAATGTCGATTAATAATATCTGAAGGATAATATTAATGGGACTCCTAAAATGCAATCTCTTCCTATTTATGATTATTTTGATGCATGCTGAAAATTAGGATAACAGAGCTAACAAGGCAACTTATGGTAGTACAAGCATATCAATCTACATTACATAGGCCAAGAGTGGGGATTTCTTCATGAAATTCACTCAAGATTGGTGGTTACTCCTTAGATACAGTGCAAAATGTGAAGAACATGGAGTTTGATCTTTGGAGAATCACTCTCAAAAGGTATATGACAAGGATTTGTTTTGATTGGAGGGGCCTGAATGATAAAATGAGGAGGCATTTTGTGCACGTGCATTGCCTTGAGGACCTTTGGATTGAATTACACAGAGAGGTGGACATCTAAAAGCTAGACTACTACAAATTAACCATCAAGAAGATAGTTGACTTCAACCTTATAGAGATTATTTATGGGGTTGAATATGATGGAGATATTATTGACCTAGATTATGTACAACATCATGTGGAAAGTCTACCAATTCTACCACCTTCATGGTCATTAAAGGGAAGTATGTCCATTTGGGACAGTGTTCAGTCTATTATGGAAAACACAAATATATGGTTAAAGAGAATACGCCTTAAGACCGTAAACATCAAACCAGGTAAATGCTTAGATCCCACTAGTCTAATTGGGATAAGATTTGAGATTAGAGGTAAAGGGAAAGATGGTGCTTCTACATCAGATGATCCAACTCCGTCACTTCTGAAACTCACCATTAGAAGGGGGCAAAGTCATTGGAAGGGTTCTAGAGATAAATGTTGCAGAGCTTGAAAGGATTCTCATTAGGTCCAGTGAAGATTAAATGTTGGAGCTTATCACTAAGGAAGCTATTCTAGAGAAGCCTCATTCCATAGATACACCAGTCATGACGACGCTCCCTAATTTTGCACCAATGTCAGATGAAGCTCCTAATTCTCTGTTAGATACAAACGTGGACTGATTTTCCACAGTGCATATTTTTAGAATTCAAAGAATTCAACCACCAAGATCCACAATATGCAAAATATCTGTCACAAAAGCAAAGAATGGAGACAAAACTCACAAAGATTTGAAAGATGATCATATTCATTCAGAGAGAGAAATGAGGAAATTGCAAAAGAATTAATAATTATAAATAGATCAATCCTTATAAAGGAGATCGAAAACCCAAGAGGTGGAGAGACATAGGTTGTATGATAATAATTAATAAAGAATTAATTATTATATGCCTAAATTTTACCTTAAGTGAACTAGAGATAAAGAGGTGACTGAATAATTAAATCAATAATGATTTAATTAATAAGTGAAATAACCTTTTTACTCTAACCNCCCCCCCCCCCCCCCCGTTAGATAAACTTAGGGAGAAGGTAAAAACCTAGAAACAACTATTGAAAGCAAGAAATGAGTCTTGGCAACATGGCCTAATAAGGTACCCAAGTACAAAAAATCTTTGATAAAGAGGAGAAAAGGAGAAAACCCAGTGGGAAAAACCCCTTCGAAAAGAGATGAAGCCTAGTGAAGGACTACAAAATCCTCCAAACTAGAGAATGTCATATAAGATAGGAACAAAGATCAGGTAGAGTAGACTATAATCTGCATGAGTGCCCTCAAATGACACTACTCAAATCAGGATGGAAAACAAAGGCAACATCGAAACTCAAAGATACAGATGGTAAAAACACCAAAGTCTAAAGAGTTGATAAAAAGAACATGAAGAACACCACTGAAGCATGAATCTGAAAACATATTCAAAGCATAACTATTGTGGAACCTCCACTGAAATAGAATTTGATTAGGTAGAGAAGACTGTAATCTGTATGAGTGACCTCAAATGACACTGCTCGAATCAGGATGGAAAACAAGGCAAATATCAGAACTCAAAGATACAGATGGAAAAAAATCACCAAAGTCTGAAGAACTGATCAAATAATGGAAAGATGCCTCCAAAATATGAATGAAAGAAGTGTCCATATGGTAAATAATCCATCTCACTGCAATGCATAGGTACCCAGCCACTGCATCCGCCTAGTACATAGGAACAAATAGTGAATACATAGAATCAATCCATCGAACCAAGGAAGCATTAGAATCAACAGGAAATACCCCCCTCCCCCCATAATGCTAATCAGAGAGAGGCATGATAGATACACTGAGTCAGACTGCCAAGAATAGTTGTATGATGAAGAACGTACAAGCACAAATAAAGGATGTGTCGAGGAAGATCGGTCTCTTGACACACATAATGACGCTAATGTCATGGAAGGAACACTCACTTGACAAAGGTACAACAAACCCCCCATGACACTTTATAATATAGTGTGAGTATAATCAGGAAAAAAAAAGTGTGGGATCCCAAGCATGCATGATGGCACTTTATCTCAGTGCGTTTGCAAAAAAGAAATGCTAAATAAATAAATGTCTACAATGCTTAGGAATGATAGAAAACTGAAGAACATAAGCAACAACTAAAAAGGATTCATCCTAGCAAGGAAAATGATCCCAGGACCTAAAACATCCAAGATATCCACCATATTGAAAACAAGAAAAAACCTGAATAAAATGTACCCGGAGTAGGTTCTAGCGATGAGACCCATACAAGAAGAAAGAGAACGGAACAAGGTTTTCGACGACATTCATAAATAAAAAAATGGAGTCCAGATGAGCAAGATATGGCTCCTAGAGTGCAAAAAGGATCCTTGACTTTGACTGGAAAAATAAGTTGCAAAAAAAAAATCAAAAAACCAAACCTAGAAAATCAGATTGGGCTCGGAACCAACTTTCCAATGATATCTTGTTTGGCAAAAAAGGCCTCTGTTTGCTCAAGTTATGAGCAAAAAATCTGACAGGAGGTCAAAACATGAAGATCCCCAAGAAACCTCTACTAAATCTGGTGGAGCCCCACTAAATTTGGCGATGCCCCTAAATCTGGTGAAACCTCCAAAATTTTCAGCCAAAATTGGCCAAGGTTCCAAGAAAAAATTAATAATTTTTTTGTAAAAAAAAAATGGGAAAATTTTTTACTGCCTTGAAAAATGTGCCTTGAATTGGGTCATACATGCGTGAAAATTGAGACATATTTTTGTCTCAAAAACTGTGCCAAGGTCGTGCATGCAAAAAAGAGGGCCCAAATTTCAATTGTGTCCGAATTGGATGAGCCTTATATGAGAATATAAATTTTTGGGCCTTCTAGACACAACTGTGAGGTCAGTTTGTGCCCAAAGTGCTCCAAAAAATAAGTCCCCCTAGATCCACACAAAAATCCTAAAAACTTGAAACCCTTAGCGCTCCAAAAAATCTTCAAAAAACTCAAGAATGGGCTGCAACAGAAAGGCTCTGATGCCATCTTAGAATTCAAAGAATTCAACCACCAAGATACATTGTATGCAAAATACCTGTAACAAAAGCAAAGAATGGAGACAAAACTCACAAAGATCTGAAAGATGAAAATATTCATTCAGAGAGAAAAATGAGGGAATTACAAAATAATTAATAATTACAAATAGATCAATCCTTATATAGGGGATCGAAAATCTAGAAGGTGGAGAAACCTAGGTTGCATGATAATAATTAATAAAGAATTAATTATTATATGCCTAGAGTTTAGCTTAAGTGAACTAGAGATAAAGAGGTCACTGAATAATTAAATCAATAATGATTTAATTAATTAGTGAAAAATACCTTTTTACTCTAACACATATTTCTTCAGTGGATCCATTTGAGGTTACGCCTGCTTTTCCTATCTCCTATGTTGCTCCTACATTCACACCATAGGACCAATATGGCAATTTTGAGAATGTGTTTGACATGTATTCTACTTTCTCTTCCATTCCAATTCCACCTTTGACATTGTTGGATACTACTATTTCTCAATTGGAAAATTCACGATAGAGGTTATACAGAGCATTCCTATACCAGTTGTCATTCAAACAGAAACCCCTCTTATAGTTGCTACCGTTGCACAATCCGAGGAAGTCACTACATTGGAAAAAATGAAAACATCTAGTACATCTTATTTATCCTCACCTCCATGGTTGAGCTCCATTACACAAAAAAGGAAGAAAGAGGAAATTTCACCTGAGAACTTTGATGTCAGAATAGTCAACAAGGCAGAGACTACAAAGAACAAAAAAGCAAATACAGTTACTAAAGTTACAGTGGACAAAAATGAATCAAATATGATGATGTAGCTGAGCCCATAACTTCCAAACCAATTGAATAAATGCAATCCACCGAATACAAGTTCTCAAGGGTTGAACTTGGTAAGAAAACACGATTTGGTTTCCAACAGGATGCAATTGCTTTGCTCACACAGCGGAATGACAAATTGTGGGAGAATAAGAATAGGTTGAAAGAAGAAAATGCATGTCTTCTTGAGATCATTGAAATGATGAATAATTCCTCTTAGAGGGTTGATCCTATTTCCACATCCTTTCATGAGAATACTAATAAATAGAAGGTCAAAGTTATTGATGACTGGTGTAGTCGCATAGAATCACAAGGTGAGAAAGTAATTTGTGATGCTTACATAATATTGCAACATGAAAGGGAGGTAAGTGTTAAGATGAATGAACTCCTTACGTCATTCAACCAACAACTAGGGATTCTTAATGGAGATTTAAGTGTTTGGAGGATCATGACAGAAATTGAATGTGATATTTTGTGTGAGTGTTGGATCATCTCTTATGTGGGGATGTATTATGATTGTTTTCACTTGATAACCAACAAGGAAAGAGTTGTGTAGTAGCTCGTGGTCGAGATCAAGGCAATAGTAGATGATCTTAATAATCAATAATGTGTGATTAGTGAGCATTTTCAAAAACTAACATGCAAGATTATCGCTGAAAATGGTGAATTGATCAAAGATGAAGATGTTTTGATAGAATTCACAAGATTTTTTTATCTACAACTTGAGGCAGATGATTTTGATTTTAGCATGATTGATACATTAAGAGGCTACAAGATTTCATTGAATTATCTATAGAGCATTTAAACAGAATGTAATTTGGTTATCTCTGAGGGTGAAAACACAATCTGAAAGGTGACTATTGTTGCATAACATATAGGTAAATCAGATTCAACAATTATACGCGAGTCTCTACAGAAGTTTGAGGAGTTTATTGGCACTCTTTGAAGACACTTCTCAATCATTTTGGACACTTCCACTTTCCTTATGCTTTGATGTGATAAATGTATTTTTCATGACATGTTGTATATAGAGCATAAGAAATTTGTAAATACAAGAAATATTGTACTTGTATAGCCACTTCATGCAATCTCTTTGCAGGTGCTTTAAGCCTTGTAACATTGAATAAGTCAAAGTTAGTTAGTTAAGGATAAGTATTGAATAGTTCAAGGTGGTTAAGGGTTCCCCCTCTCCTCTCCACATTTCTCTCTTCTCTTTTCCTATGTAAAGAAGGGAGCTCATTGCAAATGATCATCTTTTGGTGTGTGCCAGAAATCTATACTAGAAGCGCTTGTATTTTGAAAACTTTGAGTTTCATTGTGCAAAGTTATTGAATTGAAAAGAAGGAACAAGGATTCACAAAATTTGTGTTGTTAATATTGAAATCAATGAGTGTATTCTTATGTTGTATTTGTTGATCCTTTCTCAAATCAATTGAAATTTATCTTGTGTGTATCATTTGAGCACTTTAATTCAAGTTTTTTGAAGACTTTGTACTTCATGAATAAGGATTAATATAGATAGAAGTGGCTGTAATAAATTAAATTTGAAGACATTGGGCTTCAATGATAAGTGTCTTTGTTAAAAAAGAGGATACTCAGTGAAAGACTTTGTGCTTTCCTGACTATTCTATTTTCATAATCAACTTTCAAAGTAAGTATAGGATACATTGTGTTCCTGTATTTATTTCAATTTATTATAAGTAAATTGGTGTCTTAAGTGTTCTTCTTACGTGGGCTTGGCCCTTTGGTGAAATGGTGGGGCTTCTATCCTGTACTGCCTACAACCAAGGTTCAAGTCCCTACGGGGTCACTCTCTACCGTGGTTCTCAATGGAGAGTTATTACCTTGACCCTTGGTGAACTAGTGGGGCTTCTTACCTATAAAGCTTACAACCAAGGTTCAACAATTTAGATCCAAATTTTTAATGGAGCACAGTGGGCGGGAAGAATGCTAGAGGTAACGGTCACCTGCAACTCGGTGAGAAAAGGAACTAAACTAGTATGGAAGGAGGTTTTTCAACAAACACTGAGGTTTCTCCTATCAAGCATAGTATGGGAAGACATGGCCTCTCAACATACATTCTTAGTCAAAGTTTCAAACAAATGCTCAAACCCTCAGACCATGGAAGGAAAATCTCAACCTACAATGGCAGCCAAAAATGACCTAGAATGGAAGGAGTAGGGAGAATATGGGTCATAGAAATATGTTGGCAAAGTATTATTTGTAGATCGGGAAATTTTTTTACTTCAGACAAATAGCGCACAAGTTCTACAAACCAAGAGACCCAATTGCTATGGGAGAAGCAAGGAACACTGAGGATCAAAGGAAACCTCCCATGGATAACATCAAGTATGAGATTATCTCAACCCTTAAATTTTAGTTTCTCATTGGAAGGAAGCAAATGTGTCTTTGAAAGAAAAATATTTCTTCTTTAAATGGTTAGGCTAGTGGCCATTTGTAACTAAAATAAGAGCCTAGAGCAAAGTTGTACGAGGACAAGAATGCCGACTCAAAAACCTCACTAATCATTTCTATATGGGGATCTTCTCAACAAAGGAGGATAAGGAGTGGATCCTCCAAAATGGACCTTACCTGATAGAGGGAAGGGTCCTTTATCTTAAAGATTGGGAAGCAAACTTCAACCCACAAAATGAGAAAGTGAAAGAATATCCAGTTTGGCTTAGCCTGCACAACCTCCCAACATAATATTGGGGAGAAGACACTCTCAAAAGAATAGGGAGTAGTATAGGAACATTTATTAGAATGGAGGAAGTGATCAATGAAAAGGATGCTTCTATCCATCCACGGATCCTGATTAATCTACAGGAAAATACACTAATCCCGAACACAATAACTTTGAGCACAGATAATGGAGCATGGGAGCAGAAAATTACTTTTTGGAACCCGGAGGCAGAGGTCAATAAGAACCTGTGTGAGGAAGTTGAACCCACAAGGAAAGACAAAGGACTAGCATAGGATTTTCTTCTAGATGAACTAGAAAAAAGGACTCTGAATCAGGAAACAATAAAGCCTGAGATAGCCAAATAATTTATTGCACGCTTGGCTAATGAATCACCACTATGGAGAAAAGAGTTTAGGAGGGCTATAGATGAGACACTAACATGATAACAAGGAAGTGAACAAACACCCAAAGGAAGCCTATCTACTCAAGTGGTTAAGAGTGTGCCTTTCTCACAATTTATGGAAGATGTTGTAACTGAAAAAATGTCCCCATCCCTGGACACCCTGTTTCCCCACCATTAGAGAGAAGATAGGAAAGTTGAGTTAGCCATTATGGATGATGTAGAAGGAGTCAGTTGTTCAACCATCCAAGACACTTTAGACCGGAAAAAACCTCATGTGGAGGAACCAACAAAAACAACTCCAGCTGAAGGTAGGAATGCCAATTATTATCAAGGAATCTCTGGACCAAGCCTTGCCACCAAAAGTATACTAGAGGATTTCAAGGACATAAAAATCTCACCAATTAGAAATCTGAATAAATCTCTCGAAGAGAAAAAGGAAAATGAGGAAACCTCAGAGGAATGGGAATAAGAGTTTGAAGAAAAACTTGGGGAAAATGATGACAATAACCTAGGCCTGTTTAAATCCATGAGAATCCTAGAGAAGAGATCTATTGGGAAAACATTTTCAACCAAAAAAAACCAAACACTGGAACGAAAGGGAAGATAAGAGAAAATTCCACAAGGGAGAAGTTGAAGATAGTAAGGAATGCTGCAAACCAATCCAAATTAAGATCGGAAAATGGCAATGCTAATTCCCAGGAGCCATGAAAACCTTATCATAGAATGTCAGGGGCTGCAATGCCCCTGGAAAGATTCATTTGATAAAGTGATGTCTTGACCAAACGAAACCAAATTTAGTGTTGTTATAGGAGACTAAAATAAAAGGTGAGGACAATGAGTTTTTAAAGAACAAGTTTGGGAGATGGAAGTGTGAATTGGTGGGTGCGCAAGGTGCTTCTGGAGGATTGGGTGTTCTCTAAAATGAAGGAACTATAGATGTAATAGTAATACAATAGGATCAATACTGGCAATGGTTGAGAGTGCATGTGAAACATCTCCATTGCTACATATCCTTTTTCAACATTTAAGGCCCAAACAACATGGTGAAAAAAAGTATGTTATGGGATACACTAACATGGATCTTGGAGAATATGGATAGTGTAACCACCTAAATTTGGTCTATTCCAACTATGGACCCTATTTTCGCTAAGTGTGATCATACCCTCTATTATGTCCAAACAACCCTGTTACTACTTGGCATAATTCTTCAAATCAATTTAATGTCCTAGGTGATTTTTATCACTGAATTATATTAACTATTATAGCCATACAATTTAAATCAATTCAAACCAATTAAATCAAACCAAAATCAAACATGGCTATAGTATTTAATTATAAAGGAATTAAATAAATCCCTAAATCAATTACCCACTTGCAAATAACCCATTCCCCTAGCCTATTTAATTTTATTAAAATGGCTATAGTCTCCTAATTATTAAAAAATAATTAATTCCTATATTTCTAAATGAATTAAATAAGTTTATTTCATTTATTAATATTCCCCTAAACCCCAACCTAGCCTATCTCAACCACTTCCACCTTGGGTTCTAACCCTTCTCAACCCATTCACCCTCGCTAATCTAATCCTAATCCTAATTCTAGCCCTAACCCACCTCCTAATGTTGTCACATTCCATTAAGGAATGCTTAACAACTCAACCCACTTGAGAAAGTCCACTTTCTCAAGCTTGACTTCCTTAAAGTCTATTTTCTCAAGCCACTCTCTTACACTCTACCTTGCTTCTTTAAAAGCTTTCATTAATGCCTTATTAATGAAGATGCCTTAAGCCTATGTCTCTCCCATGCCTTATTAATGCCTTGGGCATTAATGGCTCTTACACCTCCATTAATGAGCCCCTTCACTCATTAATTTACCTTGTCCCCCCCCTCTCTCTCTCTCTCTCATTCTTCTATAAATAGAAGCCATTTTTGAGAGTAAAGGAGCCTTCACTTTAGATCAAAAATACATTGTTATGCTGTTGGATTAATCCTAGACTAGTATTTCACTCTTTATTTCATGCTTTTTCTATTGTTATTATTCACATGCTTATAGTTTGAATGCTTGTTTATCTTCTTTTTAGCTTGTTTTTAACTAAAAATTCTTCATGCTAGGTTGTATTCGTCACTGATTGTAGCATATTCTGAGGGCTTATATGTTACTAATCACACTCTTCCTATTTAGCAGGAAATAGGTCGATATTAGGTGGTTTTACATGCTTGTCTGACCGTTTTGAACTAATGCAATGACTTATTAAGTGTTTGTGTCTTTCTTAACAGGTACCCAAATACACACGCACATTTTTGGCACCCACCGTGGGGCCTGATTTTCAACTTGGCCTCATTTTCTAACACTTTTTTTCCAATTTGCATGCTCAAGATTCGGACACAGAATCATTTTTTACTTATTCAGGATCGCATCCTGAATACGCCATCGCACCACAGAAAAGTCAGATTGTATACAGGATTTCTCAGATCGTATCTGGTTTAGGCTCGCATCTGGTCAGCAAGGGATCGTATTCAGTGAATAAGCTCGCATACGGTATGCTGCATCACATTTAGTGAAATTTGAAGATCGTATCTAGTTAAAAAGCTTGTGCATTCAGTTTACCTAATCCTAACATTTTGACAAAGTGGTGTTTGTGGTATTTTGCAGCTTGATAAGTGTTTGCAGGGTATATTTGGAGGTTTTCACAGAGTTGAACTAAACAGATACTAACATGGTTTTACAGGTTGCCAACCCCCATCTTGACTTCTATTTATTCGCTTTCCACACTTAAGACCATTTCTCCACTTGATAAAACAATCAGATATTATGCTCTTTTCCTCTTGAGGAGAATCAGAAAATCGAACGTTGTCTTATCATTTGTGACGAAATTGGGGGTAAATGAACAAGCAAACAAAATTACTTAATTCTTTTTGGATAGTAACTGAACAAAACAAAGCACTAAATATGTGGGATTAATTGAACAAGTTCAATCGCTTAATTATTTGGATCAGAAATTGAACAACACAAATCATTAAATCATTGCGGTAATTGAACAAGGCAAAATTTCCCTTTTCAAGCATCCTGTTTTCTTTAAAATAGGAACAATTAAATCAAGCTCAACATAGCTTGAGGGAATGAACTTTTTTTTAAGTGCTTTGGGAGAAAATGACATGGACTAGGAGAGTATGCTCTTCTTCTTTTGAAGAATCAGAAATCTAGAAATCCTAAGCTTGCCAATCCTGGTTACATATCATTTAAAACAGTAGAGGGCCTGCTAGTTGAGGAAAAAATCTCCCGGGAATGACCCAAGTGAGGACAGGTCTTACGCCAACCCTTCCAATTCACTATAAATAGTTGTTTCCTCGTAGGCCAAATCCTCAGAAGACGAAACTGGTTTTGTTCTTGGAATTTTGACATCATTCCTTGAACATATCAGGGTATATATAGAGCGGAGCCGCTTGAATCTTGCTTGTGAGACTATATATATTTAGGTACTTATAGGGCTATATGCCTTAATTTTGCCTTGTGCAATTCTATGGGGGATAGTTTTAAACGGATTGCCCAATAATCTACAACAGCTTCAACTGAAAGAATTCTCGATTCATCCCCGAAAGGGTGATAATCTTTGTGCAAGGCAAAAAGTAATTGCCCTAAGACACTCATAATATCGTGCCCTCACTTGCATTTGGAGTCGGATAATACAACATCATGACTAGATCCATTGTGTGCTTGGTGATAGCTGTATTCTGATTAGCATTTGAGTGTGTACTTGAGTCAACGAGCAAATATTTTCATCCTCTACCTAGAAAATAGGACAAAGTGAGTGTTTGTTTCACCCCTTAACAAAGAAAAACTATTTGACGTGTCCAAAAGCTCATTAAAAAGATAAGCTCCTCAAAATAATGAACAAATTTCAAACCCTAGAATACAAGTGTTTTCCACACCTTACGACACCTCTTGACAAAATCTGGAAACAAACACCTTCACGCACTTAGAAAATAAACTTTTCAAAACTGACCCAAATTGACAAAAACATCATAAAAGTGTATCCTATTTATCCTGAGTCGTATTCAGTATTTAGGATTGTATTTGGTCAGCAAGAGGTTGTATCCAGATTCTAGGATCATATCTGGTAGCATCAGAGGCTCGTATTTGGGAGCTCGCATTCAGGATAGTGGGCATTTGTAGCAGTTTTTCTTAGGAAGTCTCAG
Source organism: Thuja plicata (assembly GCA_018584345.1). Classification (NCBI taxonomy): domain Eukaryota; kingdom Viridiplantae; phylum Streptophyta; class Pinopsida; order Cupressales; family Cupressaceae; genus Thuja; species Thuja plicata. The sequence continues at coordinate 12,106,557 of MU225256.1, read as the reverse complement.
TTGCTTAGGATACCCTTTTTGCTCTTTAGCTGGTTCCTGTTGTCTCTTCTGGTCTCCCTATTGTTATTTCAAAACACTTTCAAAACATCCACCTTGCATGCTTATTCAATCTTTCATGATCAGTTCAATATGTGTGGTCTACCCATTTTCTATCAACAACTTGATTCCTAGCTCACTATCAAGGCATTCTAACCCTCTAACGCTGGAATCATTTACATCCACCAACAACAAATAGTTACTTCTACCTAGACACACCCACTTGAATGATCTGAAATCCTTACTGGCACTATTGTAAAATGTTAACAAATTTGAGGAATGAACTTCATGGTTAACACAAGACGCAACCAGTACACAACTAAAGGATCAAAAGTGCCTCCTAAAACACCACACTTTCAAGGAGAAACTTCTCGCAGTTCCCTTTTTGATCTAGATTCACCTCCAATGGATAGAAACACTAACAAATGGAGTAAGGCCTTTGAGGGTTATGATGATGGAAAACAAGCACAATCCAAAGGCATGGAAGAGGAAGAAAGACCCAAGTTTGAACATAATCTGTTTGGATCCGACAGTGAAGAGGAGATTCCTGAAGACAAATACGAAAAACTTAAACAAAGCAAATGGATCCACAAGCTATTAGAATGGATAATTGGCAATGATAAAGAAAAATACTTCCTCCATCTAGCATCCATAGGTGTCAAGTTACCCAAGGATTATAATGTGGAAAATCTCAAAGAGAAGGAAGTACCAAACCCGATATCTATTCTCACCAAATAGCTCAATCTAATGCAAACGGAGCTCACGAACCTCAGACAAGAGAAAGACAAACCTAAAACAAAATACTCTTTGGACACCATTTGTCAATTTCCTTTTGACAAGAGTATCACTGTGGTCCCATTTCTTCCTAATGTGGCAAGGCCAAAGTATGAAAAATACATGGGAGAAACTGACCCACACGACCATGTAAGAGAATTTTGTGCTCTAAGCATTGAGTACATGCACGAACCCACTTACCTCATGCGACTATTTCTAGGAATTCTAGGAGGTAATGCCATGGAGTGGTTTTCAAAATTGAACCCTAAGGTCAAAACGCTTGAGGAGTTGATGCAACGGTTCATTCAAAATTACTCCTACAACATCCAACATGATGTAACTATGATGGATATATGTAACACCAAACAGAAAATTGGAGAATCATTTACGCACTTCCTACAAAGATGGAGGAAGATTTTTGCACGATATTCAAGGGTCATTCCCGAAACGGAGAAGATGGAAATCTTCATTAATAATCTAGTGCCTGAATTGAGCTATGCTATACAAATGCAAGATTCTCCTATCTTTGATAGGATGATTAAAAATGCCCTCCATATTGAGGAAGTCATGGTAAAAAAGGGAGAGATCACCCTTCAAAATGAAAACAAAGGCACTAGCTCCAACTCCAAGCCTAAATGGTGGAAGCAAAACAAAAATGTTGTTAATGACGGAGTAGTTGATGCCTCTAACATTCATTCTAAACCTGAAGCATTCAATCTCACCAATGGCATGCAAGCAATCAAAGAGGCTAAAGTAACACCTCCCATTCCCAAGGCAAACAATGATAATAACAAGGAATGAGCCTGGACTTCAAAACCCCAAAGAACATTCACTCCTTTGGGGGAACCTCTTGAGACCATCTTAAAAAAATTAGTGGATAACAAAGTTCTTACGATTCCCGATTCTAAACCGTGGGAACCAATGGTCAAACCCAGGTGGTGGGATGATAACTCCTATTGTATCTTGCACAAAAACAAGGGACACAAGACTAATAATTTTCTCAGACTTAAGCATGTCATCCAAGACCTCATCGAAGGAGGTAAGATCAAAGTTGATGAACATACTACCAATGAGGACCACACGACATTTAACAAACCCTTTCCTAATTATAATCAAGGAGAAACATCTAAAGGGAAAGGTAATGAGGTAAGCTACACCTATTCCAAAAGTGACAATGTGATTAATATGCTCAATATCAAAACTGAACCCGTCAATGTGGTCACAATTAAAGGTGCCTCACCCTCCTCAAATGTTGTAACCTGGAGCCAAGCACAGGTTACAATCAAAGGACCTCCAAAACCAACATCAACACCCAAGGTTCCCATTGTAACTATTCCTAAACCAGCAGCAAAACCTGTGGTCACTATCCCCGGAGTAAAATATGACTTGGTAGACCAATTGCAATGAACCGCTGCCAAAATTTCCATCTTTGAGTTGCTCAAGATATCCACTGTACATAGGGAAATCCTAGAACAAGCCCTACATGCCTCTAATGTTCCAAAAGATATCGATATAGACAAGTTCCAAGTGCTGGTAAATCACATCTCAGTGCCACACTACCTCTCCTTTTCTGAAGAGGATGATAAGTCATTGACCCATCCACACAATCAACCCCTCCATATTGAAGTCTTTATTCATAAATCCTGTGTTAGACGCGTATTGATAGATGGAGGCGTAGGATTGAATATCTGTACACTGGATCTCTTCAGGAGACTAGGCCTCTCAGAACAAACCATTGACACCAGAAACAAGATAACCATCAAAGCTTATGATGATGAAGAAAGATCCTCCAGGGGTCTTATTGCTCTACCTATCAGAGTTGGACCAATTGAAAGGAATGTCATATGTCAAGTTCTGGATTTACCATTGGCCTACAATATTCTACTAGGTAGACCATGGATTCACGAGATGCAAGCTGTACCATCCACTTATCACCAATACATCAAGTTCCCACATAATGGGATAGAAGTGACGATTCCTACAGATGCCAACTACACTTGCAATAATATCAAAGTAGGTAGCATGATCCCACACAAAAAAGAGGCCATGGATGTCGTTGCTCCTGAAACTACTAAGGACATGGTCATGAAGAGCTTTAGAAAAACATTGAAACTTGAAGAAACAGGTATGGGAGAGTACAAGATGGACCTAACTCCTTCACTGATAGACCTTCTAGTGTCACCGAGGTCTTATGGAAAACCGTCACCAACATTCACACCTCTAGCATTCAAAGAGCCAGAAATACACAAGGCCAATGGCATGATAAAGGCATCCACATATGCTTCAGATAACACAGAAGAACAGGCAGTCTTGAACTGGCTTTGCAAAGGAGAACCAGTGGAATCTGAGGTCAAACATGTGAAGATATCCCCAGAGGAGTATGGAAAGGGATATGAGTTCCTTACACAAATGGGTTACAAAGGGAAGGGACCTCTGAATGACACAGGATGAGGGATCATTGAACCCATACCTATGGAGTTCCACCTCAACAGAGATAAAATAGGATTGGGCTTTAATACTCAATCCAACAGACCTACTTCAAAAGAGAGTCCACCTTCTGAAATAGGGAGTGATAAAATAGATGAGGTAATATTAGAACCATGGCCTTATGAGAGATTACTACATATTGGTACGGAGGATCCTAAATATCAAGGAGAGCACTATGTACCTAGCTTTGAGGTACCACAGGATCTTCACACTCCTTTGCTAGCATAACCTCCCATTCAAGAGGTAGGAGACACCATAGCAACAATCACTCAAGAAGAACCCCGGGTACAGAATTTACATCCTAACTAGGGGCAATTGGTCACAATTTCACATGTCCTCGATCTACCTCACTTTGATCTACAAGCAGCTAATCGAGTCCATCAAATAAACATTGCAGAATATTTGAACAGATCTGATGATGATGTCATGGACTCTCATGACTATGAATGGGATCGGCTATCTATTGCCTCTGAAGATATTGGGATAGATACAATACACATGTTTGTAGCTTCCTCAGCTCCTAGTAAATGACCTAACACTCCTTTCAATGATACAGATCCTCCTGAAGCAGAAGAAGAGTTCATTCCCCCAATCATTGAAGGAGACACTGGTGAATACATAAGTCTACAAGAATTTCATAGGATGCAAGCAAGAAGCCTCCTTTTACAAAGGGATGATGATGAGATATCTATTGATGAGTCACTAGAGTTCGATCCATATATGACTGACAACGACCCTTTTAACAACAATCTCACTCTTATTGATCTAAACATCAAATAAATTAACTTAACAGATCATGTCATGTCGGTTAATAGTCTTGATGCTAACACGATGTTGTCCTTCCCAGAATCTGACTCCCTAAAATTGGTACTTCCAGACCTAATTGATTGGACTAAAATGGATCCTACTCCTATCCTTGACTTTTCCAATGACTGCTCCCTAGCTTGTTACCTTAATGCTTGTGAACCTTACCCTTCTTCCACTAATGCAAGGAGCGAGAACCTATCATGGGAGGATATCAAGTTTCTTAGTCACAAACTGAAAAATAAAAAGAAAAAGCGGACTGATGGTGAAAACCACTCTGTGGCAGTATCAGATCCCAAAATAGTAAAGAAAAAAGACATATCCAATGGTGAAA
>MU225256.1:12091588-12102072 GCA_018584345.1 Thuja plicata | reverse complement strand
ACTCTGTGGCAGTATCAGATCCCAAAATAGTAAAGAAAAAAGACATATCCAATGGTGAAAACCTCTCAGAGGTGCCAAAGGATGAGACTCTTGATATCCTCCCTGAACACTTTCAGGAGAGATCTTCGGTATTAATTGAACCAACATAGCCAGTAAACTTGGGCACAATTGAAAATCCTCAAATAGTTCATCTGGCACAATCTTTGTCAGAAGAAGAAAAGATACAATTCACAGAGTTCCTAAAGGAGAAGAAGATCAACTTTGCCTGGTCCTACATTGATATGCCAGGGCTAGATCCTAATCTCATTATGCACCACTTATCTATAGCTCCTGGGATCAAGCCCATGAAACAAAAACTTAGAAAAATGCATCCTCATGTTGCATTATTGGTGAAAGCAGAATTAGCAAAGTTGTTGAAAGCTGAATTTATCTGAGTCATTGCCTATGCAGTATGGATCTCCAATGTGGTTCCCATTTCTATATCTGATAAATCTATCAGAATCTGTATGGACTTCAGAGACCTAAACAAAGCATGTCCGAAGGATGAATTCCCTCTACCAAACATTGACATGATCATAGACCTTACGACAGGCTACCAGATGTATTCATTAATGGATGGATTCTCCAGCTATAATCAAATCAAGATCGTCCCTAAGGATCAAGAGAAAGCTGCATTCACATGTGCATGGGGCACATTTTGCTAGAACATCATGCCATTTGGGCTCAAGAATGCCGGTGCAACATATCAAAGAGCTATGACAACAATATTCCATGACATGATGCACAAAAACATGGAGGACTATGTCGATGACACATTGGCTAAATCCAAAGAAAGAGGTACTCACATTGCTGACCTAAGAAAGATATTGGATCGAATGGAGCAGTTCCAACTCAGGCTCAACCTAAAGAAATGTGCCTTTGGGGTCCAATCAGGCAAGCTCCTAGGATTCATAGTATCAGCAAAGGGAATCAAGGTAGATCCTGCAAAGGTCAAAGCTATTCTAGAGATGACTCATCCACATAATATCAGTCAAATGAGGACACTACAAGGGAGACTCCAATCTATCAGGAGATTCATGTCCCAACTTGTAGATAAAGCACAACCCTTTACTAAGTTACTACATAAAGGGGTTGCCTTCAAATGAGATGAACACTGTGAAGCAAACTTCAGAGAATTGAAGGAGTACCTAGCTACTCCACCTATTCTTATGGTGCCTATTCATGGTAAACCCTTGCTCCTATACATTTTAGCTACAACTACATCCCTAGGAGTATTACTGGCGCAAGAAGATGAAACGAAGAAAGAATGAGCTATCTACTACATTAGTAGAACCCTAGTCACTTATGAGCTCAATTATAGCATTATTGAAAAATCATGCTTGGCAGTCATCTTCACATCACAGAAATTGAGACACTACATGCTCTCACATACAGTAAAGCTCATTGCTAATATTGATCCTCTAAAGTATCTTTTGAGCAGAACAACATTGACAGGATGTTTGGCAAAATGGGTCCTAATTCTAAGTGAGTTTGACATTGAGTATGTCGAACACAGAGCTATCAAAGGACAGGTACTTGCAGATCAATTGGCTGATTCACCACTCTAGGATGATGAACCATTACTAATTGAGTTCCCTGATGAAACAATCATGCATCTCACTGAACATCCATGGAAGATGTACTTTGACAGATCATTCGCTCAACAAGGATCTGGAGCAGGGATTCTCTTCATAACTCCACAAGGATACAAGATTCCCAAATCTTATAAATTAATGTTTCCATGCACCAACAATATCTCAGAATATGAAGCATTGGTCAATGGCCTCAAGCTATCCATGGAATGGAAGATCATAGAGTTACACGTGTATGGTGACTCCCAACTAATTATCAATCAAATCAATGGGGAGTATCAAACAAAAGATGAAAAGTTAATGCCCTACAAGCAACTAGTTGATGATCTGAAGAAATACTTTGTCTTTGTCACCTTCCAGCAGATACCAAGACCAGTAAACAAAGTTGCAGATGCTATGGCTACCTTAGCATCCACGATACAACTGGAGGAGCATCAATTCCGCTATGACTTCTTGGTGGAAGAAATATCCTATCCTGCCTTTGCTAACCCTGAATACCAGGTAATATGTGCCTTAAATACCCCAGATCCATCTCGATATGCCAGTATCATTGCATACCTTTCTAACCAAACCATTCTCGCTAATCTATCCATAAATGAGAAAAGATCCCTGATTAGGACAACATCGCGTTATGTCCTCATAACTAACAACCTATATCAATGCAGTCTCGATGGTACACTTCTTCGATGTTTAGAACTCGAAGAGTCTGATCTAGCATTAAAAGATGTCCATGAAGGTGTATGTGGATCACACTCGAACGAATTTTCATTAGCTAAAAAACTGCTCAGAGTAGGCTATTATTGGCCTACCATGGAGAAAGATGCTATTCAATTTTCAAAAGCATGTCTTAAATGTCAGACACATGGAAACCTTATTCATGCTTCTGCCAAAGAACTGATACCTTTCGTAACACATTGGCCATTTCAGCAATGGGCCTTTGACTTGGTTGGACAAATATATCCCAACTCTCCAAATGGACACAAGTTTATTATTACGACCACTGAGTATTTCATGAAGTGGGTCGAAGCCGTGCTGCTAATCAAAGCCACTGGCAAACAGGTGGCTATGTTCATTCTGAACTACATTAATTGTAGATATGGGATACCCTCTTCAATTGTGACAGACAATGGGGGCCAATTTAAAAATCAAGACATTGATGACCTCTGTGAACAGTTCCATATCACTCAACATTGCTCCTCAATCTATTATCCTCAAGGTAATGGACAGGCCGAGGCATCAAACAAAAATATTCTCAAAATCCTACACAGAATTGTAAGCAAGTCTGGCAGAGACTGGCATCTACAACTAAATCCGGTACTATGGGCCTACAGAACCAGCATCCGAACACCAACTGGAGCCACGCCATTTGCTCTAGTCTATGGCGCTGAGGTAGTACTACCTATTAAGGTTGAAATCCCATCTTTGTGAATATCTTTACAAGGACTGGTTACTAATGAGCAGTACCGCATTGATCAGGTAAATGCTTTGGACCTCCTAGATGAGCGTCGACAACAAGCATTTGATCACCTCAAAGTTTACCAAGTGAGAATGTCCAAAGTTTACAACAAGAAGGTCAAACCACGCAAGTTTGAAGTGGGAGACCTTGTCTTGAAAGAGAATCCTAAGAACCAGCCTAACAGGGAGCAGAAAGGAAAGTTTGAACCTAACTGGCTAGGACCTTATGTTATCACTACTACTTTCAGGACTGGAGCTTATCAATTAGCTACACCCGAGGGAGATGTTCTTCCAGATCCTATTAACACTCTACATCTGAAGCGGTTCTACACTTAATGTTCGGCTAGCAGAGCCTGTACAGCAAAAAGTTCTTGCAAAATACCAAAAACATTCAGAAAATTGATCCTAAAGAAATACAAAAACAATGGAAAAGGTCCTTCAAAAGGGGTGTCCTTGGTGAAAACCTGGTAAACAGGCGCCTTGATACTACGAAAACATTCAAAAAAGCAAAAATAGCAAAAAAATTTGAAAAGAAGAAAAGTGCCTCGATGAGCACCTGGTAAAACAAGCATCTTGGTAGCAAAAAAAGAAAGAAAAAGATCTTGCCAAGTGGTGAAAACCTGGCAATCAGGCGTCACTTGTGTCTTGTGCTCCATCTATCAATAAACTACTGATACTAGGCTTTCATAATTTTGCCTGTGCTTGTACGCTGACTTCATTTTCCTACATGACTATGTTGTCCTCGCTTGGGATTTATCTATTTTTTTACATCTTAGGAATAAGTCATTTTGCACTGGGGGAATCTTTGTTGGCATAGTCAGTTGTGGTTGCTAGGTTTCTCTAGGCTGGTTTGCCTCATGGACACAATGTTTCTTGACACATGCAAAACAATGTCACTTTTCAAAACAAGGGTGTCTTTTCAAAACATGGGACATGACATTTACATTCACAACATCCCTACCAAGCCATATTGGATCACAGACATGAATGAATTATCCACCCAATGCACAGAAATGGACCACCATATTGCTCAATTTTCTGATTGATGAATCTTTACTGTGTTTGACATATGGATGAACAAAGTACTAATTAACACATAGTTTGCTAATGGTTTGATTATGATTCTTTTATGTCCTGATGATGTTTTCAACTAGGGGCATTGATAAGGCTAAATTATTGCCTTTGTTTTGTATAATTTTAATACTCTGTTCTAGTTTTTGTTAAAACATTTGAGAGCCTAGCTAGTCAAAACTTGTGATAAAAGTCCAGATAAAACTGTTAAACCATGGGTAGATGTTTTTGACATACTTTTCTAATATTATACATATAATGCAGTATTTCATAAAACCATCAGAATATATGTTCTAACATCTGGATATTTAATTTGATTAAGCTTGTTGCATGAATATTTCCATGTCATAAATAATTTGGCAAGAGAGAAGTGGATGGAGAGTGGTTGACAGTATTCAAAGAAGACCGTTGAAGACCAGCTATGGTGGAGTGATCATTACAACACTAGGAAAACATGGCTGCTACAATGGAGCCATTATTACAGGATGTGGGGATGTAGCATGCCTATATTCCCTCTGCACTTAGTACGTTGAATTGGTCATCCAAGTTTCATTACGCACACCACGGGCTGTTGTATTTCCATATTCTTCTCCGGCATGTTTTCAGCAAGATGGTTTTCCTTTCTATTTTGTAATAATGTTCGATCCTCTATATATAGGGATTGGATCGATAGTTTGAAGTTAGATAGAAATCAGAGAAAATGTTTTGGAAGAATACTGTTGTATTTTCATAGCAATCTATTTCAAGTTCCATGTCTTGTTTTTATGTAATGAGTTTTTGAAATGCAATGAAATAGTTCTTGGTTTACATTCTGTGTTCATAGTTTAGCAGAAACTGACCAAGGGTGCCCACTTGGGAGGTGGAATAGATTAGAATAGAATAGATTTCATTTCCAGCATTTTCAAGTATTTCCATTATTTCAGATAGAAGTTACAATTTCTTCCTGTAGCATCGCCACTTGTGAGTGTTCCTGCAGCATCTGTAATAATAGTTATAATGGATGTTTTAGGTTGAAATCTTAGGTTCCAATAGAGTTGCAATTTTTAGCATTCATTCCAATAAGAAGATAAATGTATTCTTTTCCTGTAGTGTTAGTGTAGGTTTCTTTTATGCATTTTTACCTTCTTGCAGCATAAGTAGAATGACTTCTTAAGGAACCTAGTGCACATACCGTGCCGACCATTTCAAGTATACATCCCTAGGTGGACAAGTTAAATGCACCTCATAATGGGAAAAATAGTCCTTAGATTGAATGCACCATTCCTAAGAAAGGCCTTGAGCATGATTATTATACACCTATTGTGAGGCAGTTCAGGCATCTAAGTAATCATAAATTTTATTTTATTGATTATCAATTGATGATTTGTTATGTCCTCTTAGTTGCTCAATGACGTCTGCGCAAAGACAAAGAGTCACAAGGATTGGGGGCATAATATTTTCTTGATTTTTCTGTGTATGGTGATTGTTTCATACGATCCTATAAATTTCACCTAACTTGGATGTTTATGGTAAGAGCTGCCACTATGGGTGGATAGCCGCATATATCTCGATCTTTGTTATGTGTAAACTACGGTGATTTTGGCACAATTTCCTTATCTGTTTTCTGATCTAGATTCTCACTAAGGTATACAAATCATAATTTACCCAAGGATATGAATTTTTAAGGTCATTGCAGGTCCAATATCTTGCCTTACTCAGAATCTGGTATATTAAAAGTAAGGTGACTATTTTTATCATGGCTTCTATGCCTTGATGCCTAAGTCTATTTCTGACATTTCAATAAAACATAGTATTCATACTTTCATAATATCAGTGGGTATTAGTGATCATTGTACTAACAGATGGTATCCATTCCAAAACCACCCAATGATAATAAAAATGTTGCAATATTTGCTAATTAGTGACAAGTCCTAAGAGTCTGCATATAGCTGCATTTAGAGTTTGCATGATGCATTTATCAACATAATAATAGCTTAAGGAATTTTAAGTTCAAAAATGGCTTCTATCTTCTTCTAAGACATCAAGTTAATTACATCATTTATATTACTGATATCAAATATCGTTGCACATCCATAGCATACATTTTGCATTCATTGAAAAGTAGAAACATGAAAATACAAAAACAAAGCATCCATGTATTGCATTTTTACTTTTGCATCCTAAGTGCATCCATACATCTATTTGGCATACTAAAAAATAAAAAAAGAAACATACATTTGCATTTTCACATAGGTATCATTTATAACATATTTATATCAGTAATGACTCATCACATCCAAATCATAAAATGATGCAAAATTAACTCATCATAAGACCAAGATATCATCACATGTGCAAACGGATACATTTACCACATCTATGGAAGCAAAAAGAACTCATGAAACATGTCAGAATCCAGAAACTGCATCAGATGAATATCATCATAAACATGGTACAACTCCAAGCATAAAGAGTATCAGAAAGCATAAAATGTACCAGTGAGCATAAAGAGTATCAGAAAGCATAAAGTGTACTAGTGAACATAAAGTGTATCAGTGAGCATAAAGAGTATCAGTACACCAAAAATGAATCAGATATATGTATAAATGTAATGTACACAAGAGGGGATCTCAGCAGGATCCAGATATACATGTATGATCTCAAAATAAATAAAATGATACAACAATATCAGCTTTGTCCCGCCCCCTCTCCCTGGTCAGGAGGAGGAGGAGGTTGTGAAAAAGGCGCTAATGGAGGTGGCATGGCCCCCTCTGACTGTTGGGCCACTCGAGAAAATGTGGGAGCTCTCTGTCCCTTTGGCACTACGACATGATATAGGGCATAATAATATGTGGCCCTCTATCCCTGATGGACTGTTGTGTGGGCCTGTGCATCCCTCTCTGCCCTCAACCTCTCCATCTGCCTGTCTCAATCTAACAACAATGCATCTGATATGGCCAACCTAGACTCTGTTGCTGTGGCTCTGGCCTCTAAAGCTGTAATCTGAGCTCGGAGCTGCTCCCTCTCCTGCTCACATCTTGACAAAGGATCTCCATCCTTGCCTGCATCCTGATCCTGTGGCCTCTCTAGTGGCCCCTGCTATCGCTGCCTCTGCTGGTCCCTAGTTAGAAGTGGACCTGGATCTCGCTGTGGGGCTACAAATCTAAATCTCTGTCGTCTACCCTGCCCATTGCCGCTAGCACCACGTGTATCCACAGGCTCTCTGCCACCACCTCTGTCATCTCCATCAGGCCCATCATCCAGAGGAGGACGCCTGCCATCCCTACCACCATCTCTACCACCGTCATGACCCCCATGTCTCCCAAGAGCGCTGTCTCTCTGCGCACCTCCTCTACCCCTGATGGGTCGGTCATCAGGATCATAATCCAGTGGCTCCTCTATACGAGGAATGATCTCCTCAGGCAAAGTAAATCGTGGAAAGGGATACTGGAGCATCTCGGCAGCATAGCCATCTAAAACACTTGCATCCTCTACATTTGGACAAAGGTCCCAGTCTACTACCACCATATCTCAGATCTCCTGGGATGTAGTCTCATAGGTCAGCTGTGCACCCCATAGAGGTGCCTCATCATGGGTATAAGCATAAACTGCAACATCCTTTGTACGGCCCTGTCACTGCCCATACTGCCTCAGAACTCTAGTGATCAGAAAGTGCTCTATAATGTATCTAGTCTGCCCAATCAAATATCTGCTCTGACACAAAAATGGTACCTGCCGAGCATCAGATGTCCACACCTTGCAATATAGATAAGGCCGCTAGATGACCTTGATCATATCATCAAAAAGATGATGCCAGTACTCGACCTTGCCCAAATGGGGCTGCTGTAAGAGGCCTGCATACATATACACATAAGGCTGCTCAAGCGCCCTCTACCTATCTACTTTCGACTGTGTGACAGGGATGTGCTCCCAGGCCCAAATCTGAAGGATGAGTATACCAACAGTCATGCTGCGGGTATGGTGATATACGATCTCATGAATCTCTTTGTACATATGTGCTAATATATAGCTCCCCCAAGAAAAATGTCGATGATGGGTGATCATCTGCTCAACCACGCTCACCCAGCCAACTAGAAATCCATGCTGACCTCTATTTGGCATGAGGATGTCGTCTACCAATCTGGCTAAGTACATAGCTAATCGATCATAGTGATCGAACATATAATCCCATGATAAGTATCTCCTATCTATGGTATCATTGTGAAAGAATCATCATGCAGTCCCAATCACTATGTCAGCTCTGGACTCAAAAAAGACCTCATGTCCAACCATCGGAACGGGGAGTATCCTCCAGACATCCTCCGACATCACAGTAATCTCTCCAGTGGGTAAGTGAAAGGTGTTGTGCTCAGAATGCCATCTCTCGGCAAGAGCAGTCAACAACCCACGATTCACCCTGATCTCGGGTAAACCCATCAAGGAACGAAATCCACATCAGATTACGGTGGTCTACTCATCATCTGACAAACGGCCAGACAATGCAAGAACCCGCGCAGGATAAGTGTTGCAAAATGTGACTACCTCAAACTGGGCCTTATTTTGGACAAAACCATGAAGCATCAACATTCTATCTATAAACAAGGGGCAGACTCCTACTCTGCTAAAGTTATTCAAAGTTCATAGGATGCACAATGAACAAAACCTTAAAAAATCTAAGTCTTTTCCCAGATGCGATCCTGGAAATATAGGATACGATTGCATTACGGGATGCGATCCCCAAAAAATGGGATGCGATCCTAAACGTGGGGTGCGATCCTAAGCAAATAGGATGTGACCCCCTGATGAAGTTCCTAATAAAACAAGGCAAAACCTAAGGAACATGATGCGATCCGGGAAAACTTGGATGTGATGCAGAAATCTGGAAAAATCAGATACGATCTGGGAAAAACTGGATGTGAGTCGGGATTGACAGGATGCGATCTGGAATCCTGGATGTGATCCTAACTTCAACTGGCTCTAAAATTCATAAAAATGCATGAAATTCAAAAATACAAAATTTACAGGGTAGTTTATCGAGCACTTACCGGCGGTGGGTAGTCGGTTGGTCACTAATGTTAGTGGCTCATCTTGAAATGGTGCTTCCTCACAGGGACTACCATCTTTTCTGCAGAGCTCTCTAAATTTCTATGGAGGAAAGTGATAATGAATAGTGAAATAGTAATTTTGGAGGCTTATATGGGTCTTTTGAGATATTTAGGGTTTCTGAAACTCCTCTCGGACAACTACAAATTCATTTGTTTTCTCTTTTTACTCAATCGAGAACCAAATCGAAGGTATCTACGATGTTTTTAGTAGCATAGCTTCATTTTTTGCCACAATTTTGAAAATTGTGACTTTGCTTCATTTGTTCCCCACATTGGTCAATATTGCACATTTCATCATACGTCTTGGTCTAAACATCATTTTACCATCGTTATCACTCATATTTTCACGTAACTAACTTGATAATCGTGTGTTTATTTTTAAACACACCTTCTTCTACTCCCCTCTTTCTTGCCCTACCGCTTCCTACAAGTTTTATATTCTTTTCAACTGAGGGATTTCTTTCTTTTCCTTCGATTTCGTTCCTGAGGGGGCATGATCACACTATCATCAATTAAATTTTTGCTCAAAATAACATCAAAATGACTTCATTATCAAAAAAACTAAGGGCATAATAGTTTCCTTGACTAAGTCAGAACTATTGGATAGAAAGCTTTGGTTCTCATGAGTTGGATATCTTATGTTTCCTCATTTTAGAAGATTTTTATTAAGCTCCTGGCAGCTTCTTACTGGTTTTTGGACGACAACCAAGTTCAAAATCAGTATTATCAGTTTTTAGACGACAACCAAGTTCAGAATTGGTATTTTTAAAATCTTTTATTGATCTTTGGACGACAACCAAGTTCAAGATAAATTCTATCAGTTTTGTTTGATCAAGTGCGAGACTGATTTCATCAACATTTCATTCGACAACCAAGAATGGGATTATCAATCTTTCTGAAGTCAAAATAATTTTTTTTTCTATGAATCAATGCTCTGGTCGCACATCAATTCAAAGAGGGGAAAATGTAACCACCTAAATTTGGTCTATTCCAACTATGGACCCTATTTTCCCTAAGTGTGATCATACCCTCTATTATGTCCAAACGACCCTGTTACTGCTTGGCATAATTTTTCAAATCAATTTAATGTCCTAGGTGATTTTTATCACTGAATTGTATTAACTATTATAGCCATACAATTTAAATCAATTCAAACCAATTAAATCAAACCAAAATCAAACATGGCTATAGTATTTAATTATAAAGGAATTAAATAAATCCCTAAATCAATTACCCACTTGCA
>MU225256.1:12021527-12074222 GCA_018584345.1 Thuja plicata | reverse complement strand
TATGTTTAACATTTCAAGTATAGTAGTATGTTTCTTATTATTGATTAAGTGAAAAGGTTATTGGAAAACAAATGTATTATTTGCAATGTATCAAATGATTTAGATGATTCCATTTGATTTAAAGGTTATATTGTTCATAAATAATACTTAGGAATCTAGATGGTTTTAAATGGAAAATTGAAATGAAAAGTACTTAGGTATTTCTTAATAAAGAATCTTATAATGATATGATGTAGTTTGTTCAAAAGTACATAAAATTTTTAGCACACTAGATGGACTTAAATGAATGGTGAATTAAGTTAGAAGGGAACTTTGGGAAGAATCTAAGTTTGAAGTTTTGCTCTCATAACTGTTTTAAAAGTTCAAAAATTTTCATAAATTTTTACTTAGGTTTTCTTTTCAAAGAGAATCTCTGTTCTCTTCCCCGGTTCCCTTGCGGGGCATGACATTAGCTATGGTAAAGACAACTGAGACTCTGGAAGAGGACATGATATCATTTGCATTTGGTGACTGTGGTGGTTTTTTTGAAAACCAACTATAGGATGTTTCAAACTGATGCACAAATAATGTCTTATCTGTTAATTGTAATGTTGAAGGTTTTTTGGGATGGGATTTTTCAAGGAAAATTGAATTATAACGGGGGCTGCAATAGAAAGCTGAAAATAGCTAAAATACATGTAATATCTCTTTTATATTAATAAAATACACTAATATTACCGACCAAAAAAAAAGTGTTGTTCTTATGTCAACCCTTAAGCCATTAGTATTATTGTAGCAATAGGAATTGTTCATGTTTTAGTTAATCTTATGTTGAAGCCACCTACAATAAGAAGGGAGCCTCCCCTATTGCTGAGAGGAGAAAGAAATTTCACACACTATTGTCTAAAGTTCCAATTTTGCTAAGTTGTAGCATTAGTTACTTGCAAAAAATTTCACCAATAGAAGGTATACTCTACATTATTATGGCTTCACAATACTTAATGTTGTGATCTGATCAAGTTATGAGGTTTTGTGTAGCACTTGTTGGGTATGTAGTGAAGAACAATGACAGGGCATAATAGATCTTTATGTGATGCTATCAGATTGGTTTTGATGAATGTTTATGAGTTTGAGGAAGTAGACTGACATATGTGATAGCATGTGGTTAATCATTTTTGGTCCACGTTATGTTTTTCATGTAGATCTAGCTGACTTGATATACACGTTTCATCATTTTTGAAATGCTCTTGTGGTCAACCCAGTGGGCAAATTAACTTGTGTAGTAGATATATAAGATAATTTTTCTCAATCATTTTGGTATGTATGGTGCATATTGGTGTGTGAAGTATTTTGATTTGAGGTCTAATTGATAGCAGAGCAAAGATAGAGGATGAAGTGTATTGATTCGGTATATTGTACTAAATTGGAACTGATTTAGCATTTCTTGATGCTATGTACTAGTTCAATCTTTTGGATTGTTGTCCATATTTTGTAAGGCAATAAGCCTCTTTTATAATTGAGCAATGAGATCTAGGAAGTGTGCTTGAATGCATGTGCATTCCACCTTTTTTACTTAAACCTTTAACAGGGTTAAATACTTCTATAGAGTATTTCATTTGCGAGTTCCATCCCCACTATTTTTTTTCCTCGACCGAGTTTCCACGATAAAAATCATGGTGTTATGATGTTGTGTATGCTTGTTTTATGTTTCAGTACTTTAATTTTTATTGCATGTGGTTTATGTTGTAAGAATTAGATTAACGAGGCTAAAATTTGCAGAACATTAATTCACCCCCCCACCCCCTCTTAGCGTTCCTTACTACCAACAATAATCTGTAATGAATAAATCATGTGTTCTGGGCCACACTTTTGAAGATGACTATTTAGAATCTCTGGGTAGAATCTTATGTATAACATGATCCAAAGGCTCAAATATATCTTCTAAAATAAAAGAGGCATCTTCCAAATATTGGTCAATATATCCACACTCTTATCAAACTGTGAGGAATGATCATGCAAAGAATGAAGAAGAGGGTCAAAGTATTATCTCACAAAAATTGAAGAATAATCCTCATCAAAGAGAAGATGTATGAAATCAATAGTGTCTCCCAAATCTGCAATATGAGATTCCACAAATAAGTCTAATAAGACTATCAATAATTCCTCCCACAAAGGAGTATTTAAAAGATACTATATATATATATATATATCATGTTGTAAATAATTATTAGAAGCTTTCAATTATGCAAATCTAAACTCTAAAGATGCAACAATAGACGAGGCATGAAGAAACTCACCGTCCTAGAAGGATGTGTCCACATAAGATGGGGCAACAAGAGTCTGATTATAATCAATAAGAGCTTGGTCATCTAAGGAAATATCACTTTCAAATGAAGATCTAATATCTCCATATAACTCTTGTATTATGATCCAAGTAGTGAAAGGGCACTCAATATGGTCTATGTGATGTAGAGTATCCTAAAAAATAGTAAGAAATATTAGTTCATAGACCATGTCATTTTTGTTAAACCATGCATTCTTTTATTCATAGTCATTTGGCTTAGGAACAAGTCCAAGGAGAAAGAGAAGTAGATTCTGCTCAAGGAAACGATTCTCTATCTCTTGTTTCCAAGACAAATAATTATATGAAGTTAGCTTGACAACAAAAGGATGAAAATAATTATCAAGAGACATAATTAAACCCCCCAGGGATGAAACTTTATCTGAGTTCAAAATTATGAAATAACACTGAGAGACACATG
This sequence comes from Thuja plicata, assembly GCA_018584345.1. Lineage (NCBI taxonomy): Eukaryota > Viridiplantae > Streptophyta > Pinopsida > Cupressales > Cupressaceae > Thuja > Thuja plicata. Next base: position 12,071,481 of record MU225256.1, on the reverse strand, counting down.
AACACCAATATGTTCCCACTCTCTTCACTAGTATCAGAAATTACCCCCAGATATTGCAATGTTGGTAGTATTTTTAGCATAGGGTGATTATAAAGCTTTTCCTGAATTAAAGTAGCTTTAAAACTCCAAATGACAAAAAAATCAACATAAAATCTAGAAAAAAATTAGCTATGTAGCTCTGCTCAACACCAACATTAGCATGCAATATATGAAAGGAATGATAAAAAAAAAATGATCAAGCCCAACATGGATGAAAAGTATGCATCTTTATCTTTCCAAAGATGTCTTGTTCACTAAAATCTGACACCCAAGGCAAAAGTTGTGAATTTTTTAAAAACTAAATTTGTTCAACTTTCTCACAACAAAAATGTTTTACTTCTAATTTGCTTTTTGTAAAATCCATTCAGTAAATGAAAAAGATAAAAATGATCCAAAAAAAATTTTGAGCTACAAAAAGAACCAATAAAACATTTTTTAATCCACCAAGCAGAAGATGGGAAAATGAATTAAATTCAACCTTCAACAATCTAAAAAAATAGTTGCACGACACTTTTTGGACAACAATTTTTTCTTGATTTGATTAATATCTCCAAAATCTAACACATACCCAAATAGTGTTGGAGGTTAAGAAAAATACCTAGAATTTTTTTATTTTTATTTGACTAGTAGAAGACACATATACAATGCAAAAATGAAAATGCCTCCACTCTTTTCTATTTTTTCTCTAATTTTGTTGAAATGAAAGCCAATTTTGACTTCTCTGAGCCTTTTGGATGTTTTGGAACAGCTAAAAAATGCTTTAGTATTACCAAAATGCTACAACCACACAATTTTTACAAAATATTTGCAGAAAAAAACTTAGAGATTAAAAATTTCCCTCGAAATTTTGTGATTCTCAAGTTCATATGGAAATGTAAGAGAAGGGCATACTGGGTTTTTAGGAAACCTACACATAATGCATTCGCCCCCACCCTCTCCCAACCAAATCTCTTAGATAAGGAAACTAAATCTATTCTTGCACTATAATGACTCTGATGCCATGTTAGAATCTAAAAATATCAATAACCGAAAAAGACTACTGCAAATGGATATAAATAAAAATGTGGATGTAAATGATAGAAGATAAAAATAACAACACAAAATTAGTCTCTAAGAGAAAACTAAAAAATGTTTAGGAAGTGAAATAGCATTAGGGGAATGCAAGAGCAAAATTTGCAAAGTGCAATCACAATGCAATAGAATAAAATAAGACTAGCTATGAGTGAGTATATAGGGGAAATGAGAGAGGGGAGAGGTGACAAGTATAATCAATGGAAAGAGACTACCAAAATAGCCTAAAAAGGGAAAGTGTAACTACCATGGAATATGTCTACACCTTGCATCCACTCACACTAATTACTCACATTATTAATTCGAGGCAAGCTTGATCAAAAGTGATGTGGGAAAAACCTAGGAATAAGAAAATAAATAACCATCTAGGAAATAAAAACCTACACATATATGAATTATTTTGAATTATTGATGTGTTGCTATTTAAAGACATATATTTTGTACATTTAAATAATTCATTGAATATATCAAAAAAACCATACAAGGATAGAAGGAGAAATCATTAAAGTGCATTCCATTTTCTAAGGAAAAAGAAATTTTGATATGCTTCAAAATCATATAGGTCATTTGCAACTTTGTGCACATTGTCTTCAATTATTCACTCTAAACCACAAATTTGTTCATATGAATGGTTGTCCTAGGATAATTGAATTCTAGCGATCTTGGAATCTCATCTAAGGCATTTGTCACCACTTTGATAGTTTCAAACACAAGTGATGATGGCGAATATTTATTTTTGTTACAATTTTTAGAATTCATTCTTAGGCAACCTTATTCATTTATTCAAGTTTGTGGTGCTTAAATTTGAGATTGAGGGACTCAATTATAGACGTGTACAAATTTTGAACCTGAATGAAGTTCAAGAATTCTTCTAGATCAACAGTGTTGACTTTTGCACCTATAACACATGATTTGAATGTGATATTAACAGGACTTATTGTTTATCACGAGCTAAGTATGTATATACTCACATTTAGCATTGTATTTATTTTTAATTATTGACCTAGCTACTAAATTAAATTTTAGTTAATTGTGCATTTATATTTGTATTTAATTAATTTCTATGTATTATTTATGTAAAATAACTTGTTTCCTAATAATTACAAAATTTTCATTCATATACAAAATTTAAAGAATACTACAAGGGATCAATGTCTATGCCCACCCTTTTACTATTTCATTTAACATCAACTTTGGGTAGTACCATAATGCTAAGTTTTTCCTTCATGTCACATAAGTTGATCTTAGGATTGAATTCATCAATAAACCATCTATTCCCGCATCATAGTAGTTCAAACTAGCCATTAATATAATATTTTCTTCACATTAGCATAGACTAAGGGGTGCAAATCAATTCCCCAAATAGATTTATACCACAACCTTATCTCTTCAATTAATGATCCACATTTTCAACTCTCAAAGGTTAATCCTTTTGAAATTTGATAATGACTTGTCAAAATGTACACTAAAACACATTGAGTCAATTATATGGAATGTTATAGTTTAAGATTATCCTAGATAATTACTACTCACTAGAATCTATTTTGAAAGACTTATAATAGAATGTTGTAAAAGCAGCATAGAGCATATGTAGTGACATTACATCGACACAATACAACATAGCAACATTATAGGCACTTGTATACTTGTCTGGTATCTCTTCGATCATTTAACATTGATAAAGGAACCATTATTGAGTAAGCTTTAAGTTATTTATGTAAAATTATATTACACCTTGTAAATGTCTAGGTATACGTATCACATCTACGTTATTGGGTTTTATTTGGATTATATTTCTTATATAAGTGGTTAATAATGACACATGTCATCCTTCATTTTAGGTAAACGAGTTTCACTACCATCTCATCAATTCTTTGTTAATGGAAATCAGGTGTGACCTCTATCAAATCAAGGACCAAAAATTTACCCTTTATTATGTTAACTTGTTTATTTGTTAAAATTTAAGTTGATAAATCATGACCTCTTAGAATGTGTCATCCTAAATCCTTCATCCAAGAGGCTTATATATACGTTATTTTTATAATTTTATTTTTTTAAAGTGAAATGCTACCTTAGGGGGTAGCTCCCTATATTTATATAAAAAAATAATAAAATGAGTACATACTAGATTTAGAGTTGGCGAAAGACCAAGATGATCCCTTTACTCAGCTCAAAAATCCTCTCTATATATTCAATAGTACAGAGGTTATCATTTTCAAACAGTAGGTTGTTGAAACCTTGTCTAGTTTTACAATTCCCTTTTTTAAAATGGTCCAAACTTTTCCCATATTCACCTTCTTTCCTTTTGCTTCCAGGTGAAAAATTTCTACAAGCTCCCTAGTGTGTGGCTTGACTTGTATTTCTGCAACTTTTGTCATAACTATCACATAATTTTCTTCAGTTATTGTCATTCTTTTCAATCATTGCCCTTTAATAATGTATGTGCTTGTAATTTGAAGAATGGGGGTATACAGACTGACCTATATCTCCCTATCATGAATGTGCCCCTTCTCTTGTGCCCAAATCTTCATTATAATGACTTTAATTATGGTTTCCTTTGCTTGTTGATTGTGTGCTTGAGTAAAGAGTCTCCCAAACTGTTCCTCTCCTTCGTCATGCAAACATCTACACACAACACCCAAAAGTATTTCCATAATGTGTGTTAGAAATATCTATATTAAAACTTAAAATAAGAACCCATGTGTGTTCTTTTGATTAACCTATATCAATGTTGGTTCTGGATCCTCTTTTATAAGCACATTTATAAGTTTCAAGATCTTTGTGAATTGGTAATTATGAGTTCATATTTCCATAGTTTATGAGCATTCCAAGTTTCATTGTTATCTACTAATTTGTGTATCTTTAATAATTTTTTTTTGCAGATATACTTCTTTGGGTCTTGTGCTTGATTTATACTTGGTATATCATTTACATTGTGCCTTAAATTGAGAATGACAGACCAAAGATAGGGGTTTTATTTATAAACAATTTCTAGATGGTTGTGTAATCGGTGCTAGAGTTGATTATTAGATTTGTGATGTTTTTATTTTGATTTGAAAAGTTTTTCCTAATATTTTTTATATGTTTGATATGTTCATGATATATTAGGATTCAATATTCCTATAGTACTTATACAATTCACATGATGTCTTAGCATTTCAATATTTTTATTTTACTTTTGTTGTGTTGCCTAAGTTTCTCCCTCTAGTTTGAAACTTATGGCTTTGTGTGTTACTTCAAGGTCTTTTAGCCTCTTTGTTCAAGTTGTCAAAATTTAGGCCAAGTTCCTAAATAGACATCAAGATCCGATGACTAGTTCTGGACAAGTCAATATCTCTTTTCTCTATATTTTCTATAATTTTTTCCATCGGGTTTGTGTTCCATTTCCTTCATTGGTTCCTAAAATTTCTTTTAGAACCAATTTATGTTTTTGATTATTGAAAAATAGGTTTTGAAGGGACCCGAAACCCTTTATACACCAGAAGTAAGATAGAGCATTATAATCCTAGAATAAACAAAACATTGTTGGGAGACCAGTGGAATCCACATAGACTTAAGATAAAGCAACACAAGTCCATTAGAAAAAAAATTGTTGGACAACCAACATACCACCCAACAACCAAATAACGACAAACAAAAATGAAAAGAGCAACCAGTACAACACAAAGAAAGAAAAGCACCACCAAGAAAGATTAGGCAAGGTCCTTGAGGGACGCCACAATCTCTTCTTCCAGAGAAGACATCTTGTGGATAGAATCTTTCAGGTCCACGAGCTCCTTTGGCACAGTAGAAAATTTCTTTTTGAGGCTCGCTCTGGTTCTTTTAATAGGACCAACACTCTAACTAGTAGTCTCCATAGTGTCCTGATCCACATTGACAATAGTCTTCCCCTGAAAAGTGCCTTCCAACATAGCATACATAGCCTTGAGATTATCTATCGACATCTTCATGCTATCGTGGCTATGCTAGAGAATTTTCTTTGGAGTATTATCTAGCTTATCCACTTTGGAACTTAGATCCTTAAGCTTCTCTTCCAACATAGCCTTGGTTTTTTTCTCATCAGAAACACAATTCAACACCATTATTTTTTCCTTGACAGTCTACATATTATCATCCGAGGGGATGACATTATCTTTTTTATTTTCAACACTCTTCTGGAGGAGCTCTAAATTAGCAGAGAGGGCTTGATATTTGAGATTAAGGCTCTTAATCTCATGAAAAGTCCATTTATCCATGAAAAATGAACAGATGTGGCTTTAGAAATTTGAAGAACATATATAGTGAATTCTCTTCTATCATTAAAGTCTTTAGTGCTCAATTGGACATACGATTCTTTAACACTTTTCTCCTCCTCATCAGGAAGCTCCCCTTTAGATCTAGTATCAATATTCATTAACTCAGAGGGGGAGATCAACATATCATGGTCCACAAAATCTTCATATTCCACCAAGACCAAAACTTTCCCATAATATTTCTTCTCCTTACTAGTATTCTATCCCTCAAAATGAGGGTTCTCTCTGTCCCCCTTAAACACTTCCTTATATTTATCCGCAGTAGGTCCAGTAGCAATAGTTCCCACAACCACATCACAAGGGACAAAATCCTCAATGAGGTCAGGTGCATCACCATCTTCCTCATCATCCTTAGTGTCCATCTCCTCCCCTTTTGCATACCTCCTTACATTCTTCCTACCAGCAAGAGAAGCCCTAGCACCCTCTTCTTCCTCGTTCATTTCCATGCCCTCACCTTCAACATTGTTAGTCTTTGGATTCTTCACAATAGGGGAATCTTTAATAGGGGCCTCATCATCATCATCTTCTTCCGTTTCCATTCCCTTTTCCTCATCAAAACTTTTAGCCAAATATTTTGGCTCTCCTCATTCAACCCTTCCATTTTTTGTTTTCCTTTCTCCGCCTTTGACTCAATATTTTTTAGTATAGACTCAGGGGATTTTTCCCTACAATACTCGTAAATAAGATAGATCAACCCCTCATGAAACATAGGGTTCCTAGGGTTTTTCATGTTCTCCATAACGTTGTAGTTAAGAGAGATGAGGAGAAAAACGGAAAATAGACCATAATTTTATACCTGAAATGATTTAAAAGAACAAATTGGTAGCTATGGACTCTAGTGAAGCATCTATCAACAATGAAATACTCCATTATAACCATAAGAACCTTCCTCTAGATGGGTTTAATTTGTTCAACATGAAAAAAATATAATTACTCTTCACTAGGATTTTCCTTTCCTCTTATATGTTAGGGAAATTTCTAATAGCCCTATCAGAAACCTTCCTATCTTTAAATAAATTCATACCAGTAGGCAGAAGACTAGTAATTTATGCAATAGAATTTATCGTGAGATTGAACTTCTTGCCACATAGAGAGACAATGTCATTTTCCCAACCTTTGGAAAAAAAAATTGTGATATCTTTGTCAAATATGTGCAGCCTTTCCAAATATGGGGTAACCCATCCTTTTCTGCGCTTCCACCAAACTTTTTCCTCTTTCTCCAATTCACAAGTTGTAGGATCTTCCCTCTTAAGTTCTCCTCCCATATTGACAATGACACCCAAGCATAGAACAAAGAGAAAATAATACTCATCATGCCCAGAAAATGGGATCCAAATGAAACAAATATCCCACAAAATGTGTGGGAAGTAAATCCTCTTAATTATTTTTCATCCCTCTGGACGCTTACAAAAACCATCTCTGCAATCAAGGAAGTTGTGTCATTTCCATCATAACTTAACATTGTGCCAATCTTACTATTAATTTTATCAAATCTAATGAGGTTTAATATTTCCTCATTAAGGCCCTTTACCCCCTTCCAAGTAATGATTTTATTTGATTTGACACCGTAATTTTATAGACCATCAGCCACCTTATTAATTTCTCGGTAAGCATGACATAAACAAAATTTATCAAAGGTTTGCATTATAATTTTAGCCTCCTCTATTATATGATCTATAGTCCATGAAGTTTTGTAGTCCCCTTTTATGCACTTAATAATATTATTTGAATCACCTTCCAACCAGACATTCTTACTATAGAGGTCTCTAGCTAGAGTTAGAGAATTGAGGGCTCTCATAACTTCAACAACATGATTTGATTGAGTTCCTAAAGGGGAGGCTATGATACCAATGCAATTACCTTCTTCATCTCTGACAAATCCATAACCTGTAGGGCCAATGTTACCTTTAGCAGCCCCATTGAAGTTTATTTTTACCCAACCGTGAGGTGGTGAAGTATAAACAAGGCCTTCCCTTTTCTTCTCCTTTTAAATTTTCAAGTTGGCAATACTCCAATTTTCAATTAATCTAAGCCCCACTTCCGAAGAGATCATAGATGGTGAATTCTTGGTGGCAAGAAGGAAACTCTCATTCAATCCTCTAAAAAAAAATTCTGCTACAACCAGAGGGGGAGAGGATTTATCTTTGAAGATTCTATTGTTGTGTTACTTCTAGATATTCCAAATAATATGAGGTGCTGAAAGAGACCAGAGGGTTTTGATAGCCTTATGTGAGACCGGGCATCTGCATTGAACAAATAAATCCTATAAAGATCCAAGAAATGTCCAACAAATATTCCATCGCTGAAATGCTCTTAACCAAACATCCCAGGAGAAGGAACAATGGAGAAGGAGATGGGAAGCATATTATTCTTGAGTCAAGCATAGATATAAATTTTTAGGAAGATAAAACCTTCTTTTGCATAGGTTGTCAGTAGTAAGGACCTTATTTTGGAGAAAAGCTAGTAAAATATATTAATCTTATGAATAAGGGATTTCATCTAAGAGCAGACCTAGAAAGGAGGACGGTCCATATTATTATGTAACAAAGAAAGGGTAGAGGAAATATAGTACTGACCATTGGGGTTTCAAGCGGAGATAAGGGAGTCACTAATATCAGATTTGATAAACTAAGCCTAGAGAGACACATTAATATAATCAAGGCCAGGATCAATGGCCGCTAGATTAGCCCAAGACTGGTTCCTCCAATAGTCAGTAACCATAGTAAAAAAACAATTCTTGCAATTATCCACAAGGTGGTTGAAGGATGGAAAATCAGGCAAAGGTTTCCAGCAACCAATAATCATCCCAGAATCATATTTTGTTGTTATCTCCTAGGTTCCACTTTCTTCCCTGAGCAGGAAAATCTTTCACGTTTTGCACACTGTTCCAAATGTGGGAGCCATTTATGATGAGGGGATTCATGAAGAAGTCTTCTAGGGTAGGGGTAGAAAAAGGATATTTCCTTTTCCAAATCATATTCAATTCCTTCTCCCCATAGAGCCTCCAAATATGTTTATCTATTAGAGCCTTATTAACAGTTCTTATTGTCCTGATACCCAACCCTCCCAAATTCTTGGGTTTGCAAACATTGTCCCAAGTAGCAAGGGGAAAACTATTTTTCTCTTCAACCCCTAACCAGAGAAACATCTTTTTGATTCTTTCTATAGTATCAAAAAACTTTATGGGGATTTTAAAAAGACTTAAAGCATAGATAGGCAGGTTTTGAAGAGTAGCTTTCAAAATTTGAAATTTTCCTGCCTGACTCAGTAGGGATCCTTTTCATCCAACAAGTTTTCTATTAAACCTATCAATAAGGGAATTCTAAAAGGAGTATTGAGGTTTTAGTCCCAAAGGAAGCTCGAGATAGGATGATGGGAGGTCAACAATTGTGCAACCCAGAATGTTAGATATTTTGCATTGTCTTTCAGCTAGAGTGTTGATGAAGAAAAGGGAGCATTTGTTCAAGTTGAATAGATGACCAATTTCCTTAGTATAAGTATTCAAATCCATCTTCATATTTCTAGCTTCTTTGACTGAAGAGGTTCCCATCAAGATGGTATCATCCATGAACTGTTCATGGGAACAGGTGATCTTAGCAAAGGAAGGTTTAATACCTTGGATTCTCCCATCCAAGACCAGTTTGTGAATATACCTCCCCAAAATTTTAGCCATTATCATGAAAAGGATGGGGGAAATAGGGTCTCCCTGTCTTATCCCCCTAGAAAGTTTGAAAAAATTTAGTAGAAGCCCTATTAACAATGACAATAATTGTAGATGTAGAAATGAGATGCATAATTAGTTGCACCACCCGCTCTCCAAATTCAAAGGCTTTAAGGGCCTTACACAAGAAACACCAATCCACCCGATCATAGGCTTTAGAAAAATCCAATTTCATGAGGAAGCCCTACTTGTTGGATTTTTTGAGTGAATGAATATTCTCATGAACCGAGATAAAAGAGTCAAGAATCTGTCTCCCAAGAACAAAGACATTCTGTTGAGGAGAAATGATAGAAGGGAGAAGAGATAATAATCTAGTTCAGTAAGTACCTTAGATAAAATCTTATAGAAAGAGTTTCGTAAGATGATAGGTCTGAAGCAATCCATATTTCTTGGGGACAAGGACAAGGAACGTGACATTTATTTCCTTAAGAAGAGATTTAGAGACAACAAACTCCTTAACAACATTAGAAACATCCTTTTCCACAATATGCTAGAATTTTTGAAAGAAAAATATGGGGAAACAATCTCTACAAGATATTTTGTTTTCATTAGTTTAGACAAAGTCATAGGGTCAAGGAGAATCAATTGGTAAAAGATAATAGTCAAGGATAAGACAAGTCGGTAATGCACACCAAGCTAGTGGATAAAGCATAGAGTTGACAAAGCACCGAACACTTACAATTACCGAGTGACACACTACACTGAGCACATGTAGTACACCGAGTTGATATTACACCAAATGATGAAGATCACTTAACCGAGTATTATGGATTTATTTAACCAAGTTAGATAGTTAATAAAAAACATGATCAGATCACATTTAATGATTGTCAAAGCTTTAATTATGTGTATACAAATATTTATAATAGTTTGTTACATGGTCAATGACTCAAATAAATCAGAGTGAAGATCTAAGGTAGAGATCAAATGACAAAATGAAAGTTTGTCATTTCCAAGAAAAACAACAAGTATTGAGGTAAAAGTGACATGGTCACCAAGCTGGGAAGAAGATCTAACGGTCAAGAGAAATTTACAACGTACCTAATGCATAATATTAAGAGGCAAAACTCATCTATATTTTGGATGAATTTTTAAGAGATAAATATACATATATAGATACAAAAGAAAGAGAAGAAGGACATATATTTGTTATTGTTATTGTTGTTAAAGGAGTTATTGAAGAACATAGAGTAGAGCAGAGAACACCGAGAAAAAATCTAGCTACACCATAGTAGAACATAACAGTGTTACATTTTTGGAATTGAGGTAACACATATCAGAGCACATAGAGTCTGAACAACATTTACATTTGATGCATTTTTACAAACATTGTTAAGTTATTGATACTATTGTATTGAGAGCTTTAAATCCCAAAACTGGGTAGATCTTAACCGATCTTATATTTTTAAATCCTCTAAAAGGGTACATCTATAAGTGTAGAGTTTGTAAAAATCATTTAACCAGGTAGACCTAACAAGTCTTATATATACTCTTAACCAGGTAAGCTATCAGAAATAGCTAAAATTTGTAGCTCTAACCGAGCACCCTTTATACTACAGTTAGTGAAGATTGTGGGTGTCATCCCTCCACAATTTTTATCCTCTAACCAAGGATTTATACGTTACCAAAATCATGGTGTTATGAGTTCAATTGTTTAATGTTTTGATGTTATGGTTTTATAAGCATTACATTACTTTTATTTCAAATTTATGAAATTGGTAATCAAAAAGCAATAGTTTATGGTTTAAACAATGATTGTGGTTAAGAAATTTTTGGTGGTACTAATTCACCCCTCCCCTCTTGGTCCCAAATCTCCATTAGTTATTCCAACAATTGGTATCAGAGCTTGTATTACTTAGTTAAAGGTTTAACCACCCGAGAGTTAAAGATCTTAGTCATGGAAGGTTATAGAAAATTTAAGAGGATTGATGGTCTTTAATCTGAGTTGGAGAGTTCACAATAGTTAATCATGGACTTGAGAAAGAAACTTGTTAAATATCTGAGGATAAGAAGGAGATTATATGATGAACTGAAGGTTACACAAGAACAAGTTTCTATACTTGAGACTACATCTGAAGGAAGTGTGACTGATGAGTCTGAGACTGCTATAAGAGAACTACTTGAAAAGAATGACTCACTTACTGAGCTTCTAGATTTGACGAAGAAAGATATTTATTCTAATAGCTTAAGAATGACCGAACGAATGGAAGGTAAAAGAACAATTGGGGATGAAAAGAGAATTGTAGAAGATGACAAAAGACAAGTTGAAATCAGGTTATCTGAGAAAGATAATGAAATCTTAAGGATGATCCAAGTTCACTACAATATGATTGACAAACTTCTGAATGCAAACCAGGATTGTACCTAAAAGGAATTTGAGAATCAAGCACTGAAATTTGAAATTGAAATAATGGACAAAAGATTGAAAGCTGAGAAGGATGCAAATGAAATACTGAGAAGAAATGAATATGTACTAAAATCACTGGAAAAATAGGTTAAGAATCATAAGTAACCGAGTGATAGATCAGGAATTGGATTCAATGAGAATAGTACTACCAAGAAAGGAGAATTGTCTAATGCACAGAAAGATCAAAGTATTGTACCCCTACTGAAACAAAAGAAGCCAAGCTGTAATTATTGTTGGAATCTTGGACAAATGATTAATGTTTGCAGAAGAAGGAAAGGTAAAGTACCAAGAACACCTAAATTTGATGGTTATTCTTTTAGATGTAATAAGTATGGACATGAAGCTTTTGAGTGTATAACCAACCTTACTAACAACATAAGGAAACCTAAGTTTGATGGATACTGCAAGAATTGCAACAAGTATGGTCACAAGACTGAAGAGTGCAGATAAAAGAAAATAAAAGATAAGTGGATGCCCAACTGAGACAATGCAAATACTAACCAAGTAGGGAAATCTATACCATGGGATTATAATACAAGAATTTCATGCTTATCTTATGGAATATATGGACACATTGCTGCAAACTGCATATTGATGCACGAAAGGTTTAACAGAAGGTCATGGAGGAACCCTGGCATGGCATGTTTGCATTGTCATAGGGTAGGACATCTTGCAATCAACTACAAATACTAAGGAAATACACTGACCAAAGATGAATCTACAAAGAGTGCACCATCTACTGTTGAAGAAATCAGAGAACAGATGAACAAAACATGGAAGACAAAGACTCTGGAAGATGGAACCTCACTTGGAACTATAGACAACACCTTCTCTACCAAGTCTGGTGCACAGAGCTCCACCTAATTGGTGAGGGGTATGTAGGAACTGCATGCTTATTATAAATCTTACATCAGTTCCTAAGCAATAGAGTTAAGATCCATATCAGCATATTAAGATGTATTTGGATAAGTTGTGGAAATTTTGATTGAAAGTTGTAATGTATAGTTATTTTGTTTAGTCAGCTAAACAAAGTGACTATGTTATCGGTATAAAGGTAAAAGGGACTTGACAAGCATTTAATGCAAATAATTAGAGCTATTGGAAACCCTAATCATGGAAAAGCTATAAATAGGCCAGTTGTAATTCATTTTGAACCTAATGTTTTTGAAGAGCATTTGAGAACATTATAGAGCAATCACTCCCGTCAAGCATTCAAAGCGATTACAAGGCATTTATAAATATTTATAAGAGCATTGAGTAATATTTCTAAGATATATGGTTTACCAAGTTGTGTTTTCAAAGCCGTATTTTATCGAGTGTGCCCTAGTTTGTTAATTCGACACATTTGGAGATTATCATGGCACTGAGGATGCAAAGATCGGTATTAGTAAAGAATGTTGGACCAATAAACCCTAAATATAAGTTACCCCCAGATATTTCCATAGAAATTGATATGACAGGAGCATTATCTTAAATACCGTCGTGGGTTTTGTTGATTGAAGACGTCCGCGAGTTTATTCATTACAAGATCAAAAAATTTGTGTTAAGCTAAGATTGATGCTTCATTTAGTAAGTTGTGCATGAATGGAAGAATAAAGGATGAGCACACACATCCTTAAATGAAAGGATTGATTCATGCAATTCATCTACCAAGGGAATTCAAGCCTGAATGGGTGAGGATGGTACTCAGTCAAGTACATGACCAATTTATGTGGTTGGATGAACCAATCAAGGTAACTAAGGCTATTTTGCAGATTATCACTGGATTTCCTATTGGAGACCGACCAAAGGCAATCAACCAAATTGACAAGGGTAATCTCACCAAGCTAACCAAGACATAATGGGATGGAAGAGGAATGAGAATATATACTATTGTGGATCTCGAGTTAAGGCATGCATGCAACATCATATCTTACTAAGTGTTTCAATTATCCCGAGTGGATAGTGTACTATGTGGAGCAATAGACCTGGCATATAAGATAGTAAAGAAAGGAATTCAAATAGATCTTTGTGAAGTTTTGCTAAAGTAGATAGATAAAAATATGAACAGAAGCAGAAAGGCAAAGACAAACACATAGAAATTTGGCTCACTATTGGTATGCATTTTCTTTTGCTACTATAATTCATTTCCCTCCATTGGAGATGTAGTATGGAAAACTGATAGACCAGTTATTTATCAAATACATGAGTATATATAGAGTCTAGGAGACAACTTTGATGAAATCATGTATGATTACTTTTTGAAATTCCAAGATAGAATGCATAAGAGATATAGAGTTCCACCTTAACTAATTGTTTAGTATCAGGATAACATTTGTTTTGAGGTTGATACTGATGTTTGTATAATTAAGGCTATAGAACCGAGAGTTGAATGGATTCAACCAATGAGATATGAGATGGATACATATATTGGATCAAAATAGATAGAAGCTTTATTAGCTAAACCAAAAGATCCTAATAAGAAAAGGTATGTCACCTATGAGGAAGTCAAAGATAAAATCAAGCAAGGTATTTTGGTACCTAGGTCAATCAAGAAAGCAAGTAAAATGATTGATTCATTATCAAAGACTCTTGGATTTGATGATACATTGGATGGGAATACTGAGAATGAGCAAGCTATTGTTGTGGTTGAAAAGACAAATCTACAATTGGCATCACTGAGTAAGAGAGGTATTGGAAGGAACACTATATCTTTTGTACAACTGAAAGAAAATAAAGCTGCAGAGGTATTACATCCAAGATGAAAGACTTATGAGATAAATAGAGGTAGGAAACAACTTGCAAGAACAAGGAGAATATTACTAATTGGTAATGAGAGAAAAATAGAGTATGATGAGGCTAATAAATCTATACTAGTTGCAGAGCTTTTATGAGTTCCATAAAGTCTTAATGATTATCTGGAAATTTTAAAGAAATTAGGAAGATTAGGAGCCTTCAAGCCAGAAAAATATGAGAAAAGGAATGAAAAAGATAAGAAGAATATTGAAGAAGTTACTGTGATAACTTAACTAAGATACATATTGACACCTATTGAGCTTGCAGACAAGCTACTAGAGGAACTATACAATAAAATAGATGCAAGATGGAAGTATGCAATAAACACAAAAATGAAATGAGAGAGAGATCTCTTGTACACACTATTCCCAACCTTGCACCATCTAAAATTTGTGAAGCATTAAAGAAGCATTCAAAAAAAATTCTAGTCAAGGGGAGAGCCCTAAGAATAATGAATGGATACATACAATCAATGGAGAAGGATACAACTATAAAATGGAAAGACATATTTCATATAGATGATACCGAGTATCATGAAGTAGAGACGGAACAAGAAGCAACCATTGCTGATCAAATAAAGGGAAGCACAAATAAATTAGATCCTATTGATCTAACTACTGATAATTCAGAGGTTATCATTGAAGATATACTTGAGGAAGAAGATCTTGCAAAAGAGTTATCAAAAGATGAAGATGTCATGGATACACAAATGAATGATACCAAGTGTATGTATATTTATAATGCACCTTTACTAAGCAAATATATGATCATGACATAAGTACAAAGCTACACAGTTGATTATACTATTAATACTCAGTTTGTACTAGATACACTAGACATGGAAACTGAAACACTAGTTGATACATATAAGGATAAGGATCAACAACCTAAGGCCACCAAGACAGACCAAGGAAAGAACACTGAGTTGGAACCCACAACTGACACCTATGGTTAGAAGCAAGAAATTCCACCTACTTACACAAAAATGAATGTGAATGTACAAACGACACCAGATACTAAAAGTGAAATGCAACAGGAATCAAATCTTAAGGAAACGAATGAAGAGAAACAGAAGGATGAACAAAAAGAAGAAGTAAAAGTAGAAGAAAGAATATTCGGTACCCATATCGAGTCACCTGATGCAGCTAAGGAATCATTTTACAAATGCTCTTCTGGAGAGAGAAGACTAATTGAGAAGAATAAGAGCCAAAAGAGGAAGCAATTCATTGATTTGAGCAAGCCAATCATAATACCGAAGGGAAACCCTAATTATATGAAGCCTAAAGAATTATCTATATATGTTGAGATTGTAGCTTAAAAGTGAATGAATATTCTCATAAACCGAAATAATAGATTCCTGAATCTGTCTCCCAAGAACAAATCCATTCTATTGAGGATAAATGATAGAAGGGAGAAAAGACAATAATCTAGAAGTAAGGACCTTAGATAAAATATTATAGAAAGAGTTTCATAAGATGATAGGTCTGAAGCAATCCATAGTGTCAACACCATGTTTCTTAGGGATAAGGAAAAGGAATGTGATATTGATTTCCTTAAGAAGAGATTTAGAGCCAAAAAAACTCCATGACAACATTAGAAATGTCCTTTTCCACAGTATGCCAAGATTTTTGAAAGAAATATATGGGGAAACCATCTGGGCTAGGGGACTTATCCCCCTCAAAAGAGAAGACCGCATCTTTAATCTCCTTAAGAGAAGGAATAGTTGAAAGTAATTTATTATGATAATCATTTAGAATTAAGGGAATAACAGAGATGAGAAAATCTTGATCCAATAAACTTAGCTCTACTTCAGAAGAAAGAAGTGAAGAGAAATACCTAACCATTTCACTCCTAATTTCACTTTCTTTATCAATTCTTCCTTTATCAGATTGAATATGAGTAATTTGATTTGTTGCCCTATGTTTAAGAGCTGTCATAGGGAAAAATATTGTATTTTTGTTCCCTACCTGCAACCAGAGGGCACAAGAGATCTGCCTCCAAAAGACCTCTTCTTTGGGTGTGATTTCATGGTAATTAATTAAGACTTAATTCTCCTTGGCCATGAGTTCCATAGAATAACCTTCCATCTGGATTTGATCCTGAACTTCTTTAAGTTCTAGCTGAGTGACTGACTTTGAAGCAAAGATCTAACCAAAGACTTGTTTGTTCCAACTCCTTACATTGTCCTTAATGAATATGAGTTTTTAACCTACTCTAAACATAGCATTTCCATCAAATTTTGTGTTCCATCACTCCTTAATTCTATCCTCCAAACCTGGGTGGGACAACCACATTTTTTCAAATCTAAACAAAAAATTTCTCTTGTTGGAGAAAGGGTCAGCAACAAAAGAAATGGGAATGTGGTATGATCCAATTATAGAGATGGAGGTAAGATAAAACAATTATTTAGCTAACCAATCATTAGAGATGAGGTCTATATCTGACCAAACTTGAATAAGATCATTCCCTAGTCGCCTATTAGTCCAAGTATAGTTGATTCCTTGCAAGTCAACATCCATGAGGGTGTGCTGACTAATGAACTCCATTAAATCCAGTTTCCCATTTTATTTTGAAAGAGAGCCACCCTATTTTTTAGTGTCCTTAAGGGGAGTATTGAAATCTCCCATTGTGAGCTAGCTTGAGACTGAGAACAACTTCCTGCATCCCACTAGCCTCTTCTAGTATTTGGCCCTACCGGTCCTAGTATTTAGCACATACATATTAGAGATAACCCAAGAGGAGTCATCCCAAATATGTTAAAATTTAACCATCACCAAATTGTCCTCAGATAACAAGATGTCTCGTTAATATAATTTTGGTTCTAGAAGATAATTGTAGCCCCTAAATCCCCTTCAGAGCTACTACCAACAACACTATAGTTTTTAAATACTTTAATTCTTTCCACTTTTTCCTTCGTCATCTTCATTTCCTTAATAAGGATAAAATTTGGTTTGTGATCCCTAACAATGTTTCTCAAAACATCCTATTTGTGTAGGCCATTGAGCCCCCTAATGTTCTAAGAGATGATCTTTATTTCTTAACAAGTGAGAATACTTCCTAGATGGTTAATTGCTTACCACCCACAATATTCTACTTACTTTCTTGCTCCCTTAAATATTTCAATGATTTCCATCCCTGAGGTTGTTTTGGAGTATTCACATCAACTCTCATCCTTCTAGTAACAACTGCACCCTAAGAAGTAGGGACGGTGTTCTGGCTATCAAATTTTTGTGGAATTTTGGCTTTCTCCATTTTTCTTCCCTTTTTTGTGACCAACCTTCATCCACGAATCCCCATCCAGACCATCTAATTGCTTCTCCTGTTCCAATAGGTCATTAGCCCAAAAAAATCTAGGATTTAGGGTTTCTGGAACATAAGAAAAATCATCCTCTTGGGAGCCACTCTTTAAGGAAATCTGAGACATTCCTCCCATAAATATATTACATCCTTGGGCATCCTAAAGAAGCTTATGGTATTGAGAGCCCTCCTCTTCCTTTTGGGAGTCCTCAACCCTAGAGATAAGGAAATTTTCTATTTGTGTATTATACGGAAAGTCCACACTTTCATTTATTTCCCCTTCCTCTAATGGGAGTTTTTGAGCATTATCAAAACCCATAGCCCCATCATCCGAACAAATAATCTCTTAGTTAAGAAAAGGCCCATTATCGAGTTCCTAATCAGAAATTTTAGGTATGCTAATCTCTTTCGCAACTTTCTATGTCTGAGGTTCCTCCCCATCATGTATTAAAGGTCGGTTCATAGCATTTGTATCTTCAACATTCTCCCCTTGTTTGAGGAAGCTCAAAAAACTAATTTTTGTTCACGTAGATCCTAGCATAGACTAGTCTAGTCCTAGCCGTCATCATTGGTTGAATGGATATAAGTTCATCGAAAGAACCAAGAAAACCCTTAAAGGCATCTTCACTCCAATATTCCAATGGAAGACTAGGAATTCTCACACTGTAGTGCCCACCCATATTTTACATTTTCATATCGATGCCAAATTTTTTTGGTTATTTTCATGGTGATTTTGTATATGTTAGGATGATTTTACTGCCCCCATACTTGCATGTATATGGTTGGCGTATATGTTTTATATTGTTGTGTGGCGTGCCTATCTTACATTTCCATATGATGTGTCTGATGTGAGATCCACATGATCGACTAATACCTATCATTGTCTTTTATATATTATGTACACGCTCAACTTTGTGATACAAGTTTGTAGGTACCGAGCATTAACTTCCCTGAATTGTTGGGATGAGCATGCCCTATCGCAATATCTCAATGGTAAGAGAGGAGAGATGAAAGACATGTTTGAATCCCAACTTAAGCCATTATTATCCTAAAATAGTGGGCAAGTATCTTATTTGCTACCTTCCGAATCCGTCAAGGTGACGTCATTCGTGAACCCTTCCTTTGTGCTTGTTAGTGGTATTTTGGGTTTAGTTAGTTCTTTCGTTATGTTGTTTGGTCATGTGGTTTGATGTGGTTTTGGTGTTATTGGTTAAGTGATTTACAAGCTTAATTATTTAATTAAATAATTAAATCTTATTAAATTTGGAAATATTAAATATGAGGGTATTTAATTAATAAAAATTAAATAAATACATGTGTTAATTAAAAATACTTAATTAAAAGTCCAATTTCAGATATAGAGGATTTAGTTAATTATTAAATCCAAAATTGAGATTTAAAGACATAATTATTGAATTGATATTTAATTATCAATTTGTAGGTTATTAATATGCTAAAAATATTAATTGTTAATTAAATATTAATATACAATTAAAGTTGCACATTTGTTTATTAAAATTAAAATATAAACTAAAATTAAAGTTGAGTTAAAGTTGTTAATTGAAAAAGTGCATGTAATTAATAATTAAATTAAATCTTTTTACTCAATTTTAAGTTGAGTTCTGATTTCTGTGATTTGAGTTTCAATTGAGCTCTCTTTTAGGGATTGCATGAGCTTTGGAAACCCTAGGTTGAGTACGCTTTCCTTATCAAGATTCTTTTGGCCATTATTGCACACAGAGGTTACACAGGTTTTATAGGTTTTTGGCTCTGGTTTGGATTGAAGGAATTGTTGAAAACTTAGGATTTTCAGGATTTTGGATTGTTCTTCATGGCTTCTGTCAAATGGTGGATTGAGGTAGGGTTTGAATCCTTTGAAATTTTAGTACTCAGATCCCCGTCTTCTATGCATCTCAAATAATTAAATCCCCTTGTGTGTACTTCCTTGTCTATTGTGTGTTTGTTAAAATCTTAGAATAGGGTTATTGTCATGGTTATGTGGTTTTCCTTTTCTGTCAGATCTGTGTTCTGGGTATAAGAGGGTTCTTTTCAAATTGTGTTTTCAAATTGGATAATGGGAGTTTTAGATTGGTAATCCAAAATGGCCCAAGGTTGTGTTTGAAAAGATTAGAAAACTTGAAGTCGAATCAGCTAGGGTTTGATTTAGAACTTTGTTAAAACCCTTTGTTTTAAACCATACAAATTTGATAGAAATCATTTTGGAATATTTGGTTAAAATACATATTTTAGAAAATAAACAAATTGGTTTTTAGAAAATAAAAAAATTTAATGTATTTCCTTGTTGCTGGAAATTTTTAGCCATTTGAAAAAAAAAAATAGTAAATGTTTTTATGTATTATATACATATATATAAGGAATACTTAACTTATTTTTAAACAAGTCTTTTTAAAAAAAAAGATAAAAAAAATTTATAAAATCAAGTTGTGTGGGAGGTGGGGACACCACCCCCACCCCCACGGGGTCCGCAGTCACGGCCCCCAAGGGATGTTGCACAACCACTCTGCTGCCACCGTCGGCAGGGCTTGCCATCTAGCAGAGAGGATGTCGTCAGCCCCCGTGAATTGGGGATGTCGGTTGGTGACCCTTTAAAGGGCTCACGCGACAGGAGGTAGTGGGGACCGCTCAACCCCCCTCCACAATGTTATGTTTTAATTTATTTATTTTATTTTTCATTTTTTTTTTAATTATCAATTTTTAAATATATATTAAAATTTAAATATTTTGTTTATTATTGATTTGTTAATAAAATTTAATTTTATAATTTGGATAATGTTTTGCTTTAATTAATATATTTTATAAATTGATTATATTTTTTGGATATATATGGTATTGTTAAATAATGTTTAAATCAATTGATTATATTCTAATATGGGATATAATATAATTAATTAATTGATGACTTATATTTTCAATTATATATATATATATATATATAAGTAATTAACTTGAGTTGTTAACAAATGCTAATTATTTTATATGATCAAAAGATAGTTTATAAATGGATATGACTTATTATTGGAGTTTTATTTTGCCTTCGTTTGTGGTTAATTGTTGTTATGGTTAGAGTGATGCCCTGGGAGGGATTTTGTCTTCTGGGACTTGAATTATTTTATGATTTTATCTCTTTTACTACTTTGGGTGTTATTATGGATAGTTCATAACCTCTTTATTATGTTTGATTGGTTCCTATGTCACCTTGTGGACTTGTGATGTAATTTGTTGTGTTTGTGAGTATCAATCAATATGTATTTGACCACAAGAGGTGACGACCATTGTTCTGTATAGTATTTTTTTAGCAAGGTGGACGAAGCCACTTCATATATTATATATATAAAAAATGGTTCCCAGAGCTCCCGGGGGAAATAACTAGAAAGAAAACCCCCGATCCTTGCTTGAATTACAAGGGATACATCTATATCCTTGAGATTTTACAAAAGCATATATTTTTCAATAACTTGATGGAAGAGAAAAAAAACCTAGAGAACCCAAATCCTACTATCTAGCCCGAGTACAAGAGGAGAATCGAATTACATACAATGAGGCATATAGCCCAAAAACCAAAAAACCCTCATCAGCTAAAAACTACCCCCATCCAAAAACTATACATTCTTTATTTAAAAAAGAGAATCATTCCTCCATGGCATTGTGAGAGGAGACAACAAAAAATAGTTGTGCATGCAATTGATTAGGATCTTGCTCATTCACATAAGGAATAATTGAGGGCACCACTAAAACAAATAAAGGATCATGAGGGAGAACTGGAGAAGAGAATGCAATGAAATTTCTGTCCAAAATATCAAGCACAACACCCACTACAAATAAAATGTTAGCACTAAAATCTCTGTCAAAGTTCCAACCATACTACGCCAAAGTAGTTTAAATAGAACAAAAAGAGTGCCTTTCCAAACCCCTCTTCATACTACCATAAACTGCCATGATATCATGATCAGAGAGTAACAAGCGTCTATGAAAGAGACCCCCAATGGGAGCCATACCATCCCATAAATTGTACCTTTGCACAACCCACAAAAGTTTATAACCTATGAATGAGATGCCAGAGGCTGAGAGCTCTCAACAATAAAGGAGCTCATACTACTAAACCACCAAAATGACCAGAGAACTAAGCAAAATATAATGAGTCACAAGCCACTTGTAGAAAAAATGGGATTAAAGAACATGCCAATAGAACAACAACACGTTGAGACCAAAAAAGACACTAACCAAATGAAGAATCCTACTGGTAATGGAAGCCAGGAAAGGAAAACCATATCCGCAAAGAAGAGTGCCAGACCCAGATAACAAGAACTATGCAAGACCCAAGAATAATAATAAGAGAAGGCCAAAAAAACATAATGATTCTATATTAAATGTGACCCATCCTTATACAAATAATAATGAATGAGAATATAGCTTACCACAACATACTTTAATCCGCACACAAGAGGTAATACAAAATCAACATAAAGGAGACGACAATTTATAACATGCAGA
The DNA here is from genome assembly GCA_018584345.1 of Thuja plicata. Classification (NCBI taxonomy): domain Eukaryota; kingdom Viridiplantae; phylum Streptophyta; class Pinopsida; order Cupressales; family Cupressaceae; genus Thuja; species Thuja plicata. The sequence continues at coordinate 12,049,367 of MU225256.1, read as the reverse complement.
TACAAATATGTTTTAAAGAATCCCATAATCCATAATTTCATATAAGAAGCAATAATGAATTAGAAGAGGGTGCTATTTTATAAAAAGAAACCATTTCACATTGGGAAATTCTTAAAACGTTAGGGAATATCATCAAATCACACTCCAATTGAGAAGAATCAATGAAGTTCTTATCACAACCCAAATTAGCAAGACATTCAGCTAATGCATTTCCTTCTCGATAGACGTGTGAAATAATAAAGTTCTCAAACAAATCAAGGATGGTCCAAACTTGCTTGATAACATAACAAAAGTTCCAATTAAGTGCTTTCCTAGACTTACAAGCATTGATAACAATAGTTGAATTGCCTTCAATATTAAGAAATTTAATCTTCAAGAATTTAGCCATGATAATACCTTCCAAAAGAGCACAAGCTTCTGCTAAATTATTTGTGTTGGGGGGGATTAGAGAAGCTTTTAATGCCAGAATAGAACCCATATGATCCCGGAGACATATGCTATTCCTGAATCACTTAGATTACCATGAGAAGATCCGTCAAAATTAAGTTTAACATAAGGAACATCAGGAGGATGTCATTTGACAGAGCTTCTATTCACTATGGATTTACAGTTTCTCGAGAAGACAGGTGATAGAGGAATAGAAATATCTTTCCAAGATGATACCACAAAATCATCCCATGAAGAAAGTTCAGAATTATGATTAAAATGAAGTTGACAGTAAGCATTTACTTGCTTAGTAATATGTTTTTCCAGAGAACCAAGAACCACTTTAATGTCAGAAGAGGTCCCTCTGAAAATGCATTTATTGCGCTCCCACCAAATAGACCAGATAACCGTAGAAGGAACAATATACCAAATACACACAGAAAGGGATGATGAAATTTTTTTCGGCAATGACTGAAATAGATCCCATAAAGAAGGCAAAGGAAAAGAAAAAGATAGCTTGAGGAAAACAAAATGCCAGTAGCTGACATCAAAATCACAGTGGACAAACAAATGATTAACATTTTCAAGTTCCTTACCATATAAAACACAGAGAAATGGGATAACCATATTATGTCTACTTAAGCGATCACTAGTGAGGATCCTACTTTGCAAAGCCAAACATGAAAAGACACCAGCTTTAGGTAGAACCACATTATTCCAGAAAAACATGAAAGCATGATGTGAGGTATATTGATTAGACATATGTTGAACAACATAGACATACTTGATGGAATACTTTCCTAATTTAGAAGGACACCAAATAAGATGATCATTATTATTAGAAAGAAAAACAATACGAGCTTCTAGGACATATTTGAAATAATGAATTTGAAGGGGAGTTAAGGGTAATGAAAAAGGATCCTTCCAAGTAACTTTTAGTGATTAAATATCAACATAATCCACATAATCTACTAGCTTAACACCCCATGCTTGAGACATAATATCTTAAACATGAGCAAGAGAAACAATCTGATATAGAGGGGGAAAACCACTCTAGGACTCCTTCCAAAAAAGCATATCCTCACTCGAGTGATCTTGCCATGAAAGAAAGTTGGAGACAACCTCTCTACATGTAATCATAAAATTCCAAATAGTAGAACCTTAAGGGGGATTAGAGATTGTGAAGATCCTAGAAGGATTCAGAGAATCAAGATATTTAGCTTGTAAAATACGACACCATAAAGCATCAGGTTTAGCATAGATATTCCAGACTAATTTTCTACCAAATTCCATATTTATTTTAGGTAAATCATGGATACCAACACCTCCAACCAACTTAGAAAGAGACATCTTGTTTAAAGAGACCAAAGGGATTTTCTTCTCCTTAGTCATGTTACTTTTCCAAAGAAATGAATGAATAATTTTTTCAATTTGAGAGATGACAAATTTAGGAGCCTGAAGGATTGACAAATAATAGTTTGGAATGGTAGAAATAATAGTATTAACAATAAGGATCCTACCTACAAGAGATAACCACCTAGCTTTCCAGGTAGAAATAGGAGATTCCAACCAGTCAGTAACAGATTTCCAAAAAGCAGGCTTAGGAGAACCTATAAAGAAAGGAATACCTAAATATGTAGAGGGAAGAGAATCCAAAGGAAAGCCAAAAATATTAACAATTCTATCAGCCACTGTTTGAGGAGTATTAAAAATGAAGATCATTTTTGACTTGTGGGGGTTAATCTGTTGAACACAACCAGAAGTGTAAGTATTCAAAATGGTCTTAATATGCTTAGCTTCTTGAATGATAGAGATGCCAAACAATAACATATCATCTGAAAAAAGGTTATGAGTAATAGAAATGTATGAGTTAGGGATTAACACCCCTTTCCACAAACCTAAATCATGTTATTTAGTGTTTAATCTACTAAGAGCTTCAACCATGATGATAAATAAGAAAGGAGATAAAGGATCTCCCTGCCTAACTCCTTGGGTGGGTGAGAAAAATCTAGAAGGATCCCCATTAATAATGACTGAAAAGGAAGCACCCAAAATAAAACTCTTAATCTAATTGCACCAATGATTAGAGAAACCAAATTTCTTTAGGACTTTCAATAGAAAAATCCAGGAGACCTTATCATAAGCCTTTAACATGTCTAGTTTGATAACAAAAGAATAAATATTTGTCAAACTAATAGAATGCAAGGTTTCATGAGCAATAATAGCTCCTTCATGAGTTTCCCTACCTTGAAAAAAACCACCTTGTTGGGGGGATATAATATGGGGAAGAGGCACCTTGAGTATTAGGTAAATGACCTTGGTGAAAAACTTATTAGGTAAATGGGTGTAAAATCCACAAAAGTTAGGGGGTTATTACATTTTGTAATAAGAATAACATTGGTAATGTTAATTTTTTAAATAATAAATACCCTTCTCCTAGATTCTTCCAAATCCAGAAGAAGATCAAAACCAATAAAATACCAACATTTATGGAAGAAAAGGATAGTAAAACCGTTAGGGCATGGGGCCTTGCTTGGAGCCATGGAAAAAACAACTGAATGAAGCTCTTCCAGAGAAAAGGGCTGTAATAGAAAAATATTGTCCTCTGGAGAGATAATGGAGGGGATGGAATCCAATAATGACTCTATATGAGAATTAATTAGAGGCGGAGGAGAAGCAGGGGCTAACAACTCTTTGAAAAACGAAACAACCTCATCTCTAATTTGTTGGTTCGAGGTGAGGAGATCACCCGATTTAGAGTCTTTGATAGAGAAGATAGAGGACATGGCTTTCTTAATTTTAGTAGCAAGCTGAAAATAACCCATATTTCTATCACCTTCTTTAAGCCAAACTTCATGAGATTTTTTTTGCTAATAAATATTAGCCCTAGAACAAAGGATTTCTCAATATGTTTGCAGCTGCTTTTTCTTTTCATGAGAAGGAGTAGTGCCATTTTTTATAATGGATTAATTAAATATACCAAGCTCATTGGAAAAATCCTTCTTCTCATGAAAGATATTCTTAAAAACCAACTTATTCCATATGATGATATGAGACTTGACAAATTTCAACTTGGAATAAAACTGAAACATCCTACTACCCTTACAAAAAGGAATGCTAATCCACCATTGTCTTAAAAGAGACAGAAAGTGGGGACGAGTAAACCACATTTTTTCAAACTTAAAGGATGGATTGGCAGAAGAAAGATGAACTTATTTATCAAGTGTAAGGAGAATTGGAAAATGATCTGAATCTGCAGATGAAAGGATATCGGAAGAAAGCCTAAGATTACTTAATTGTAAATCTAGGGAAATAAGAAATCTATCAAGATGAGAAGTAGTTTGACATGAAGATCTTTGATTAGTCCATGTATAAGAACCGTTAGATGGAAGGATATCAAACAAAGAATTTTTCTAAATAAAATAAGAAAAATCAGGCATAACCTTCTGGGTCATGGGGTTACCACCAAATTTCTCATTAGGAGAAATGATAGAATTAAAATCACCACCAAGAACAATATTATAATCATCATACTGCTGGATAACCTCAGACAAGGCATCCCATAACTCATCCTTGTTAGATGGAGAGGTAGGAACATAAATATTAAATAAGAGAAAAGAGATCTCGAACCAATCCACTTTTAACAATTGCCAATGAGAAGAAGATGAAAGCAAGTCAACCTTAACTAATCTAGGATCCCATAAAGCAACAAGATCCCCCAAAGTCCCAGAAGAAGGAACATGAAAATCTTTCCAAGCAAACCAATTAGGAATTTATTTTATCAAAAGCCTCTTGGGAGAGTTTAGTTTCCTACAACAAGATCACATCCACCTTGGTAAAATCAACGAATTTCTTGATTCACGTCCGTTTGTCAGGGGAATTAAGGCCACTAACATTCCAAGAAAGAATCTTCATTGAATACAAGGAGAGCGACACACTCTCTTTATTTTGGTTTTAGAGGCCAAATTGTCTACAATAGTAGACTAGATGCCTACGACAATCTTATTCCTGGCCTTAGTAGAGTTAGGTTTACATCCCTTTTTTGGGAATTTTAGCAGGCGGAGGTGAAGACAAAGGAAACTGGTCCAGAGATAACTTTTGAGAATAGTCAAAACCAGAAACAGGAGAAAAGTCTAAAACTGAGTTCCCAAGACCAAAATTAGTAGGAGCAGAAGTGGACAAATGAAAATCCAAATCAGGCTCAACAGAGGAAGGAGTAACATATTTATAAAATTTTGGAAATTCCTCTCTAGCAATAGTATGAAAGAGAAAAATGAGAATGTCTGAAGCAATTAATTGAATCTATTCTTCTGAAATAGAGGAAGAAGAAGAAGATCTGGGAACCCAAATAAAAATATGGCTATCAAAAATTAAATTATGAATAATTTTGTCTTCATCTAAATAGGGAACTGAAGAGGATGAGCAATATGAGGAGGAAGAATGAACAACCAAAGGCCCCTCTTGCAGACCTAAGGGTAATGGTCGAGAAACACAAGAAGGAATTGACATAGAAGAAATAAAATCAGATTTGACAAAGACACAAGTAAAATAAACCTTGTAAACCTCTATGACAAGATGATTGGATAAACTAACCAGAAGAAAAGAGATGAGTTAGAGAAGAAAAAGCATGATATATAGCCGCCATAGTTGATAAAAAAATAACAAGTGAGGAAAGGAAATCGTTGCATGCTGGAGGATTTATAAAACATTTGGAACCATATAAGGAGAGAGAAAAGGAATTTAGTAGAGGGAATGAAAGAATTCACATCATGAGAAACACTAGAAGGCACATCATTAAGCTTGCAGAAAAAAGAACATTGTTTAAAATCAGATGCCAAATCAGAACAAACACACAAGTTTATATCAGGATCATTACAAAATGAGAAGTGAAATGGCTTAACAACAAAGCACAAGCATCAGTAGAGCATGGATCTTGAATAACATCACACTGGACCCAAGAACCAAATTTTGAGATAATTGTGATATCTAAAGGCAAAGGTTTTGAAAGGTTTAGCAACAGGCAAAGTCTAACTGGTAAATTAGGATGTTCAAAAGGAACCAGATCATGTCTCAAAAAAATCCCTAATTTATTCACCAAAACCTCAATAATCTATAGATCACGATATTCCAATGGAAGATCGGGAAAGACCAACCAAAAGGGCATGAAGAGAGGGACAATAGTCTTGACATCAAAATGAGGAGACTAGGAGAAAGTAAAAATCCAAACACCGCAACAAAACCATCCCTTAAATTTATGCACAACATCTTTACTTTCTTGTGAATCAAAGATAGCCGTAAAATAAAGAAAATCCTTATTAAATATAAACAAATCCTTCAATCCAACCCAAAACTGCTTAGCCCATGATAAAAGTTTGTGAAAAGATACAAGAGAGTTTAACTTGCAAATGATCACAGTAGATCGTAGCAATTTAATAGCCTTCGGAGTCATATGTTCATAAATTGTTACCTTAGGGTGTTGGTCATCCTTTGCCGAATGAGTGTAGCCACATGAAGGATTATGATAGGGGTGGGAGACACAAATTTTGGATGGAAGGGAGCTCTACCAGAAATAGCAATTTTGTTTAGAAAAGACAGGAATTTAGGGCTCGAAATACCTGTATGGTTCGACCAAGTAACATATATAGGAAAAAAATATGTAATAGTTTGAGGAGGGTTTCGAGCTGTAAAGGGTGACCCAAATGCCAGAGATGAAGAAGATACCAGAGATTGGGGGGAGCCATTAAAAATGTCAAAAGGTGAATGAGGAGGTGAGGGATCTGTGTGTTTGTAGAATTTATGCGAAGGGATAGGTTTGTGAACAAAATTGAAAGAAACCCTAGGCATGATGATAGATGGAGGTCCCAAAATGACCTCATAAATGTATGTGCTTGATGTTGGAGGCTTACAAAGGTCATTTTTAAGGTGATCTGCAAATTCACAAAAGTATGGTGAGGTCGGGGATGATTTTTTATAGGCCATATCCCACCAACAACCCTGTTTGAGAACCCATTAAGGAGAATGGTGCAAAGTTTTCAAGTTTTCCAAGTCTTGCTCGTCGAATGGGATATCTGCCCATCACACCTTCTCTGCCACTTGACCATTTCACTTAGAACCATTACCATCAAATACCCCACCTAGTGCTTCAAAACTGCTTCCATTACCATGAAATGATGTCTGTTTGCCTTGAAGCCCTAGCCTGTCACTGGAATTTGCCTCTGTTGCCCTAATTCGTACCTCTAACTTTTCTCGCTCCATATTTTTTCAATAGTGTTAATAGTGTATAGTGTTATTAACTTGGTCACCTTGTTTCTTCTTCTGTGATTTTTCTAAGAGCTGAGTGATGGTTTTGGATTATGTGTTACTCCATGTTCGGAGAGAGATGCTACCAATGTTTTATGGTCATTAATATTCTGATGTGACAACCATGTGTTTATGGTATTTGAGTTATTGATATGTCCAATATGGGATGAAAAGTTTGGATGCTTGCATAGGATTTATTGTTCTTTATTATGCTCCAACACGTATCATTGATGACTTTCACGATTTAATACTTTACATGAAATCTTTTGTAGTTTTGGCTTTGTCTTCCTTTTTAGTCCTGTGGTTGGGAGCATTAGGGTAGGTTATCTGGGAGCATAGAGGGGAAGTGGATTGAAATGGGGGGAAGGTCCCTAATAGGCTACTAGGGTAAATAATTGTAAGTGACCTAATAAGTGACAACTTAATAAATCTATTAGGAGAGAAACATTAATAAGATAATTTTGTGTTCTTGCCCATACCTTGAGTGCTAGTACATGCTAGGATATGAGTGAGAGAAGATGATTTATTGAGGTCTTGCATGGTTAGAATTATTGTCTGTATGAAAGGATTACTGAGCCACATAGAGTCACTTGGGGGCTAGAGTCCAGAGGGACTAATAGGGTAACTCAAGAGTGGACTTATGTGATGACACTTCCTTATATTCATTCTAGGTTCCTATGTGAGTATTTGGTACACTTATTTTGGTATCTTTATCTTTAATACTTAAACCTTGAATCTTCTTGTTACCTTTTTATCTACTGTACCTTTGCATTAGCCTTTCTTGTTTGGTTGTTTACCATGTGTGTGGGTCTGATGTTATCTCCTCAGCATAGTGGGAGTGGACCTTTGGTTCCATGAGGTCAGGTGGTAGTGATTCTTATTACCATTGAGATATGACATTTGTGACTTTATGATAGGATGATCCTTGTTGTAATTGTACCTTCTTGTTCATCAATGTTGGAAACTTTCTCTTATCTTTCTTATGTTATATTCTTGCATCATTGTATCATTTGTGACATTATTGGATTATTGTATTGTACTTTATATTGGGTTTTATTACATACCCTGTGACTTGTGCAGTGGATGTTAGTTCGTTAGGTATACCTTATGGTATCAATTGTATCTAGGTTTCATTTATGAGATGATTTACTTGTATTTTCATTTGCATTATATGGATATTGTATATTGTTCATTGTGTTTAATAGATAATTAACTTATGTAATTCTACGTCATGGAACCCTCAAGATTTTTAATTTGTATATGAGTATGTATTGTCTTATGTTATATTCCTTCCACATTGTTATAAGTTATCAATTTTAAACTCTTAAAAAAATCATTTTGTAAATTTAGTATCATGTTTTAGGTTAATTTCTCTTGGGTTCCTTGGAGGGACATTACATACATAGACCGACATAGAAACAAAAAAAGAATCATTGAGATCCAAGTTTGGTGACCATTTTTTAAGAGCCAAGGATGACCTACCAAACATCTAGAGACCCTCACAGAGAGTGTTTGAGAGATACTCCACATTGGATAACTCAAACAAAAAACCATTTGGCATAGCCACAATATCAACCTATCCTTTAAGCTTCCATTTTCTCTTTATAAAGGCCCAGACCACCTCTATGTTTTGCCTCGACCCCACAAATTTTCCAACCAGAGTTAGAGCCATAGAAGACATAGAGTGATCTATTAGAGGACTAGGGACAAAGATAACATACTCACCCTTTGAGGGATCCGATATGTTTTTTACCTCAAGAAATGCTGATTTACCAGTTGGCTTCACCCCAAATAGTCCAGCAGTCCACCCATGGGAGTAGCAGAGCCAACAAGAATTCTGCCATTGCCATAGTTCTCGCTCTCAATCCCCATTTTTTATCTAGTGGTTTAATTATTTTGGCACCAATTTATGTTGAGTCTTGCATTTTTGTCACATAACTTATAGTCTTTTTCCAATTCCATTCTCCTAATATCTAAGTCTCAGTTTAAAATCAAGCATCGGGTCTTGGCACTAATTCCATAACTAGATTTGGGGTCCAACATCAAAAGTGGAACTTCAATCTAAGAGAGGTAAAGCTAATTGAAAGGAAGACAAGTTCAAAATGCTTGGTCAAAGCTTGGTAATAATTATTGAATGTTCCATGTGAGCATTTTAGGCCTAAAAAGTAGTTATAGAACCTTTTTTTAGAACTTAATACCTGAAATGGAACTATGTTAAAGGTGAAGATTCTTCAAGTGTCTAAGTCTCAGATCAAAATCAAGTCTCAGATCTCAACACTATCTCCATAACTAGATTTGGGGTCCAAGATGAAAGTGGAACTTCAACCAAAGAGTGTATGTTCACTTTGAGTGTTTTGGGTCTAAAAATCAGTTCCAAAATGTTTATCAGAACCTGACACCCGAAATGGAACTATTTTAAAGGTGAAGATTCTCCAAGTGTCTTGTTTGTTTGAATTACTGAATGCAATGAAATAAATGTAATTATTTTTTCATCTTATTTTGTGGCTAATTTATAAGCATTAGATTTTTCAAAAATCTAAAATGGTATTAAAGCCAATGTGTCTACAATTAATTCATTTTTCTACTTTTCGAGGGTAATAGGCGTAGACATCTAAAAATGTCCCTTGCACTTTTATGACATTTATCCTTTTAAAAAATAAATAAATATTATTTAATTAATTGACCCCGATCATATTATTTATTTTAATTAATTAAGTATGTTTTACCCCTTCTTCTATATATTTATTCAAATTTATTTAATTAAATGTATTCATTTATTCCTCTATAGTCCGAATGTATATAATTTTTATTTAAATACTTTTACCCTTTTCACCCCCTTATTCTGAATAATCTTATTACTTAAATCACCTCACATCCTAATCCCTTGATTAAATTAAATATCAATCCAAGTCTGAAACCCTAACCTACACCCATCACAATCACCCTTAACCCTAGCCTCATGGTTAATCCTATATTAACTAAGCTAATTTTTGGATTCCTACAAATATTAGTTCCTTAATGTTGCTCACACATGTCTGACCAACCCTTCCCAAGGTGTCCAACCACCTTCCTTAAATAACCAACTACATTCTTACATTGTTTTCTCTTCTTCCCTCTATGGGATTTTCTCACACATGTGTGAGAAACCTTGAGCCTCTCAACCCTTCCAATTTGTCCCCTTCATTAATTGACCTATCACTTTTAAAGGTTTCTCACGCATGTGTGACAAACTCATGCCCTTTGCATGGCCAACCACCCTTGCTTATGTGGCTTCCACATAAGCTCCACCTCATTGATCCAAATGCATCCCAACTCTCCATTGGATTTTTAATCCTATCCATCTATTTCCCTCCATTTCCTACAAATAAGAGCCTCTTCCTATGCATTTCATCCATCTTTTATATGTAGAGTTATAATGTTAGTTTGTGAATGCATCCTTATAGAATTTTAGAGCTATCATAGTGTTATATTGATCATTTAACTTAGAATTTAATATCATATCATCTTAGTCTAGATTCATGTAATATATAATTAGTTATCTTGCATATTCAATCTTCACTTTATCAACTTCATCATCTTGTTTTGCATGAATATATCGTCTATTCTCCATTTTAGTTTGCATATAGATTCATTTGACCATTTAGGCAAGCCTTGAATCTATTGGGGAACATACAACCATATTTGGAGAGAATATCCACATTCTTCACTAAAGATAAAATCAAATGGATTGTGGGTGCATCCATTTTGGCTCAATCGGAGGTATGTGTTCATCTTTGTGTAAGCCATTGTTTTAACTAAATTGTTTGCCTAGTTTGAGATTGACTACACATGTAGGTTTACATGTATACATTTTGGCACACCCTTTGGGACCCACATACCTTATTTTCTAACATCATTTTCAATTTTTTAGTGCAAATACAATTCGGACGCTCGGATTGGCATCTGCGTCATGCATAGTGTCATTTACGCCCTAAGCTAGAGTCTGCGCTACTTTTTGTTTGAAATCTATTTTGTAGGATTTAACTTCTAATTTTTGGTGATATTAACTTGATTTTACATAATATTAATCATCTATTCACTTTTTTGTGGTTTTTTGGGTATTTTACATTCATTTTTTTATAGTTATTACTTTTTGTAACATAAAAAATGGTGAACCAAGTCTAAGACTGGGGAGATGGCTCACCAAATATAGATTGTTTTTGTGGATGTGTAGATATCCTATGTTACATTAGGAATAACTCCAAATACTTCACCCTCAAACCCAAATTAGATTAGCGAAGCCCAAAATGATGAAGGGGTGCTAATGCTAGGTCTACATTTGAAGATGGAGTATGAAGATGAATTCCTTTATTGTTAAAATATATATTATATGTAAATTGATATGCAAGATTATGATTTGAATGTAAAATATGATAAATGAAATGATTAATAACTGAGTATGATATCATATCTGATGTATAAGAGGAAATTCAAGATGAAAAGGAGAAGAATGAACTCACCTTGAAAGCTAGGAGACGAGGAACAAACTTCAAATCTAGAAATGAGTGTCGCAAAATTGTCAAAACCAGAAACTATTTTGGATCTGGAACTCCAAGACATGTATTTTGTGACTGTAATATTTATAAATCTAGAGGACAATTCTAAATCAAGTTGACCTATTCCCAAAAATATTTCCTTGTCCTAGAAACTCAGAAATTGATGAAATCTGTAGAAAATCAGTCACAAATCCTACAAATATGAAATTCTGGATCTGAAACTTGGAAAAATTATTCCCGCACACAAGGATAAGGGGAAAGGGTCTTTCCTTGGTCAATCCCCTATATAGGAATCAACCTTGAAATGAATTAAGGAAATTTCATAAACAAGATAAATGTCAGATTTACCTTGCATGGAAAACCCTCATTGATGGAGGTAGAAATCATTCAACTCCACAAGGATGCTTGTATGTCTTGGTAATTTTAATTTCAAGCCTCAATCCTAAAATATAAAATTGGAATTAGACCTAAGGGTAATCTCCTTATTCACATGATCTGCATTATCTACAAATTGAGGATAGGAAAAGCCAACTTTAACAAGGTATACAAGCCTTCTTCACTTGGAGTTCCACGCACTTAGGAGGGTTTTCCTAATAACATATTTCTGCATATATAATAAAATTTTTGTTAAACAACACCATGGAGATACACAACTATGGATAATTCTCATACCTATGGGTAATGGATATTAAAACTTCAGCATCTTATGCACAATCCCACTTGCATTAAGTGTGCTGAGAACTAGATAAATTAAATCTCACACTAATAAATATGAAATTAAAATGATATTTAATGTTTTGGATCATTTATAAATTACTTCAACACCCATACATGTGAGTGACTTATCCATAGGGCTATAGATTCATACCCATCATCATAATGGAAACCTTATGAACAAAAGAATACAACATATACCCTGATGTTAAAGCCTTACATTAACAACTTCATTTGGCATTAAGTTCCTCTTGCAAACCATTTGTGCATCCAAGATTACAAATATATATTCAAAGCATTTAACTCTTCCCTTGGAAGACACCCAGGAATAAGTATTTCATAAACAAAAAATTGTAGAGGCAAATCTGAATATCCTTGATATTTCAAAATTATATAAATTTGGATACAAAAACTCAAGACTATAATTATCTGAACAAATAATTTAACCTCTTCCTTGAAGAGAATCAGTGAACAAAAAATTCTATTGCAGGATACTTACAAGAGACAAAATGAAGCACCCTTGATGCATTCAATTTATATAATCTAGAATTCTCAAACGGGAAACAAATTAATGAGCAGTCCATATACTTGCATAAAAATACTGGATCCTTTGCTCATAAAGAACTGTTACATGAAAATCATCTTATCTTTGCACTTTACAGACTAAGCACATACAAAGAGAAGAAAGCATTTCAGAAGTGGAACCTAAAAAATGGAACCTTTTTCAATGGCCATGAAATCCCCTTTTATAAGAATAAGGGGGCCAACAAACTTCAGGCCAAGGAAAACTACTTGTTACAAACTCAAACTACATGGCACAAAAACACCAGGAGAAGATAAAAACTATGCTTCCAATGTAACTAATCCTTTGTGCCTCCAACCTGTACAATTGAAAGAAAATTGATATGCTCGATAGAAAGGTAACTTAAGAATATTTCCATATAGGGTATGTTGCTCCCTTAACTGATTCTAGCACACATCAATTGAATTAGTTAGTGACAAGAATGTCACTATCAGGAGTAACAAACACCAGAGCCATGCCAATATAGCACAGTACATGGCCGCAATATCAGAGAAAAGAAGATGCAAAGTTCTCAACAAATCTCTTCCAAGGGCATCACAATATTATAAAAGTAATCTAGAAAGAAATAATCAAGGTCTTGACATCTCCTCGTTCTCTTCTCCATCCAACTAATCAGTATATCTGAGCCAAAGGGTATAAAAAGATGACACTCATGAATTGTGAGTTTGCAATACAGTTCACCTTTTAATATCCCTTTAGTTCCCAAACTTCATTTTAATATCCCTTTGGCTATGGTATATTCTACCCCATGTAATCAACCCCAATACTCTTTATGCATTTTTATCCAGAGATACCACTTATCCTCAACAATATCCATTTTTTCTAACACCTGGGCAAATAAGCCATGGAAAGGTCATACTTATAACCTCCAAATCCTTTTTTTACTTCCATAAAATGTACTTGACAATCACCTTTCAATTTCTAAACTCCATGCATATAGAAGTAAATAATCAGAGCCATATCAGAGTCCATAATAATTCTTACTGAAAACATCAGTATCTTCTAAAATCTACTTTGCCAAATATTCCTTGTTTCTCATGCATGTCTTATCAAATAAAAATTTCAACAGGGGTTCCCTGACATTCTTATCCATTTCTGGCAACCTTCCTTGAATAGAAAAAGGTCAACCAGTAAAATAAAATAGCCAAAAATTACTAATGACCATGGTCAATACAACCTTGAATGTCACACGACAACTCCTAATAAGTCTATGAGTCCATTTATTCATCATCTCAGCACTAGGACTACACATGTTCCCCCTTATCCTTAATGAGCATGGCAACATGGCACGCTATCGTGACCTCGCAAGCAACTTCCCTAACCACAAGCATAACCTCGCGAGCCCATAATTTGACATTTTCTATTTGCTGCAAGATCGCAACACTTTGTCTTAACCGTCACAAACTGCTACAATGTCACGATACCGACATCTTATATTTTCATCACACACTCACAAGTTTCTCCATTAACTGTCAATATGACTTATGATCATGTGACAAAAAATTATCTTAACCACTCGCAAGCTTGTAACCGCAACCACTAATCATCAGACAAACTTACGATGTCGAGATCTCCCTTTTTTTCTGCCATGTGTAACGCTCTCACAATGTTGCAGCTTTACTCTCCTTACCTCTTTTAACCTCCATGAACTTGTGATCAAGCACTGCCACCAGCTCACGACTTACACACTGTTGGCTGGCCTAACTTTGCAACCTTGTGACTAGCTGTGCATCTTGCATCCATCACAATCTTGCAAACTCATGGCTTGTGATCTTGACTGTCACCCCATCTGGCAAGTAATCCACCTAGAGGCTCATTCATCCTTCCACCAATCCTATTTGAATGACCCACTCTTCCATGTGGCGCACCCTAGTTTGTCTTTACTCCACCATATCACCACCACATGAGCACATGCCCATGAAATTTTCCAAGTTGATCGCCCGCTCACTGCCCACGCGTGAAATGTCCACCAAAAGGCGCATGCCTTTTTGTTACTTATTAAGTGTGCATTGCTGTATAAAAATAGGAAGTAACTTCATGACATGAACAATGTGGGATGAATGGTGATGTCGTGTTCACTACTGATCTTTTCACAAATCCCCTCATCCTTCCTCCGCATAATTCTACCCAAAAAATGAGAACATGTGATCCCTTGGCATTCTATTTTCCACAGTTGATGTAGGTCTGTGCAAAAATTTAAAATGACGACCTCAAATTCTATTTTAATTTGTAGGTGCCAATAATGGCTCTTGTTGAGGATGTGTGCCCCTTGGGGGTATGGCAAGATTTCAGATCTCTAGAAGAGAAGATCGGTGCCTTCCTTCTAATATTGGGTTCCTTATTGAAAGCTCAAAACTGTACATCAAACAAAATCCTCAATTGGTGGCCTCGGGTCACCAAAAATGTAAAACCAATATTTACCCCTATCCAAATATGGTTCTCATTATTAAAAGTATGATCAATCTGAAAATATTACTGAAACACATCTGGCCATACTTGGTATAACTTCCACCCTTCACCATGCTCATACAACCAACACTGTATGCATATTCTACATCATTCTAAATTTTGTCATCAGGGATTAACCCAAACAATTTATAGTTACATGGAAGACTCAAATGACATTCATCATGAAAAAAACATTCAAGATAAATGTAACATTCTTCTAAATTCAACTCACTACCATGCTTTTGAAAAACCTTATCATGCTGAACTAGAAAAAGAAAAGTTTGATTTTCTACTTGATAATTGATATCCTCTTATTGATTCCATTCAATATCCAGTAAATGTGATGCATCAATACTCTTGACATCCCATTCTTGGAAAAATGAACATACCTCTGGCTTAAGTGAAAAATCTGATGTAAAAACTATATCCTCATTTAGCTTCACATGAAACATTTCAAAATGTGGCTCAAAAAATTCAGAAAACAACCCATTACACATCTTCATCCTGACACATGTCTCCCAGATATAAATCACTAATATAGGAAACATTACCAATAGTAATAGTTTCTACTTGACAAGACAACATTCCCATATTCATGTCAGTAATATCATAACTCACATCAAACATGAATACATCCATTTCTATTTTAAGTGCACAATCATATTTAATCTCCATATCATAAGAACTATCTTCCTAAAAATTTCCATAAGTTGGTTCATACAAATCTAACAATGACTTATCATCAACACCCTCATACAAGTCTTCATCAGGAGAAGATGAAACCAAATCTGAACTAAAACTAAGTTCAGTATTGCATCTTTCATAATATGAATACTCCATGTCATGACCATCATTATTATCATTGAAGAGATCATAAACATTTTGCCACCGCTGATCCTCTTCCTTCTCAACAACACATGCTAATTCATAATCACTTGAAGAATAAAAGGGATGAGAAGAAAACTGATCTGCTATATGAAAAGTTGTAGTTAATGGAACAATAGTAGCACAAGTACTTGCAATATTAATCTTAGGATTACATTCCTTAATTGATTCCTCATAGATATTGTTTTGAACATTTTCATGTGGAAAAAGCATAGGTTGAAACATATACTCTTTATTTGAACCAACTATGCACTTTTCTAACTCAACACCATTATCAACAAAAAATGATGGAACTTTACTAAGATGGCCATCATCATCACACATGGGTGACTCATATATTTGAAGAAACATTATCAAAATTTTGCACAATAAAATTACCTTCATCTAATGAAGAACTTTTCAACTTACCAACATTTTCAACATAAGACTATGAACAACTTCTTCCTGTAGCCTTATCACTAGAATAACCAGTAAGCACATCACATAATGTGCATTATGAAATTAGACCCGTTTCTATATCAACATTATTACAAAATTTCTCACTAACCACTTCATCATTATCATTAGGAGAAACCACTATTTTCAATAAGTATTATTCACTCACATTCTGATTTAAAACACATGGTGTAACATGGTTAGTATGATCATCAAGGGTGTCAATACATTGATATTGAATATTACTTCTTAATTCACATCCCTCTTCAACATTAAATGTGCTATTTCAACAAACACCAACAAAGAGATAACCTCTTTGGGTGTTAATGCCCTTTATCATGTTTTACGTCCATATATGTGTGTGGGGTAGGGATGAAATATTTTTGTAAAACAATGGCCAACTTGCAATTGGCATAATGATGTAATCCTCTTTTAATTACAATGATTATTAAAAATTGTTACCGATAAAAAAAAAACAAATAGATAACCTCTTGTGATTCCATATTTCAAATTATTCTCAATGTCCATTGTTGTCATAAAATTATGATGTAAAGTCTCAGTCTCTTTATCTCTCAACAAGAAGCTCATATCTTCATCAGAAGAACCTAAATAAATTACTAGAGAAACTTTATCATTGGGCCTATAGCTTCTTGGAACATCATTTAATGCATTTGAAAACTTGATATTAAATGACAGAACCAATTCATCTTCTTCAATCTAAATCTCCATCAATCTTCTCGACACATCACTTGCATTTACTCTCTCAACAAAATGATCCATGAAATCTTCACTCAATTCTTCCCAAGAGAAATAGAACCTATTGGTAAGACAAAAAACCAATCCCCAACATCTTCTTTCAAAGTATGAACAAACAACTTCATGAAAACATCTTCATGAGATATCTCATAATCACCCATCAGATCAACAAATTCCTACAAATGCTTACATGTTTAATGTGATTGTTTCCCATTAAAATTTGGTAAATGTTTCCTAAGCTCAGTAGGAATTTCATTTGGGAAACCATTATTTCCATCAAAACAAAATGACACATACCTCTCAAAACTGAAACTTCTCCTATTGCACAACTGTGATAGCTCACTAAGCATATTTATATGGGGAAATATATAAGGATGAAAAATACCCACTATACATTTGAGTATTCTATTAAAAACACAGTACACAACCTTATACTTCAAGTGCACTACAAACTTAAGCATACACCATATATGAATTTGCTATGAATATGCTTGATTAGGCATTTCAAAATTTTTTCATACGATTGAAGGATTCATGAGCTGGAAAATTGCAGCAATATAGCTTCGTAGATGTTGATATTTTTATGAAATATTAAATATGTTCTTCATTAGAGTCACCACCTCCTTGGAGAAGAATAATATTAAACAAAAAAAAGATACTTTAGACCTTAAATATTTTGGGTGATTTCACTAGCAAAGTCACACAATCTTCTTTACACTTACTGTAATAAAATCACTTCCAGACTAACATTACACAGATCTAAAATAAATTTATGATTCTAAACACCTTGACTCTTTCAAATGGATTTAAAACCTTCGTCTCCCTAGTAGAGTTGAAATTTATGTTGGTTCTTTTTCTTTCAACCTTGAATCCTAAAACAGAAAATGGGAATTAGACCTAAGGATCGTCACCTAATTCACAAGATCTGCATTATCTACAAATTGAGAACGTGAAAAGCCAACTTTAAAAAGGCATGCAAGCCTTCTTCACTTCAAGTTGCACACACTCGGGAGGGTTTTCCTAATAACATATTTCTTCATATATAATAAACCTTTTGTTAAACAAAACCATGTAGATACACAATTGTGGATAATTCTCAGACCTATAGGTAATGGATATTAAAACTCCACCGTCTTGTGCACAATCCCACTTGCATTAAGTGTGCTAAGAACTATATAACTTAACTTGGATACTAATCAATATAAAATTAAAATGACGTTTAAATTTTTGGATCATTATAAAATTACTTCAACACCTATACAAATCAGTGCCTTATCCATTGGGCTATAGAGTCATACCTATCATCATAATAGAAACCTTATGAACAAAATAAAATAATAGATCCCTGGATGTTAATGCCTTAGATTAACAACTTTATTTGTAATTATGTTCCTCTTACAAACCATTTGTGCATCCAAGATTACAAATATCCACTCAAAGCATTTAACTCTTCCCTTGGGAGAGATCCAGGAATAGGTATTTCATAAAAAAACAAACTGTAGAGACAACTCTAAATATCCTTGATATTTCAAAAACATATTAATTTGGATACAAAACCTCAAGAATACAATTATATGAACAAATAATTTAACCTTCTCTTTGAAGAGAATCAATGAACAAATAATTCTATTGCAGGATAATTACAAGAGACAAACTAAAGCACCCTTGATGCATTGAATTTACATAATCTAGAATTATCAAATAGGAAACAACTTAATGACCAGTCCATATACTTGCATAAAACCACTGGATCCTTTTCTCATAAAGAAACTGTTACATGAAAATCATCTTATCTCTGCACTTTATAGACTAAGCACATACAAAGAGAAGAAATTATTTCAGAAGTGCAACCTAAAAAAATATAACCCTTTTCCATGGCCCTGAAATCCCCTTTTATAATAACAAGGGGACCAACAAGCTTCAGGCCAAGGAAAACTACCTGTTACTAACTCAAACTACACGACACAAAAAAAAACCAGTAGAAGATAAAAAAATATGCTTCCAATGTAACTAATCCTTTGTGCCTCCAACCTGTATTGTTGAAAGAAAACATATATGCTCGATAGAAAGATAACTTAAGTATATTTCCATATAGGGTATGTTTCTCCCTTAACTTATTCTAGCACACATCAACTGAATCAATTAGTAATAAGAACGTCATTATCAGGAGTAACAAAAACCAAATCCGTGCCAATATAGCACAGTACATAGCTATAGTATCAGAGAAATGAAGATGCAAAGTTCTCAACGAATCTCTTCCAAGGGAATCACAATATTCTAAAAATAATCCAGAAAGAAATACCTGAGGTATTGACATCTCCTCAATCTCTTCTCCAGCCAAATAACCAGTATATCTGAGCCAAAGGATATAAAAAAGGTGACACTCTCATGAATTGTGAGTTTTCAATACAGTTCACCTTTTAATATGTCTTTAGTTTCCCACCTTCATTTTAATATCCCTTTAGCTACTGTGTATTCTACCCCATGTAATCAATCCCAACACTCTTTCTGCATTTGTACCTAGAGATACTGCCTATCCTCAATAATATCCATTTTTGCTAACACTTGGGAAAATAATCCATGGAAAGGACATACTTATAACCTCCAAATCCTTTTTTTACTTCCCTAAAATGTACTTGACAATCACCTTTCAATGTCTAAACTACATGCGTATAGAAGTAAACAATCAAAACCATATCAAAGTCCATAATAATTCTTACTGAAAACACCACGATCCTTTGAAATTTTAGTCTTCCAAATATTCCTTATTTCTTGTGCACATTTTATCAAATAAACTTTTCAATAGGGGTTCCCTGACGTGCTTATCCATTTATGGCAACCTGCCTTGCTATCAATTTCTGGAAACCTGGCCTAAATAGAAAAAGGTTCATCAGTAAAAAAAAAAGAGCCAAAAATTATTGATGACCCTAGTCAATACGACCTTGACTGTCACACAAAAAATCCTTATAGTTCCACAAGTCCACTTGTTCATCATCTCAACATCAGGACTACGCTTGTTTTCCCTTATCCTTAACAAGTATTGACACGTGGCACACTAATGTGACCTCACAAGAAACTTAACTAATTGCAAGCATAACCTTACGAGCCCATGATTTGGCATTTTATATTTGTTTTAACAATGCAACACTTTGTATTAGCTATCATAAACTGTTGCGATGTCACAACGCTAACATCTTCTGTTTTCATTGCACTATCATGCCCAAAACTAGGGCAAAACACACAGACAATTTTTTTTTCTTATAACACAAGTACATAGAACTTACAATGGATGAGTTGAGGTAATGTGATTACATGGTGAAGTTAGCCTTCAGGTTGCAAGGTATATCTATAGATTGAATTAGGGTTACGTCACATACGGATGCAGAGTTTGAGCATCAACTTGATGTACGGGTTATATGAACTCTTGGGTCAGATTGAATTAACTATGGTTTCATGTTTAACTACGTGTAATATCGTGATGGTAGTTAAATTGATAAGATCATGTGTTGAATTAGGTTGACCTAGCAAATTACTTTAATTCTTAACCTTGATTACAACTTAATCCATCTAAATCTAGTACCAATCACTCTTTTGACATTAACTACTAACATCTATAAACAACCCGATATAACTATTTCACACACATTAGCTAACTAGTAAGAAAGAACTAAATTAATCTCAAGAATTAATATGTATAATATTTCTTAACTACCCTTCGACCCATTTAACATATATATTGAAATATCCACTAATATAAGGACTAATTAAATTCTACTCCCCTTTTAAACAAACATACATGAACCATTTATCTTTTGACATAATTAAAATTTAATAACAATTTCACTATACCAAATAAACTATTAATTAAAATCTAATAATCAAAATCTAATCTGATTTCCTAACCTACCAATATCATTTCTAATTGAATTCTCCCCTTTTACAAAAACACATGCAATCCTAATTCATTAATCCCCTAACAAAAAAAATTTTAAATTAACCTTTAATACAACAATTAAATTATCTTCTAATAGAAAATTAAATTAACTTTTCACAATTAAATTACCCCTAGTAAAAACAATTAAATTATCCTCTAATAGAAAATTAAATTAACTTTTAACAATTAAATTACCTCTAGTAAAAAAACTAATTTATCTCTAACCCCTTTGGACACATGAGCAATATATATTCCAATAACAGGATACAATTAACTTATCTACTAACTAATACTAATGATTCATTTTAAGTAATTAACCATTATATAAATTAAACTACAATCTTTTTAGAAGTTGATTCATTTCAAATAAAATCTGCACATGAAAATAATCTATTAAATCACTAATCCAAAACAACTAACCTAAACACCCTACTAAACTAACCTATCAACCTACTAACTGGCCTATCAACCTACTAACTAGCCTATCCCATCACCCCTTCCCCCATTCCCAAGGCTCATTTTCCAAGTGGGTGGGGTGTGGGAAAAACCAACCACCTAATAAACCTGCGAAAATTAAGAAGGGGAAAGCCTTTTTGAAAAGGCAGCGCATGTTTATGGGGAGGTGGGGACTTCCCCACCTCATGGTTTCCCCATTTTCAATATGCAAAATTATATTTTTTTAAAGCAAAGTCAACTTAAAGGGGAGGCTAGGGATTTCGCATGGTATGGGAGGGTGCAGAACCCAATGAATATGCTGCAGACCTTTACTTTATGTTTAATTTTCCTTTCAACATTAGAACCAGTCCCTTCCTGTGCCAAAACCAAGGGTAAAAAGGTAAGGGGAAAAGGTATGCGTAGGGCCCACGAGGATGGGTATAAAACATTAACCCTACCTATTAATTTAAACTTATGAATTAGCATAAAAAGGGTAATTAAAGGGTTATTTAGGGGGGTAATCAAGGAGGTTTAGTGAGGGGAACAAAAAGGGAATATTCTCTGTGTAAAGGGGGAATTAATTCCCTCCCCATACATTTTTCAGAGAGTAATTTTGCTCTAAAATCTGGAAAATATCTTTGGTATAGTTTGTTTATTTATTTTTTTGTTTCTATCATGTTGATTATTGATTTTATTTTTGGAGTAGTAATTTGTATGCATTTGATTTGTTTATTATTGCAATACACTATGTGAACTCTAGATTGATTATTAGTATTAGATGATTTTTTTTTAATATGCTAACTTGTTTGATTTTCCATTGCTAGCAAGCTTATCTTTCCTTCTCAAGGATTGGGGTTACAATGAAATTGTTTTAAGATAGAATATTGATCCTATTGAAATAAAATTCAGATTTCCAAAGGAAGAATGAATTGCTTTTAACTTGAAAAACTTACAATCAAATATATTATAGAGCTTACAAGATTCATAAATCCACTCAATTTTACATGCTATGAAAACTATTACATAATGAATAAGAGCTCTTTACATCATGCTTGATAAAACTTTCAATATGGACATTACAACACTTAACAAGAAATAAATCTCAATACAAGGAGTAACCATGCAACATTAAAGTTTCTCTCACACAACTACACCAAAATAGAGATTTCTCCCAATCTTTTTCCACAATCATCTTGACTTCAAAACCTGCAATTACATGAGGAGAACCATGAGAAGATCACCTCCCAATCAAGATCTCAAGGAGACCACCCCCGATCTTGGAGAACCAAGGCTAAATAGGTAACAAATCCAAATTCTCACAACCATCATATATGCACAACACAACAATTAACTCCCAACCAAGGCTTCACAAATGAGTTTTCCAAACCCATTGAAGTAGGGTGAAGGTGGGATTTTTCAAGGAGGAGAATGCCATTGCCTATTCAAAATTTTTAACAAGAGTTTTTCCATGCCTTTCCAAGGCTACATTGACATTCCTTCCATATACACATTTGGTCATTTCCTCTTCAAGGCAAAACTACAATTATCTTCCATCCAATCTTCCTTTATCTCCCCCAAAATTAAGATCAAATACAATGGCATGCAAGGGCCCATACACCTTGCATTTTCTCCCTCTTCTCTCCATGAGAAGAGACTCTCACTACAATGGAGAACCCAACTAACCCCTTCACCTAAAGCCACTTCTTCCCTTTCCAGGGGTGAGTAATGCCTTAAACACCCATGAACAACATTCCCAATCCAAAGGAACAAGAAATGATACAAAATCCAAATGCATCCCCAACCCAACACACAATAACAAGATCTACATACAATAACACTATACAAGATTTACATATATGAACTTCATACAAAATTTACATATATGAACACTATACAAGATTTACTTGTTCATAAAAATAATCACATACAAAGATAAAATGTAAGAGTATTTCTCCATGGCAAGAATCCACCAATCTTGGTCCAAGAAAAATGACAAGAATCTAGTTGAGAAAAATCCCTTATCCTTTTCCTTTTTCCTTTCTCCAACCCTAATTGTCTCTAAAATTAGAGAGTGGGTGAACACCCACTAAGTTTTTCCAAACCCTCTAAAAAGACCCCTAGAAGTGTACTCAAGACCTAGCAATTAATGAGACATGCCATTTAGTCCTTTTGTCTTACCTCTTGTCTCCCCTCTTAATTGAGAGTTTAGTAAGGAGTGTGGGACAAGTTAGATGCATGAGGTCATCTCTATTTTCGCCACTTTTAAAAAATAGGCATTTTGGAGGGCCATAATGGTGATCTAGGCTTTCTCATAGGTAAAAACTAGCCCCCAACCCAAGGTACCCCCTAGTGTAAACTAATTTTGGCCAAGGATACACTCTAGGGTCACTTTTGACCCCTCCAAAGTGTGCGTGTGTATTTGGGCACCTGATAAAAGAAACACAACACATCAATAAGTCATTGCATTAGTGTAAAAAGGTTAGATAAACATACAAAACCCACTAATATCAATCTATTACCTTCTAACTAGGAAGAGTGTGATTAGTAACATAAAAGCCCTCAGTTTATGCTACAATTAGTGACATATATGACCTAGCATGAAGGATTTTAGTTTAAAAAAAAGCTAAAAAGATGAGAAAGCATGCATCCTAGCTTTAAGAATGGAAATGAGAACAATGAAAGAGCATGAAATATGAAGTGAAATGTGATTCTAAGATTAATCTAACAACATAACAATGCATTTAGGATATGAGTTGAAGGCTTATTTTCTCTCAAAATTGGCTTTTATTTATAGAAGAATGAGAGAGAGAGAGGGGAGACAAGGCTCATTAATGAGTTAAGGGACTCATTAATGGTGGTGTAAGAACCATTAATGCCCAAGACATTAATAAGGCATGTAGGAGACATAGGTTTAAGGCATCTTCATTAATAAGGCATTAATTAAAGCCTTAAAGAAGCAAGGGAAGGGTGTAAGAGGGTGGCTTGAGAAGGTGGACCTTAACGAAGTCAAGCTTGAGAAATTGGACTTTCTCAAG
The DNA here is from genome assembly GCA_018584345.1 of Thuja plicata. NCBI lineage: Eukaryota > Viridiplantae > Streptophyta > Pinopsida > Cupressales > Cupressaceae > Thuja > Thuja plicata. The sequence continues at coordinate 12,024,881 of MU225256.1, read as the reverse complement.
TGGGTGGAGTTGTTAATCATTCCTTAATGGACTGTGACAACATTAGGAGGTGGGTTAGGGTTAAAATTAGGATTAGAATTAGATTAGCAAGGGTGAATGGGTTGAGAAGGGTTAGAACCTAGGGTAGAAGTGGTTGAGATAGGTTAGGTTGGGGGTTAAGGGAATATTAATTAAATGAATTAAATTTATTTAATTAATTAAAAATATAGGAATTAATTATTTAAACAATTTAATTACTTTTTAATAATTAGGGGACTATAGCCATTTTAATTAAATTAAATAGGCTAGGGGGATGGGTTCATTGCAAGTGGGTAATTGATTTAGGGATTTATTTAATTCCTTTATAATTAAATACTATAGTCATGTTTGAATTTGGTTTGATTTAAATGATTTGAATTGATTTGAATTGTATGGCTATAATAGTTAATATAATTCAGTGATAAAATCACTTAGGACATTAAATTGATTCAAAAAATTATGCGAAGTAGTAACAAGGTCATTTGGACATAATCGAGGGTATGATCACACTTGGGAAAAATAGGGTCCATAGTTGGAACATACCAAATTTAGGTGGTTACATTTGCCCCTCTTTGAATTGATGTGTGAGCAGCGCATTGATTCAAAGAAAGTTTTTGATTTTGACTTCAGAAAGATTGAGAATTTCGTTCTTGGTTGTCGAACGAAATGTTGATGAGCTCAATCTCACACTTGATTGAACCAAACTGATAGAATTGATTTTGAACTTGGTTGTCATCCAAAGATCAATAAATTTTTTTTAAAGATACCAATTCTGAATTTGGTTGTCGTAAAAAAATGATAATACTGATTTCAAACTTGGTTGTCGTCTGAAAAGCCAGTATGAAGCTGCCAGGAGCTTTAAATAAAAATCTTCTAAAGTGAGGAAACACAAGATATCTAGCTCATGAGAACCAAAGCTTTCTATCCAACAGTTCTGACTTTAGTCAAGAAACTATTATGCCCTTAGTTTGTTTGATAACGAAGTCATTTTGATGTTGTTTTGAACAAAAATTTAATTGATGATAGTGTGATCATGCCCCCTCGAGAATGAAATCGAAGGAAAAAGAATAAATCCCTCAGTTAAAATAATGCATCACCTGCAGGAAGTGGCGAGGGTAAGAAAGAATGAAGTAGAAGTGGAAAAAAGGTGTATTTAAAATAAACACATGATTACCAAGTTAATTATGTGAAAATGGGAGTGATAAGACTGATAAAATGATGTTTAGACCAAGATGCATGATAAAATGTGCAATATTGACCAATTTTGGGAACAAATGAAGCAAAGTCATAATTTTTGAAACTGTCACAAAAATAACACTGTGCTGCTGATAACATCTTAGGCACCTTCGATTTGGTTCCTGATTGAGCAAAAACAGAATAGAAATAAATTTGTAGTTGTCCGAGAGGAGTTTCAAAACTCCTAAATGTCTCAAAAGACCCATATAAGCCTCCAAAATTATAATTTCACTATTCATTTTCACTTTCCTCCATAGAAATTTAGAGAGCTCGGTAGAGAAGATGGTAGTCCCTGTGAGGAAGCACCATTTCGAGATGAGCCATCGACATCAGCGTCCAGTCGACTACCCACCGCTGGTAAGTGCTCAATAAACTACCGTGTGAATTTTGCAAATTTCAATTTCATGCATTTTTGTGATTTTTAGAGCTAGTTGAATTTAGGATGCGATCCGGGATTCCGGATCGCATCCTGTCAATCCCGTGTCACATCTAGTTTTTCCTGGATCGCATCTGGTTTTTTCAGATTCCTGCGTTGCATCCGGTATTTTTCAGATCGCATCTAGTTTTAATGCTTTTGTCTTGTTTTGAGTGAAAATCCATCAGTGGATCGCATCCCATTTTCTTAGGATTGCATCCCATGTTTAGGATCGCATCCCGTATTTCGGGGATCGCATCCGGTAAACATAATCGCATCCTGTATTTCTAGGATCGGATCTGGTAGAAAACTTAGAATTTTAATGTGTTTGATCTGTTTGTGTCTTGCGAACTTGGAATTACTTAGCCATTTAGGAATCTGTCCCTGTGTTGTAGATATGATACTGATGTATATCCATTTGTGTCTAAAACAGGCCCAGTTTGAGGTAGTCGCATTTTGTGGCACTTACCCTGTGCTCATCCTTGCATTGTCAAGATGTTTATCAGATGATAAACAGACGACTGTGGTCTGATGTGGATTATGGTCCTTGATAGGTTTACCTGAGATCGGGGTAAACTGTGGGTTGTTGACTGCTCTTGCCTAGAGATGGCACTCAGAGCACAACACCTTCCATTTACCTACATGAGAGATTATTGTGACCCCAGAGGATGTCTAGAGGATACTTCATGTACCTATGATTGGTCATGAGGTACGATTTGAGTTGACGACAGCCGTTGTGATTGGTGCTGCACAAAGATATTTTCAGGATGATACTATAGACTAGAGATATTTATCATGGGACTACATGGTCGATCATTATGATTGATTATCTATTTAGCTAGTAGGTCTGGTAGGCGACATCCTCATGCTAGATAGGGGCCAGCATGGATTTATGATCGGCTGAGTAGATATGATAGAGCAGATGGTGACCCACCGTCATTGATTTTCTTGGGGGAGCTGTATCTTAGCTCATATGTACAGAGAGCTCCATGAGATTGTATACCATTATACCCGCAGTATGACTGTGGGTATACTTATTCTTTAGATCTGGGCTTGGGAGCACATCCCTGTTACACGGACGATTGTAGATAGGTAGAGGGCATTTGAGTAGCCCTGTGTATATATGTATGTAGGACTTCTACAACAGCCCCATCTGGGCAAGATTGAGTATTGGCTCTGATTATTTGATGACATGACAGAGGTCGTTTGGCGACCATATCTAGATTGTGAGGTATGGACTTCAGATGCCTGGCAGGTGCCATTTTTGTGTCAGAGCAGATATCTAATTGGGAGGACCAGGTGTGTGCATAAATGTTGTCACACTTCTATGAATCATTCCATTCAAGGTTTCTCAAGAATGAGGCCTCAAATATCGATCCATAGCTCTCTAGTCATGGATGTGTAAAAATGTAAAATGAAGGCCCTCAGATAGACCTAGTTATGTCTATTGCAAATACACCATGAAATGAGAGATTCAAATGCATAAAAATGAAATCTACTCTATATGATAACAATGCATATTAGTCTATGAAAGGAAATATGAATACAAATCTAATCGATGGAAATAAACATGATTCTAATCTATATGAGGAGCCATGAATGCAAGAATAAAGAAAACAAGAAGAGAGCTTGAGTGCTCAAATTCTCCTCCAAAATTGCTATCCAAACCTGCAGCATAACAATAC
>MU225256.1:11852926-11954295 GCA_018584345.1 Thuja plicata | reverse complement strand
ACTACATTCTTATGAATGCACAATGTAATGATCAATGATGAATTTTGAATATGTAATAATTTGATCAATACTTAGAGTACATGAACATCTGATAATAAATGTAGCAAGTGAATGTAAATCATCAAAATCTGTAAGATAGTTTTAATTGGGTAACATAAACATGCAAATTTCTGTTTTAGTGCCTATTTGTTGTATGATTGGATTTTGGATAACATGTAACATAAGAAATGGTGAACCAAGTCTAAGATCGTAGAGATGGCTCACCAAATCCAAATTGTTTTTGTGGATGTGTAGATATCCTATGTTACATTACGAATACCTCTGAAGACTGCACCCTCAAACCCAAATCAGATTAGCAAAGCCCAAAATGATGAAGGGATGCTAATTCTAGGTCTAGATTTGAATATGGAGTATGAAGATGAATTCCTTTATTGTTAAAATGTATATGATATATAAATTGATATGCAAGATTATGAAAGGAATGTAAAATGTGATAAATAAAATGATCAATAAATGAGTATGATATCAGATCTGATGTATAAAATGAAATGCAAGATGAAAAGGATAATAATGAACTCAACTTGAAATCTAGGCAAGGAGGAAGAAACTTCAAATTTGGAAATGATTATCACAAAACTGTCAAACCAGAAACTTTTACAGATCTGGAACTCTAAGACCTGTACTTTCTAACTATGAAAGTTTCAAATCCAAAGGACAATGCTGAATCAAGTATACCTAGTCCCAAAAAATTTCCCTTGTCCTACAGACATAGAAACTGATGAAATATGTAGCAGATCAGGCACAAATTGTGCAAATTTAAAATTCTAGATCCAAAACCTGAAAAACATGTTCCTGCACACAAGGAGAAGGGGAAAAGATTGTGGAAGGTCAAGCCCCTATATTTGAATCAACCTTGAAATGAAATAAGGAAATTGTATAAAAAAGATAAATGTTAGATTTACCTTGCATGGAAAACACTCGTGGATGGATGTAGAAATTAGTCAACTCACAAGGATGCTTGTATGCTTGGAAGATGTTGTAGAATCAAGGATGACTTCACAAATGTAATAGATATACACTTGTAAATCCTAGATCTTCAATGTATGGTTGAAATAATGGATGGATAAGAGGAATGTATCTTTTTTCTTTCTTGAGAATTCCTCCACTAGGCCACCATGGGAGAGAAACTTGTATCAAGGAGAGAAAATTTCCTTTGTTTGAATGGAAGAAGACTTTGAGATTTGGAGATATTCAATGGGATGCTTGTCCTCAAATGTTGAATCCACCACTTCAATTACACAACTTGAATACTTGATTGCTTGAACTGGAATTTAAAATAAATGTTTGCATATAGAATTGGATTACATATATATTGTAGATGTAAAAATGAGAGGAGAGACCTCCCTTTTATACTCATTTAGGGATTCAAAATTGCCAGGCTGACCACACTGAGATTGGGAAATAAAACACCCCTACATTGGGCCCAAAATCCACTGAAAACCAACCCCAAAGGATAAGGACAACTTGGGTCAGCCTTCTCTAGGACAAGGCCAACTTAGGTTGGCCTAGTCCTAGAGGGGTTAACTTCAAAGTGAATTTGGGACTCGGGCAGTGTGAAAAGTCTTAGGGAAAGAAATTGAAAGATGCAAAAAATCAAGCATAAAAACCTCAGGATCTAGGAATAACTAAAATGGGGTCTAGTAGGTCCTAAAATAAATCCAATTAATGGGTGATAAATTTTTAGGATGGTACACTTTTTTATGAATGTATATGCTACCAAAATTTTGATTTTTGCCAACCACAAAGAACTAACGTTTCCACAAGCTAACATTTGCATGGATCAATGTCTCTACCCTAAAAAAACATCTCTGAAGGGTAAGTACAAGTATTTATTTTCTAACATGTGTCACTTTCTATTTTGTTTCTTTTTTCTCTGAATCAATATTTTTTCTGACTTGCATCTCCACAAATCAATGTCTGTTTGATTCAGCGTCTCATATCTATTTCAATTTTCTAAGCATTTTCTTGTGTTTTCCTTACAACTAACAATTTTTTCAGCTTTTTTCCATGTGTCAAATACTAAATAAATCAAAATACTACATTTTCCTTGAAATTGTTTAGCTTGGTTTATTTTTTTTGAGTGCTTTCATTAATCTAGTGGCAGCTAGGCTTGGACTAATTTCAATTTGGGCCAAACCCAAGCATCTTGCATGCTTGGAGAAACCTTTTTGGTAGAGGTACCCCCTTCAAAGATTCTCATTTTGTTTAGATTAAATATCATTAGTTATGTGATTAAAAGATAGAAAAAGAAGTATCCTCTCCCCTCTCCTTCACAAACCTTGGGTGTAAGAGAGAATTGCTTATATATTTTCCTCTAGCGAGGCTTACTTGGAGCTCACATTAGTCCAAGGAATGAGATTATATATGTATTTCTTCTACAATTATATATGGAATGTATATCATACTGCCAAGGTCTAGCCAAAAAAATATGACATACATCCATAGGCATTAAATCATAGAATACTTTTTCATGTTATTTCCCTATTTTCATCTTAACCCAACATTGTTCACTTACCAACACATTGTGTTCATCTTTTATTCAGGAAATCTCATAGGGTTTATAATGTTACAATCTCTTCAATTGCAAACTATCTACCATTTCCTTTGATGCCAAATTCTCAGAACTACCACCATCAAAAATAACTTTACATACCTTTCCACCAACAAGACATCTAGTTCTGAATAGGTTATTTGTTTGCCAAGGGTTCTCCATCTTCTCATCATGGTAAAAGGTTCTCCTCATCATAAATGTTTCTCCCTTTTAAGCCTAATTGTTGTTAACTAATTTAGAATATCCCTCTTCTTCCACAAGAGCTATCCTTCTGCTTCTTTCATTCCTCATTTTAGATCCACCTTGTTTTCACTCAAAGGTCCTATGACCTTCTCCAACACACTTGAAATGAGTACCCTTAAACACTCTTTTATCATCTCTTTGGTAGACCTCATTCCTATAGCCACCTCTATAAGAATTCCTTTTAGGAGTCTTGTCCTCTATCTTCTCTTTATCAGAGTCACCAACGAATCTACCACCTCTTCCTCTCTAGAATCTTCCACCTCTGCCTCTTTGTATTTGTTCTTATCTTCTAATTAACTTTTGTTAATCATTTAGGGCATACTGATAAGCATCTTACACATTCCCAATCTTGATTATACTAAGCTCCTCTTATATTGACATCCTCAAACTATTCAGGTATCTTGAAACTCTCTCTACTTCATCCTCCTTAAAGCTATATCCGATATCCAACTTGTACAACTCCTTAATTTACTATTTCACATTCAAATCCTTTTGTCTCAAATTCTACAATATTATGATCAATCTGACCTGATAATTAGAGGGTAAGAACTTTGCCTTCATCTTGTTTACCATCCTATCCCAAGATTTGATCTTCTCTTTACCTCTTATTCTCGTATCATTCTGCAAATGATCCCACAAAAGTGAAGCAAGATCTCTTAACCTAGTACATGGATACTTTACCTTCTTTTCTTCATCAGTACCTTCAAAATCAAATTACTTGTCCATAACTAAGATCCAATCCAACAACTCATCTACATCCAATTAGCCATCATAATCTAGTGGGTTAAAATGTGGTTAGGTATTAACCCTAGTAAAAGCCCTAATAAACCTTTCCTCTGCTTGATCCACTTCAGGTTGTTCTCAGAATTCTCCTTCAACTTTTTCTTCAATCTCTTCCTTAACATAAATTACTTCTTTAATATGTCGACCTCTCCTTTGGGCCATTTCAACTGCTTCCAATCTAGCATCAATCTGTCTCAAAATTTCAATAACATTAGGGTTTTTAGATCTTCCACCTCTAGCACCTCTCCTATCCATCTCAAATGAATCATCTACAACTGTGGGCCAGATCCTTATTCTTCTACCCCATGAAACACCAAATCATAAACTAAACACTTAGGAGACATGATTTGTTTACCACAATCGAAAACCTTCAGTTGGATACCACCTGATGCAAACAAGGTAGGAGGGTCCAAGGAAATGAACTATCCAACCTTGCAACAAGAGTTACATAGAAAAAACTTGAAGATTTCAATAATAAAATACACAGATCTAGAGTATGGAACACACATGCAACCTTTTAATTAACAAGTAACACAATTACAAAGATCTTAAATATTAGGCCACATGCCCATCTCAAATGATATAGACTTATTACAAAGAAACCTAATTATCCTTCCCACTTATGACTGTAAATAACCTTCTTCAAAACCCTAGCTTACCACCTTTGATCTCTGGATTCCCCCCAAAAATAGACCAATATCCAACCTAAATACACGAATGCAACCTAACAAGTCGACAAAACACATAGCCACATAGGAAAATGAGCCATAAGCACCATCGATCAAGGAAATCCAACCAAAGATCAAACACTGACCGGTTCAGGAAAATGAAGAACACATTATAAACACAACCAAAGAATCTACCATAACATAAGGTGCGATACTCCAAATGAGTTGTGATCACAGGAAAAATTTCCTAATGATCTCTAGAACATGAATCTATGACCACAACTACCAAGGATCTAAAGAACTGGACCACGATAAGAAACACAACAACCAAAGACTAGGAATAAAAAATCAAATGTTTTTGGTTGATGCAAGATTGCACTGAAACCCAGGATGCTCTTGCATCACTTTGATAGGAAAAATTGAAGCTCGAGGGGATTTATTATCATGAAAGGGATTATAAGGGGTCATAGATTCTTGAGGTATACATGGAGTATAATGACAAGGAGATGTTGAGATAGTTTGATCTTGACATGGAAGATGATCATAGGAGGGTGTAGAAAGGGTACTTTGCTATTGGTTTTCAATAGTCTCATTAGAAATGGTGAAAGGAATATCCTGATCTTGCTTAGGAGGTGGATAAGATACATGACTTAGATGAATAATCTAGTCTTGAGATGGAAGGGTATGATCTTGGGAGAAGTGAAAGGGTATGAGGGGATCATCATTAGGCTCTAGAGATATGGGATCTTGGTCAAATAATGGATAGGAATAGATAGTATCTTGATCTTGATCTTTACTAAGACTTGTTTATTCGCCCTTTAGATTACCCTCTTGACATGGAGTGACTTCTAAGGACAAGATAGGAGTTTGGATATGCATGGGGGATTCTTGAAGAGATGATGGATGATAATTTATAATAGGTATGATGGGTATTGAAATACATGATAACTTGGGATCTAGGATTTTTACATCCTGGGAGGAACTTGCATCAAGATGTGGATTATCTTGGATTTTTTTTTAGACAAAGAACTTGAGGGTCAACATGCTCAACATGAAAATGTGTCATCATTAAGTTCACTATATGATGGAGTTAGTATGGCTTGTTGTGAAGCTTCATGATATGAAGGAATGGTGGAAGAAGTCAAGGTTATATGTGGTCCATTGCTAGGCATAGGTTCATGATTTCGATAATACTTGGGATTAATGTCTTGTTCTTCATTAGAGGGTGGCTCTTCAATTTCAATGATAACTTTTTCAAGGACATCTTGGATCTTATGTTTCAACTCCATGTAATTTGAGGTATCATGCTTGTTGTGTCTATGATATACACAATAGTCACTAAAGAATTCACATCTCCCTATAGTAACTTTAGGAAATGTGATAAGATTTTTTTCAAGAATCTCTCTCAAAGATGACTCATAATATTTCCTCAAAGGTGTAAATTTTCTATCCAACGGGTATGTGTTTGCAGAAGTAATGTCAGATTTGACATTTTGTTTTTGAATTTAAGCCATTTGTTGTTCAATTTTGGCTATTTTCCTTTGTATTCCTTAGATTTACGCATTGGCCATGATGTCACTTTTTTATCGAAGGAATCTCTCAATATTTGAGGTTGGTTCATCTCTTGCTCATTTTCTAGAGTTTATGTCATAAATTTTCTCTTGAGATCTTGAATTTGTTGAACCAAGGAGGCCATTGGTATGTATGATAGTTATAATCTAGTTTATATTCATGTAAATAATTATCTTGAGTCAACCTTGAGCTAATATCATCTTGGAGATAGTTGATTTGTTTCTAGAATTCTACTTAGGATTTGCGAACAAGTGTTTTGATTTTGGTTGATAAATTTGAATTATGTCCAAGGTGATGGTGTCTAATAGAAAAATGTCTATTTCTACGATGAAGACTCAAGAAGTAACCTTGATTTATTAGGTTCTAGGTGAAGGACCTTTAATCCTTGATGATGAACCTTAAAAACCAAATATTGATGGTGTTTGGAAAATACTTTGTAAAATGGTTTAGTTGACAGAACAATGATGATGATTCACTTGTTTGACAAAGGATAGATATGGATAGAATTGTACTATTTTGAGTGAAATGGAATTAATTTTGAAAAGGGTATCCAAAACCACTTCAAAATTTGTTCAAATTGTATGGAATCAAATGCGATCCATTAGGAACCATATGATACACTTCAGAGACCAAATGCTACACTCTAGAGACCAAATGCTACAATTTAGAGACCAAAAACTACAATTTAGAGACCAATTGAAATAGAACCAAATGTGAGATTTTATGAATCATATGATACACTTCGAAGAATAAATGAAAGGTTTTGAATATAATATTCTACACTTTAGAGACCAAATGCGAGGTTTTGAAGACCATTTGCTATACTTCAGAAACCAAATGCTATAATTTAGAGACCAAATGCTACACTTGAGAGACCAAATGCCACTCTTCATAGACCAATTGAGATGGAACCAAATTCAAGATTTTAGGAACCATAAATTATACACTTCAAAGACCAAATGTGAGGTTTTTAGACCATATGAGAGGTTTGACAGACCAAATGAGAGGTTTGACAGACCAAATGCATCAAACTTCTTGGATTTTGAAGAATTGGAGTAGGATTGCTGATTGTTTAGTGTTTTGAGTTCAAGTGGATGAATTCTTCTTAATTTTAGGATTCTTCAAAAATAAAAAACACACTAAGCCCTCATATTATCAAAATAAAAAATAACTATAACATCTGGTTGTTGTTCTTTTAACGTTTCCACAAGTTTTGATAGAAATAAACCAATTCTGACAAGCTACCTAAGGACAATTTTGGTTTCCATGGATAATGAGGTAAGCTTTCTATTTAACCAAGATTTATTTAAGATTCCATTTGAATAAGTATTTCATTTTACCTCTCATTACGAGAGTCTTGCACCATCATAAATACAATATTTTATGTAATATGTGAGGATTAGTAGAGGAGAGATATTGTACACAAATCTTTCATCAATCACCTCCTTAAGAATGAAAGATTTTTTTAGATTATATTTGGTTGGATTATCATGGAAAAATGATTGTATCCCACTTTGGGTCATCCCTCTCAGTTTCCTCGATAAGGAAAATCTTGAGAGGTGGGCCCACTATGGTTTGAAAATGAATGCACTATTTGAATCTAAATGAGACAAACATAGGTTTAGGAGGTTGATAACCCCAAGAAAGATGAGAGCATATCACTTATTACCTCTATTCTGCAAACACAATAAGCATGAAATTAATTTATTTGGACCTTTACCTAATGGAACTTAGGTACGCTTAATGTTTTGATCACCGTAAAAAGGTGAAAGTATAAGCCAAAATACCTTTGTTCACAAGCACAATAAGGTCTTCCTGATGAAATATAACTAATTGAATTTTTGAAGATGAAAAATTTGATGATCACCGAGATACATGAAGTAAATTCAAGACATTAAATCAGTTAATGTATTGTATTGTCATTGATGTCAACTTGATATGGTATTATTGATCATAAACATATTCTCACAACACTTAAAGATCTGAAAAGACAAAGTTTTTGTCATCAATAATCATGAACACTGAGTGATAGTAAACCCCAAGGGATAGTGAACCCTAAGCACAAAAGTTCACAGTGTTACCTGATAGACAATGTTACCCGAGTAAGTGATACCCGAGAAAGCATTACTGAGCTAACTGCAGTTGTCATCGAACATAACTAAATTTGATGCCCGAGCTATCTGTAGTAGTCACCAATCACAACTAAAGTGTTGACCAACGGGAATTAAAGTTAGGAAAATGACAAAACAACTTAGCTAGCAAGATCTAATTATAGAGTTAACTGTTTGATTAAATTGTTTTCATCGATCAGTTAAAAGCTAAAGATAAGAAGGATATTTAAAGCATGTTTTATTCCAGAAAACAAGGAGAGTTTTATGGATTAAAAATAAAGCAAGCATGTCAAGCTTTACGGATCAAGAAGTGATCAACGAAGAAAACAAGAAGGACAAGAAATAGTGAAATCATGTCTATATAAAGAGACATGTAGTTCATTATCAAAGAGGGGGGATGCTAAAGAGAATTCTGGTGAAGATAAGAAGTCTTCATACATATTTGATCATACAAGCTGAAGAGTAGAGCTAAGATTTCTGTAGACACCAAGAAATAGAGAAGCAACGAAATTCACCAAGCATAAAGAAGTGGAGAAAAGGAACAAAAGAGAAACATTGATCAGAAGAGGTATTATGAGATTAGAATATATCTGAAAATATGCAAGATTAATTTGTATTTATGAACAAATCATATACTATTTTAGTTTAACCATTGACTTAGAAAATCTCTTAACAGAGTAGGATCTAACCATCCTTTATATATTGAGATACATCCCAAGGAGTATCAAAAGGTTTTCATGTTGACAACATAATGAATGCTAGGTCAAGTGATAAACTTTTAGTTATAAATCCTCTAACAAGGTCACACTTAATAGTGTGTTTGTAACCTTTAACAGGGTTGGCTCTTCACCGAGCTCACTTCAGAAGAGTGAAAATTTTGGGTTACCAGTCCCAAGTGGGTTTTCCCCTAACAGGGTTTCTACATTAAAAATACATGTGTCAAATGTGTATATGGCTCATTGCTTTGATGTTTTTCTTTGCACATTACTAAAACATGATTGATCGTTAAACACTAACTTATTTATTGTATCTCGATAAAGGCTAAGATAAGATAGACTGCTATTCGGTAAAGCTACAGGAAAGAACAAAAATTATAAACACCGAGAAGTATATACATGTTAGATTCACACAAGGCATACATCTTGTAGGACTGAAGATAACTAGAGGTTTTATATTTGTGGTATAAAGTTTTGGGTTGATTTATTGGATTAATTTTTGAGGCCACTGATTCACCCCCCTCTTAGTTATTCTAACAATTGGTATTAGATCTTGTGTGCTTAGAAAGGGATTTTAAAGACTCAAGAAAAAGATCACAAGATCACAAGATCACAAGATCACAAGTTTAAAAATAAGTAAATCAATTCATAAACACACTATGACAAATGATAGTGAAATTTATAGTGATGACCAAGAACTTGATGAGATTGAAGCACTAATGGCTAGAATATTGTAGAGAGGAAAAGATAGATACAAAGGTAAATTACCATTGGTATGTTTTAATTGTAAAGAGATTGGACAATTTGCTGCTAGATGTCCTAACAAAAGAAAAGAAGATAGAAAAAATGTCAGATCATATGAAAAGAAGTTTGATAGAGGTGATGACAGAGATTACCGAAGCAACTGAAAATATGAAAGAAGAGACACCTGAGACTACAAGGACAAAGGAATGAAATCTTGTTACTTGGTTGAGAACAAAGCTTAAAATACTGACACCGAATTTGATAAAGATATTCAGGTGGTATTTGTTGCTATGAAGGATGATTCAGACAAAGAGGAAAGGTATGTTGAAACTGCATTCATATCTAAGGTTAGTAAAAATGATGTATAGATTATTGATAGTGGCTGTACTCACCACATGAATAGAGATAAGGAAAAGTTTGATAGTTTTGAGTATTATAATGGTGGATAAGTAAGAATGGGTAATGACTAACCTTGTCCAGTTGAAGGTAAAGGAACAATAATGTTGAACAATCTGATCAGATGTGAAAATGCATATTGGGTGAAAGGACTTAACTATAATCTATTGAGTGTTTCACAACTGAATAACATAGGCCACCGAGTTGCATTTGAGAACAAAAAGGAAAATATTTTAATGAATCAGGAAGGTTGATCAGAACTGGTGAACAGACAAAAGGTAACCTATTCTATCTGGGTGATATTAACACCACTTGTTTAATGGCTAAAAATGAAGACATATGGTTGTTGATGATAATTATTAAATTGTGTATTGTCATTGATGTTTAAAAAATATAGTGATGCTACACAAATGTCTAATCCTATCTAAGCACCATCAGTGTATGCCAAGTTCTCTCGGGCAATGAAGAAGACCAAAGTGATTTTCAGTTCTAACCGAGTTCACTAAGGCATTATAGTATTGGTTGGGCTTTGAAGGATTTCAGTATTAACCAAGTTATTCTTCTAGTGACAGCCGACTAACAAAAATTTATATTTTATGGTTAACTGGTTATATGCAGCCAACAGACTTAATTTTTAATGATAATTTGAAAGGTTATTTAGGCCGACTTAACAAGGTTTATCATATATATACAAGGTCAAGTTTGGATTGAATGTGTGTGAGATGTGTGTGTTTATGACATGAAGTGTGGAGGCAAAATCAGATGGGATTCTGATTGAGAATAGTACATAAAGAGCTGCAACATAATATCTGATCAGTGAGGATCAAGTTTTATAAGCCAAAAAAAAGATCTAAATTAGCAAAGATAGTTGCTTCGTCAAATAGGTCAATTCATTGTTACTCTCTAACAATTGTAGCAGTGAACCAAAATCTCTTAACAGAGTAGACTTAACAGTCTTTTGTAAATCCTCTCACAAGATGACATTTCTACATTAAAGTGTTTGAAGACCTCTAACAAGGCCACTCCTTATAGGGTGATTAAATCTTCTATCAGGGTCACACCTAACAATGTGTTATTATAACCTTTAACATGGCTCACTTCGGAAGAGTGAAAAATAGTAAATAGTTGCAATTGGTGGTTTTTCCCATATTGGGTTTCCAAGTTAAATATTGGTGTTATCTATGTAGGTGTTATTTTATTTATGGTTTATGTTTCTACAATTAATTACTAAAGGATAATCACAGTTAATATCTTAAGATTTTCTATGTTAACCGAGTGACAGTAGAATATCTGTGTTAACCGAGCAACAATGATAAGTTTGTTTAAGACATCTAAGGGACTTGGATTTGTTTTTGTGGTAACTGATTCACCCCTCCCCTCTTAGTTACTCAACTCATTTCCAACAATTGGAATTAGAGTACCAAGTGCTTATAGGGAAGGTTTCAAGGCCTAAGCTAAAGATCAGAGATGTCTTACAGAAGGGAGATCCCCAAGCTTAACAAAGACAACTTTGCTGCATGGAAAGATTTGATGAGGCTACATCTATCTACTATTGGAGACACTGGTTTGAAATTCCTAGATCACAAGTATGTGGAACCGCTGAGACCTATGTCTATGGAACAAATGATGGACATGAAGAATCATAACATAATGATGACTGATATAGCTTCCTCACTCAGCTATTCTAAATTTGATGAAGTCAAGGACTGCCTCACTACCTATGATATATGGAAGAAACTACATGATATACATGGAGGAGATGAAAATGTAAAGAGAGCCAAAGTAGAAAGTCTCAAAGGTCAGTTTGATCAGATGAAAATGAAAGAAGGAGAAAACATTACAAAATATAGTGAAAGAATCAAGAAAAGTGTCAGTGCCATTAGAGCTTTCGGTGGAACAATTGAAGACAAAACAATGGTTAGTAAGGTATTTAGAACTTTTCTTCCTATCTATGATATTATAGTTTCAGCTATTCAAGAGATGAGGTGCAGTAATGATATAACTCTAGATGCATTGGTTGGAATACTTACATCTTTTGAGTTGGATAAATTTGACAATTACTCTCCTAATCCTAGAAATTTTGAGTCTGCATTCAAAGATAATTTAAACCTTGGTAAGATGAAAGGAAAAAAGATTGACTATGATAGTGATGATGAATCTCATGATGATCTATAAATCATTGAAGCATTACTTGCAAAGAGAGATTCCAAAGGAAAGTACAAAAGATGAATACCATTGATTTGCTTTTCATGTAATGAGGTTGGTCACATTGCTGCTAAGTGTCCGAACAAATAAGACAAAGATGAGAAAAATTTCAACAAGGAAAGAAATATTTCAAGAGTTACAAAAGCTACAAGGACAAAGGTAAGAATTCTTTTTATATTTCTAAATATTATGATAGTGATGAAGATGAAGATGAAATGGTTTACATTGCTATTAAGGATGAGTCAGACAATGAATATAATCAAAAGACTGCACTATACTCTCATATTAGCAAGAATGACACTTGGATAATTGATAGTTGTTGTTATCACCACACGACTGGTTATAAAACCAAATTTGAACATCTTGAGAACTATGATGGTGGGAGTGTCATTTTTGGGAATGATGAACCTTGCTATGTCAAAGGTATAGGTTGTATCGCTCTAACAGAAGAAATCAAATGTGATAATGCTTATTGAGTTGAAGGACTAAGGCATAATATACTAAGTGTGGAATAGCTGAATAACATTGGTTTCAAGGTAGAATTCATGGATGGTACGACCAAGCTCCTAGATGGTAAGGGAAACCTAGTTGGAACTGGCAAACAAAAAAAAGGTAATCTATTCTATCTTGATCTCACTGAAAGTTCATGTTTCATTGCACAAGTAGAAGAAATATGGTTATGGCATAAAGGTTGTGTCATGTGAATTTTGATAACCTGGTCAACATAAGAAAGAACAAAAGAGTAAGAGGTATTCCTATTCCGAAGAAACCTGAATTAGCAATATGAAAACAATGTCAAATTGGGAAGATGGACAAGACTAGTTTCAAGAGAAATAATTACAATAAAGAAGAAGTCTCAGAGTTAGTGCATACTGATTTGTGTCGACCAATCTGAACAAAAAGTTACATAGGTGAGAAGTATTTCATTATATTGGTTGATGACCATTCCAGAATGATGACTGTTATGTTTCTCAAAGAAAAATCAGAAGCTTTTCAGAAGTTCAAGTGGTACCTTGCCAGAGTTGAGAAAGAAACAGGAAGGAAACTTAAATGCTTAAGATCTGACAGAGGAGGTGAATTCATTTCTAATGAGTTCAATGAATTCTATAATGAAAGAGGAATCAAGAGACAAGTATCTACCCCAGGTACACCATAAAAAAATGGTATAGTAGAAAGAAGGAACAAATCCATTATGGATTGTGCAAGAACCTTGATGATTGAAAAGAATGTTGCTATCAAATATTGGAAGGAGGCCATCAGCACTGCAATTCACACCTTGAACAGAGTTCAACTAAAGAAAGGTACTGAGAAGACACCTTTTGAATTATGGTATGGCTATAAACCTAATGTTCATTATTTCAAAGTATTTGGAAGCAAATGTTACATCTTAAAGGAAGCAAGAAATGGAAAATTTGATGTAAAAGGTGATAAATGTATATTCCTAGGTTACTCCTACAAAAGAAAAGCATATAAATGTTTGAACCTTTGTACTCATAAAGTCATAGAAAGTGTACATGTAAATATTTATGAGTTTGCAGAGAGAAGTGAAGAACAAAGCAATAAAGAACTTGAGGACTACATAAATTTTGTGTATTATGAACCTGATACTATACCTAAGACATAGGCAATGGTGATTGGACAAAAATCTTGTCAACCACTGAATTAATCTATAGAAATATTGTTGCAATCTGCGCAACCCAGACTGTTAACTGAAGAAACTGAGTCTCAGACTTAAGAAACAGAGTCACAAATAGAGGGAACCAAGTTGTAGACAAAGGCACCCGAGTCTCAGACAGAGGCACCCGAGTCTCAGACAGTGGAACCCGAGTACTAGTTGGAAGAGAAGAAAAAAACTTTTGAACATGGTGAACCTAGTGGATCAAGCCCAGAATCAAAGAGGAAGGAACCTATACTTAAAAAATATGTCAGAAGGCATCATCCACCTAAACAAATAATTGGAGACCAGAAAGAAGGTGTAATGACAAGGAACAAAAGTTAAAGGTACATGTTCACTTAGTGAAATTGAACCTAGATCTATTAAAGATGCATTGAATGATGAAAGATGGATAGAAGCCATGAATGAAGAGATTGAGTAGATAGAAAATAAAAAAACCTAGAATCTTGTACCTAGACCAAAACAAAATAATGTGATTGGTACTAAGTGGGTTTTCAGAAACAAGATGAAAGAAAAAGGTGAATTTTCAAGAAACAAAGCAAGATTAGTGTGTAAAGGACATGCTCAAGAAGAGGGTATTGATTATGGAGAAAATTTTGCTCCTGTTGCAAGACTTGAAGGAGTCAGAGCTGTTCTAGCATATGCTACACATAAAGGATACAAGGTATGCCAAATGGATGTAAAATCTACATTTTTGAATGGAATTCTTGAAGAATAAGTCTATATTGAGCAACCTGAAGGTTTTTTTGATCCTAAAAAAAGGGATATGGTTTGCAAACTGCACAAAGCCTTGTATGGGATGAAGCAAGATCCTAGAGCCTGGTATGCTAGATTACATGGTTACCTAGTAAGTATTGGATTTCAGAGAACTAATGACAATAGTAGCTATTATATCAAAGAAGGACCTCAGAACAAGATACTATTAGAATATATATTTATTGATGATATAATGTTTACTGGATATGATGATTTATGCAAAGCATTCTCTGAAGCTGAGTAAGGAATTTGAGATGTTTATGTTTGGTGAAATCAAATTCTTTATTGGTCTACAAGTTTATTAGATGAAGGATGGTTTCTACATTACCCAGTATAAATACATCAAAGAGATACTAAATAAATTTGGAATGGAAGACTCCAGACCAGTTGGAACACCTATGCCTACTAGACATAAGTTGTCTAAGGATGATGATTCAAAGGAGATAAATCAGACTACCTATATATCCATGATTGGTAAACTTCAATATGTTGTTCACACTAGACCTGATATTGCATTAGCAATTGGTATTTTTGCAAGGATTTTAGCTAATCCTAGAGAGAATCATTTGATGGCTGTCAAAAGGATTTTGAGATATCTTAAGGGTACTAAAGAGTATGGATTATGGTATAAGAAAGGAGGAAACTTTGTTTTGAAGACTTTTAATGATGCTGATTGGGAAGGAAGTGTTGGTGACAAAAAGAGCACAAGTGGTGGAGCATTATTTCTTCATAAGAGATTAGTCTCCTAGACAATCAAGAAATAAAACTACATTTCTCAGTCTACAACAGAGGCAAAGTATGTTGTTGCAGCAGTAAATTGTTCAAATATCATATGGTTCAAACAACTATTGTCAGGTATGAAGGAGGAAATTAAAGAACCAATTATTATCTACTGTGACAACACTAGTGTAATTAACATTTCAAAGAACCCTGTGATGCATATGAAAACTAAACATATTGCAATAAAGTATCATTTCTTGAGAGAATTGGTTCAGGACAAGGAAGTAAGGTTGGAATATGTGAATACTAAAGAAAAAATTGATGACATATTCACAAAACCATTACCTAAGGATGCATTCTTCTATCTTAGAGGAAATCTAGGGGTGATTCCCCTAATTGAGGCTCACTAATGAATAGATTAGTGATGCATCAACCAAGCTACATAATAGATTTAACATGTTGATGCATATTGTTAGAGCTTATTGCATATGAATAAGTGCAATCAGGTACTGCTGAGGTTTAGAATTGTCACCCTAACTCAGGCATTAGGGTTACACAACAATTACATCCTAACAATGGAAACCTTCTCTAGCTGTGGGTATACTATGTTTGAGGAGTCTCCGGATTCTAGGCTGGTTCCTGTTGAATTTGGGTATCAACTTTATACTATCTTCTCCTGATTTTGGGAAGGAAAGAGAGAAATTCTAACTAAAATTGCATGAACAAAACTTGAAAAAAGGTGATACACCAAAATGATTCAGATCTCTTCAAGCCTCAAATTGACATCCACCTAACATACCCTAGTGATCTCTGCACTATTATTCACTATTCAATACATAGGCTAATTTGAAGATCACAACTAGGGTTTAACCACAAGTAGTAATATTTCTATTAACAACATGCACACTTTGCAAAAGGCTTATATTCTAGAATCTAGAATAGGGAATTATATAATCCACTAATCCATACTGCAGATGAATCACACTTGAATGTAGAAAGTTGAAAAGGATTTGAACAAATGATCACCACAAAATGTATGAAAAAGTGGGGCAACTATATTCTTCTCAACATCTGTATGCAGTTACATGTATGAATTTTGGAATAATGGCAAGGAATACAAGCATCCTCTTGCACAAAATTGAAATCAAAAGCATGAACTAACAATGGATACAAAAGTATAAACATATGGCTATAGGAACAAGAAGTTCACTAAAATCTCTTCACTCTACAATTATGGATCCCCTCAACATGAAGCAAAAATTCATTATATAGCCAACATGGCTTATTTCAAAAATTTCCCCCCCAAAGCCCTCCATAATAACATGATACTAAACTATAAAGCCAAATACGTTCCCTAATTTAAAACCCTAAGTTCAGCACCCTAAAGTTGATAGATAAGAATACCTCACATTATACACTTTATCAACTTTAACTTATTCGAATACATGACATTCAAATCCTAAATGTATGGAAAAAATTAAAAAAACCCCAAACACATAACTTCAAAGGGATGAAACCCCTATAAAGTTGACATTAACTCTGCTGACACCATACCAAGGTAGTTGATGCAGCTGTAGTTTGTTTGGTCACCATGGTTTGTAGCCGACTTGACTATCTCCATTGGAAGGGACAATTTCTATAATTTGTGGCACCAATAGTACCATCATGGCATTGTGGGAGAGATGTTGATCGACTGGCAACTGACAACATTTACTTCACTTGTCAGCGGACTCTAGACTTGGGTAAAATAGAGTGTATTTTGTTTATTGTTTCATTTTTGCATCCTAGGGTTTCTTTGTGGCGCCGCCATGTTACATCTGAACCATGATATTCTACCATGAAATCAACCTCTACTCTGTGATTCATGAGATTTATGAGGAAGAAAGATATAGCTATTGATCTGCCACAACACTTGGCATCTTTTTTTTTTTCTCTTTTGTAAATGCCGCAGATTTTGGTCTTCTGTTTGGCTCGAACTCTGCTTCTTGTGATGAGTAATCTCCAGCTTGATGAATATTGGAACAACTTGGAGATGTAGTGTCTTTAAGCCAATACAAATGGCACTGCAATCTTGCTTGTAACTAGGGTTTTTTTTTTTTGGGTTTGAAAAAGAACACTTGGTGTGAACTCGACAACCACTGCTTGTCTTTGTCTTTGACCACGGGTTAATAACTTGGTATTTGAAAGTTCTGATGCCATGATATATGGCACTACATTCATGCTTCAACTTGTGGTATGAGAGTTGTTGTTTGACCACCCTTTGCGAGCTTTATGAGGGACAATGCCATGGTGTCGATTTACCCATGAAACTCAACCTTGAACTTGTAGTCGACTTGTAGTAGAAGAGAACACAGCTTGTTTGTGGCTACCACTGCTAGTCTTTGGCTTTTATCATGAAACTTGGGTTTTTAGATAAATATCTCCTCCTTTTTATTGTAGATTTTGAAATTTCTTGTTACAACTATTGACAATAATGTTGTTTCTTTGATATTTTCCTTATTGTCGACTCCACCATTATAGTTGTCTTGAATCACAAAAATAAATAACACCCACCTTGCATTTGGTTGAAACACTTGCAGATTCTTGTCTTAATTGATTTTGTAATACATACGGGCTCCATGACTATTTTTTAAATGCTTTAAAAAAACATTCCTCTTGCTGTCTTTGAATACTCATTGTAATAAGCATAAAAAGATGCTTCCCTGTTCAAGCCAAAGACCCATTCTTCTACATTGTCTAAAAAACATAACATATTCTTCCAGAATGCTTATAATGTTTTAAAAAAAACACATATCCAGTACACAGTTTCACTAATAACAACATGAGTATATTCAATTAAAATGGAAACACAACAGGTTTACAACATTATAAAATGTCATATTCTCACTGTAGTCAACACACTGCTTTCTTAAAAATGCATATGAGAAAGAAACCCATGGGGTTCGAGCATGGGCTCATGACTCCCATGGGTTATACTCATAATGGGAAACCCTAATTGGCATGTATGTTTCATTATCATGAATATATTTCCTTCACTTTATCATGAATGAACATCATTTCTTAAAACAGTAGTAGAAGATGTATTTGTTTAAACACTCTGCATAAATATATCTTCTTTTGAAACTTTGCTTGAAGGTATGAAACCGTATTCTTTCAAAACCATTAAATATGACATCATCTAATGAACCTTTTGGATAATCTATGGTATTCTGTCCACAATGTTTTTCTTGTGTGTATGTTTCACCATTATGAATGTAAACCCATGCTGATATTGAGATTGTCGATCACTGTTCTTACTTTCAGCTTTCACATTTCTTTTTATGCATATTTCATTTTGCAAATTCAACTTTTAAATAAACATAACAACACCTTTTCATGTCATAGAAAATACGCTCAATCATTAGGCATGTGGTTTTCAATCTTGATCTTCAAAATGAACTTTTAAAATTTGTCTGCATGGTATACTTACTGTAACAAAATCTCTTTAATCTTCTTACTTGCATGAAGATAGTGAACTTCATATTCTCAATTCTACATCCTTCTTTGATCATGTGTCTCCTATAGCATCTTTTGAACTTTTTCATGTATTTGTATATTGTCCTTCTTATGTATGTGAGTAGTAACCTCCTGAGATGTAAACCATCTTTATTGCATGTAATGGCTTACGTGAAGTTTGAGCACGGGCTCGTGACATCCACTGTATTTCCTTTTTGCTTCCTGCATTTAATCATATGATCACTTTTTGCACATATATCACCAGTCAATTTGTTAGGGCAACAAATAGAATAAATCCATTAATGCTTATGGGTGAGTGTCATCCAAGATGACATTCATTCATATATGTTGGTGGATTCATTTGTATTTACTGTCCTAACAGGTTGATTAAATTTTGAAAAAAGTTTCTCAGATGAAAATGTTAAGTCCCTTTTATTCAGTTTTATAAGAATGACAGACATTAGGATGATCATCTATAGTAAAGGTTTCATTGTTTGGAAAACAAGTCCCTTTAATACTATCTTTTCCCTATTGTTGATCTATATTTCATTGTTGCATTGATTTTGTCAAATAGATATGCAACATTTAGAAGAACTGATTGTATGTTGTTTGTGTCTTGTGCATTGCTTACATCCAACTGGATCTAACCCATTTTTCTCTCTCATGATGAAAGTGAAACCCTAAAGACCTCATGAAAATTTAGATGAAACCCTAAAAACCTTATGAAGATGTAGACCTGGACTTGACTACTCAACCAGCTGACTACCAACACACCTCAAGGCAATGCATGGGACCCCTACTCCATAATTTTCCTATTTTTCATTTTTGCAAATGTAATCTTTAAATTGATATGATACACGAAAAGAAATTTACATATTACATTAAGTTTGAATGTACAATGTAATTGATCAATCATAAATTTGAAATTCTGGAATGTGATCAATACTTAGAGTACAATGGTAATATTTGAAAATCAATGTAATAATAATTTGTAAATTCTCAATACCTGAAAGGTAATATCAATTGGACACCTAAAAAATGCAACCTTTTTCTGTTGGTGTTTGTCCTTTTGGCGACTTTTGCTAGATGTCTGCCTACTAGACATGACCTGTGAACTTTATCCTTGGGCAACAGAGTTAGGAACCTAGAAACCATGAATGCAACGATTATTGAAATGAAAAAAAAAACAACTATTCTAGACTTAGGCAACCTAAAGACCTATGTAACCTAGAGACCTATGTGCTTGGACAATACTTATTAAAAATGAAACCTAGACTAGAACCTAAACCTCAAAGAAAAGCTTGAGGTGTATTCCATTAACTGGAATTCGCAGAACTTCTCCATCAGTTGTGGATAACTGATAAGCATTGTTTTCCTTGCAGGCTGTAATAACAAAAGGGCCTAACCAAAAGTTATCAAATTTATCATGCTACCCTGACCTGGTCTTTAGTACATCCCACTCTAGTACTAGATCACCTTCTTTGAAATCCCTAGATGTAGTCTTCTTCAAAAGACCTCTTCGTTTGCGCTTGCATCAATTCCATAGTTTCAAATGCCCTTTTCCTTTCTTCCTCCAATTGCAATAAACCAACATATCTCAAGGCAAGGGGATCTCCTTATTCAAAAAGAATCATTTGATCAGCTAGCTGTAATGCTAAAAATTCTATAAATATGGGCAATCTGGCCTCTTTTCCATAAACCAGGACATAGGGTGAATTCCCAATAGCCTGCTTAGGCATAATTCTATCCAGCCACAAAGCTGCCTTCAACTTAGAGTGCCAATCCCTCTTGTTCCCTTGTAGAGTCTTCTTGATAATTCTAATTAGATTTTTATTGGTAGACTCTGCAAGACCATTACCAATAAATACCATTCTTGACAACCCATTCTATTATAGATGATCCAAGAAAAGCTAAGGCATTATCTGATACTATTGACTGAGGAACTCCAAACCTTGTTATAATATCATCATAGAAATTTAGAACAACATTTCCAGAAGATTCCTTTAGTGCAATGGCCTCATTCCACCTAGTAAAATCATCTATGGCAGTCAAGATCCATTTATGCCCTACACTAGAATTAGGGTTTATTGGACCTATAAAGTCTACTCCCCACTTGCTAAATGGATGATCAACAATGACTGGTTTTAATGGCAACACTGCCAACCTTTGTTTTCCTGCAAACATAGCATAATTTTGGCATCTTCTTGCCCATGAATGAGCATCTTTGAATAAATATGGCCAATAATAGCCAGCTCTTAGAATTTTCCATGCTGTAGTTTTGGGGCTGAAATGCCCTCCACAAGATCCATCATGGAATTTAGATAGAATCTTGCTTTGATCCATATAATCTATGCATTTGAGAAGCATACCATAAAAATCTTTCCTGTAAAGAGTATCATCAATAAGAACGTAAGGAATAGATTGTAACCTAAAGTACCTTCTCTTGGCTCTGTCAAGATTCATTGGGCATTGACCAGTATGCATAAATATAGTCATATCTGATAACCAAGATACTAAATCATTAATTAGTACTGAATTACCTTAGGGAAAGAAGGCCTCTTTAGTGACTTTAACTTGATCTTCTCCTTGTGCCATCTGAGTACATAAGCCTTTGCCTCTAACCAGCTTGGTCACATGGATTTGCACATCATACTCCATGACTTTAGATATCCACCCTACCCTTTTCTCACTGACATCCTTGTTTAGTAAAAACTCTTTAATGCTAGGGTGTGCTATCATTAGATGTATTCTATTTGCAGCAACTAGATGCCTAAACTTCTTTAAAGCTTTTATAATAGCTAGTACATGTTTTTCTACAAAGATGTATTTCTTCTCATAATCATTCATACCTTTGCTAAAAAAGGCTACTAGTTGCTCCTGTCCTTCCTCATTCTTTTGCACCAGCATTGCTGAAATAGTGTCAATACCACCATAAGCATATAAAACAAAATCCTTAGAGAAATCAGGATTAGCTAAAGTAGGGGCTGAAGATAAGGCATGCTAAATTTGTTCAAAGTTCTCCTTTCCCTCAACAGTCTAGCTGAAAGGCACATCCTTTTTTAACATAGAGGTCAAAGGTTTCAATAAATTTGCAATATTAGGAATAAACCTTCTTACAAAATTTATTCTCCCAATAAAACTCTGCAATCCTTTCTTATGTTTTGGCAATGATAGTTCCAGAATTGCATAAATCCTTTAAGGATCAATTGTTGTCCTTTCTTTAGACACTTGGTATCCTAAAAGTTTACCTTCATGTACTGAAAAAATAGATTTCTTTGGGTTAAGAGAGATTCCAAACTCTCTACATCTCTACAAAATTTGTTTCAAATGGTCTATGTGCTAGTTTGCAATTTTGTTGTAAATTGTGACATCATCAAGGTATACCAGAAAAAATTTATACATCAAATTCCTAAAGGCCATGTCCATTGCCTTCTGGAAAGTGGCCCCTGCATTTGACAACCCAAATGGCATCCTTCGGTAATCCATTGTACCCCACTTAGTGGTAAAGGCTATTTTGAATTGATCAGATTCTTTAACTAAAATCTGGTTATAACCAGAATATCCATCTAAGAGTGAGAATCTTTTAGAACCTGAAACATATTGAAGGTTCTGTTCCATGGAAGGGAGAGGATGCATATCTTTTAGAGATTCCCTATTAAGGTCTCTAAAATCTACACAGAGTCTTATCCCTCCATTTTTATTCCTTACTGGAACTAAGTTAGAAACCCATGATGTATGCTTTATTGGGAATATTATGCCTCCATCTAAGAGTTTTCTTAGTTCTTTTAGCATGAAAGGCTCTAGCTTAGGATTGATAGGCCTTTGCCTTTGTCTAATGGGCTTAGCATTTGGTTCCAATTATATGGTGTGCTAAGTTAAGTGAGGATCAAATCCTTTTAAGTCAGTATAATCCCATGCAAACACATCATTATATTCCCTAAAGAACTCAATAAGCATTTTATTTTCTTTAGGGGAATTGATGTTACCAACCTTCAAGCACTTGTCTCTGAATATCTCCACCTCTTCATAGTGATCCTCTTTGATCAGTAGGCTGGTTTTATTCTTTCTGAATTGATCATCAGAATTAAAAGCTGATTCCAAGTTGACTAATCCCCTTGGAAGCTTATTATTTTTCAACTGAATGATCTAATTTTCCATTTTCTGATTGGACTGATCATTTTTAGGAGCTAAAAAGTCTTCTATTTTGGTCATAAAGCTCAAAATATGTTCATCAGTATTACATACCTGCCAATTAATATTATTGTTTGGGATAGATAGCCTTACAACAATTTTAACATGTGAATGATCTGAGATCTATCCTTTATTTTTAGTAAAACATGAACAACAATACCAGCCAATCTATCAGCATGCAAATTTTTCTTTCTAGGTATGGAAATGAGATTAAAAGCATCAAAATCCTTCAAAATATCATAAACTCTAGATTTATACAGCTTTAAGAGATCATTTTTTACAACATTAATACCTCTCACCTATCTTACTATCAACTCACTGTCCCCAAATTCCCTTAAGCATTTGATTCCTCTTTTCCTAGCCCATTCTAATCCCTGAATCAGAATCTCATATTCAGCCATGTTGTTAGAACAAGTGAAAGATAATCTGTATGTAGCATAAAATTTATCACCATGAGGTGAAACCAACATAAATCTAGCACCAATACCATCCTTATTCTTAGATCCATCAAAATATAGATCCCAAAGCTGGTTAGATAACTCAGATTCAGAACATTGATCTTTAATCAAATTAGGCACAACTGAATCAGATTCCAACATTACATAGTTACCAAAACCAACATCAAACACATCATCATCTTGATCATTTCTAGCTTCCCATTCATCTAGAACAATATCAGGATATTTCTCGGTTTGTGTGTTATAAGATGAACTCTCATTGATCTCATCTAGATCCATGATCACACAACTAGCATTTATGGGACTAGGATTATAAGGCTCAATATGATCTTTGGCCCATAATTCTAATTTTATGGTCACCTTAGCACCATATCTAGTTCTGAAATATAGGTGAGACCAGTCTGATGAGAAGTAACCATCTATCTTGGCTGTAAAGTCTCTTGATAAACATAAAGCAAAGTAAGGTGGCAGATCTATAACAAAAATATCTTGGGAAATGGAGAAGTTTGGACATGAGTGTAAGGTTAAACTTGCATTTTTAACAACACCTATGGTTTTAACTGAAGATCCATCAAGATGGACAACTCCTCTCTCTAGGGGCTCATACTTCAAATCCAATAAATGAGCTATGCTCTTTGGCATGACAGTGCTGGTTGCACCATTGTCCACCATGCAATTATGCACTAATTTCTTTCCAATAATTAAAGTCACATAAAAAGGAGGAGGCTTAACATTTGCAGATTTCTTACCTTCCTTTTCTGTCATCTTCTGCATATTTGCTGATTTTATTTCAACTGGTATTGCTGATTGCTTCAAATTTGCAGTCATTTTACTTACTTGTGCCATTGGCTGCTGCACTTTACCAATCTTATTTTCTCCTTTAATCACTTCATCATTAAACATTGAAGGCTCTGAATTGGCCATGACCACTTTTAGAGGATGATGTCCAGCTAGATGTGGAATTGCTGATTCTTTAGACAACTCCTCTTTCAATAAATCAGTTTGCCCTGGAATGGCTAATGAATCCCACATAGAAATAGAGACATTCATCTTCTTCATATTATCAACAATGTTATAGGGAACAAAAAACTGTACCTTCTGAGGTGACCTACTAATAGTCTGATCCACCTACCTCTGATACTGTGTTTCTTTGTTTGCATGAGTAGGAGCCCCTTTTAGGATTAAAATTGGTGGAATGGGTGATGATTGATTTGTAGCAGCAATCATAAGAGCTGACTTCTCTGATTCTAGAGCTCTCTTCTTGGCTCTTATGTTCGCTGATATGGATGAATCACCATTCACTCCACAAAAATCTTCCTCTTGCCAATTGAGGAATGCAGTGTCAGGGGCAGTTGTATCAGAGTGTTGTTGAGCCTCTTCAGTAGATACAGTAGGTTTTGAATCCATCACACTTTGAACCATTAAGGCTTGATTGAGAACTCCATTAGTACATTTGGACTAATTGTGAGGTTCATTACAAGAATAACACCATTCATAATCTGCAGCAAGGTTATTTTGGCTAGGAATAATATCCCTAATGAAATTAAGGGGTGTTGGATTGTAAGGTCTATAAGGCCTTTGGTTCCAGTTTTGCCTATTGGTATTGCTATTTCCTTGATATTGTTGCTTGTTGCCTTGATAAATGGGTGGATTAGGCTACTGAGATGAAGAACTAGCAAATTGACTCTGAGTATGGGCTATTGGATTGCCTTGAATTTGCTGCCTTTTTAGATTCACTAGCTCATTTCCAAAAGATTGCAATAAACTCTCAATCTTTTGTTGGCTATTTTTTATGCTTTGCAATTCATTAGAAGGGATAACAAGCATTATTTATTCACTCTTATAGGTTGGTAATGAGGCCAAAGGTGGAACAACTAATGACATATTGGATTGGATGTTAGGAAAATAAGGCATGGGTGGCCTAGGAGCTATCTTTCCTGCCTGAATGAGACTATTCTCTGCCCTTATTACAATATCAAAGGCTTGAGGTAAAGAATTCCCTCCCATGGACTGGATCATTACTGAAATATCACTATTCAGGCTTTTAAGAAAATACAAAAATGCATAT
Source organism: Thuja plicata (assembly GCA_018584345.1). Classification (NCBI taxonomy): domain Eukaryota; kingdom Viridiplantae; phylum Streptophyta; class Pinopsida; order Cupressales; family Cupressaceae; genus Thuja; species Thuja plicata. The sequence goes on along the minus strand of MU225256.1, from coordinate 11,928,883 downwards.
TCAGCAGAGGGTCTTACCGTTGTAGGAATCCTATTCCATGTCTTCTAAAATCTGAGATTAAAATCACTTAGTTCTTCTTGTGGAGCCCTTTTAATGGTAGTTAGTTGCTCCACCAAAGAAAAATTTTCAGACTTATCCTCAAAAAACTTAGAAAGCCTCTCCCCCAGAACATCCCAAGTAGCAATAGAATTTACTGGAAGAGTCCTAAACCAATCAAGAGCTTTACCTTTTAATGATGCAACCAACAACTTCAAAGCCACATCTTCCTTCATGACATGATGGACATTACAAAGAGATGCAATATCTCTAATGTGTTCAATGGCTGTCACTTGACCTTCTCCGGTGAATGATGGAAAACCTTTCAAGGCAGCCAAAAGTATATTGTTGTGATTTGCAATCCGGAGAGGACTACCTTGATCAAAATGGACAAATGGAAGATTTCTTGCCATTCCTATAGCTGGTGGTACTTGTTACTAAACAAAAGGTACAAAAGTGGGTTGGGTAGGCTAAAATACCTTCATTTGGTAAGTCTTCAAATTCTGGGTGATTGCTGCAGTACCACTTGTAGAGGCTCCAAAAATAGAATTATCTATAAATAAATCTTCAACACTTGGAATTTCTGGTCTGAAAAGGTTAGGAACACTTAGATCTTCAAGAAGACTGATTTCTTCAATAATAACCTCAAGTTCCTCTAAATTTTTAGCTTGATTTTCAAAAATGGGGTTATCAAATGATGAGAAATTTGAATTCAATATAGTACCTCTTGGATCTTGTGATGTTGTTCCACCTCTGGATGATCTCCCTCCCCTTCTGCTTGACTTTAATTCTTGATACAAAAATCCATCCTTGTTTGATCTTGTTGGAGTTCTGCTCATTAAAATCCACACTGAGAGCTGTAACTGAAAACACAACCATAGAACTTAGTAGATCAGAACTGAGAAGCAATTCGTGGTCCCACAGGGCATGCAGAAAACTATTGAGGTTTATAATTTTCACCCAAACTTAGGCATTAGGGTTGCACAATAATTCCATCCTAACAATGGAAACCTTCACTAGCTCTGGGTATACTATGTTTGAGAAGGAGTCTCCAGATTCTAGGCCGGTTCCTGTTGAATTTGGGTATCAACTTTATACTATCTTCTCCTGATTTTGGGAAGAAAGGAGAGAAATTCTAACTAAAATTGCATGAAAAAAACTTGAAAAAAGGTGATACACCAAATTGATTCAGATCTCTTGAAGCCTCAAATTGACATCCACCTAACATACCCTAGTGATCTCTGCACTATTATTCACTATTCAATAGATAGGCTAATTTGAAGATCACAACTAGGGTTTAACCACAAGTAGTAATATTTCTATTAACAACATGCACACTCTGCAAAAGGCTTATATTCTAGAATCTAGAATAGGGAATTATATAATCCACTAATCCATACTGCAGATGAATTACACTTGAATGCAGAAAATTGAAAAGGATTTGAACAAATGATCACCACAAAATGTATGAAAAAGTGGGGCAACTTTATTCTTCTCAACATCTGTATGCAGTTACTGTAGGATTTGACAAATGCAAATCCATAGAACCCAAATACACCTGCATGCAAATAACCTATTATAGAGAAGAAGCACGAGAATGAAAAAGCAGAACTCAGAGATGCTCAAAAGAAGAGACAAAATATTATTCCCTAAGTTATGAAAGAAACATTACAAAGTTCAACCTATAAAGCTGAACAAAACCTAAACAGAAAAACTAGGTTGCGCAATATAATTAATATAAAATATTAATTATATGCACCTAAGAGACAACTTAAGTGAAAAAAGAGTAATGAAACTACCTAATTACTCTAACAGTTACATGTATGAATTTTGGAATAATGGCAAGGAATACAAGCATCCTCTTGCACAAAATTGAAATCACAAGCATGAACTAACAATGGATACAAAAGTATAAAAATATGGCTATAGGAACAAGAAGTTCACTAAAAGCTCTTCCCTCTACAATTTTGGATCCCCTCAACATGAAGAAAAAATTCATTATATAGCCAACATGGCTTATTTCAAAAATTTTCCCCCTAAATGCCCTCCATAATAACATGATACTAAACTATAAGGCCAAATAAGTTCCCTAATTTAAAACCCTAAGTTTAGCGCCCTAAAGTTGATAGATAAGAATACCTCACATTATACACTTTATCAACTTTAACTTATTTGAATACATGACATTCGAATCCTAAATGTATGGAAAAAATTTAAAAAACCCCAAACACATAACTTAAAAGGGATGAAACCCCTATCAACTTGACATTAACTCTGCCGACACCATACCAAGGTAGTTGATGTAGCTGTAGTTTGTTTGGTCACCATGGTTTGTAGTCGACTTGACTATCTCCATTGGAAGGGATAGTTGCTATACTCCGTGGCACCAATAGTACCATCGTGGCATTATGGGAGATATTTTGATCGACTAGCAACTAACAACATTTACTTCACTTATCAGCGGACTCCAGACTTGGGTAAAACAGAGTGCCTTTTGTTTGTCGTTTCATTTTTGCATCCTAGGGTTTCTCTATGGCATCACCATGTTGCATCTGAACCATGATATTCTTCCATGAAATCTACCTCTACTCTATGATTCATGAGATTTATGAGGAAGAAAGATATAGATATTGATCTGCCACAACACTTGGCATCTTTTTGTTTTTTTCTCTTTTGAAAATGCCGCGGCTTTTGGTCTTTTGTTTGGCTCAAACTCTGCTTCTTGTGATGAGTAATCTCCAACTTGATGAATATTGGAACAACTTGGAGATGTAGTGTCTTTAAGCCAATACAAATGGCGCTGCAATCTTTCTTGTAACTTGGGTTTTTTTTTTTTGTTTGAAAAAGAACACTTGGTGTGAACTCGGCCACCATTGCTTGTATTTGTCTTTGACTGCAGGTTAATAACTTGGTCTTTGAAATTTTTGATGCCATGATATATGGTGCTGCATTCATGCTTCAACTTGTGGTATGACAGTTTTTGTTTGACAACCCTTTGAGAGCTTTATGAGGAACAATGCCATGGTGTCGAGTTACCCATGAAACTCGGCCTTGAACTTGTAGTCAACTTGTACTAGAAGAGAACACAACTTGTTTGTGGCCACCACTGCTGGTCTTTGCTTTGACCACAACACTTGGGTGTTCAGATAAGTATCTCCTCCTTTTTACTGCAGATTTTGAAATTTCTTGTTACAACTGTTGACAATAATGTTGTTTCTTTGATATTTTCCTTACTGTTGACTCCACCATTATAGTTGTCTTGAATCACAAAAATAAATAACACCCACCTATAATTTGGTCGAAACACTTGCAGATTCTTGTCTTAATTGATTTTGTAATACATACGGGCTCCATGACTATTTTTTTAATGCTTTAAAAAAAACATTCCTCTTGCTGTCTTCGAATACTCATTGTAATAAGCATAAAAAGATGCTTCCCTGTTCAAGCCAAAGACCCATTCTTTTGCACTGTTTGAAAAACATAAGATATTATTTCTAGAATGCTTATAATGTTTAAAAAAAACACATATCCAGTACATAGTTTCACTGATAACAACATGATTATATTCAATTAAAATGGAAACACAACAGGTTTACAACATTATAAAATGTTATATTCTCACTGTAGTCAACACACTGCTTTCTTAAAAATGCATATGAGAAAGAAACCCATGGGGTTCAAGCATGGGCTCGTGACTCCCATGGGTTATACTCAAAATGGGAAACCCTAACTGGCATGTATGTTTCATTATCATGAATATATGTCCTACACTTTATCATGAATGAACATCATTTCTTAAAACAACAGTATAAGATGTATTTGTTTAAACACTCTGCATAAAGATATCTTCTTTTGAAACTTTGCTTGAAGGTATGAAACTGTATTCTTTCATAACCATTAAATATGACATCATCTGATGAACCTTTTGGATAATCTATGGTATTCTATCCACAATGTTTGTCTTATGTGTATGTTTCACCATTATGAATGTAAACCCATGCTGATATTGAGATTGTTGATCACTGCTCTTACTTGCAAATTTCACATTTCTTGTTATGCATATTTCATTTTGCAAATTCAACTTTTAAATAAACATAACAACATCTTTTTATGTCATAGAAAATACGCTCAATCATTAGGCATGTGGTTTTCAATATTGATCTTCAAAATGAACTTTTGAAAGTTGTCTGCATGGTATACTTACTGTAACAACATCTCTTGAATATTCTTACTTGCATGAAGATAGTGAACTTCATATTCTCAATTCTGCATCCTTCTCTGATCATGTGTCTCTTGTAGCATCTTTTGAACTTTTTCATGTATCTACATCTTGTCCTTCTTATGTATGTGAGCAGTAACCTCCTGACATGTAAACCATCTTTGTTGCATGTAATGGCTTATGTGAAGTTCGAGCATGGGCTCATGACATCCATTGTATTTCCTTTTTGCTTCCTGCATTTAAGCATATGATCAATTTTTGCACATATATCACCAGTCAATTTGTTAGGACAATAGATAGAATAAATCCATTAATGTTTGTGGGTGAGTGTCATCCAAGATGACACTCATTCATATATGTTGGTGGATTCATTTGTATTTACTGTCCTAATAGGTTGATTAAATTTTGAAAAACTTTTCTTAGATGGAAATGTTAAGACCCTTTTATTCAGTTTTACAAGAATGACATACATTAGGATGATCATCTATAGTAAAAGGTTTCATTGTTTGGAAAACAAGTCCCTTTAATACTATATTTTCCCTACTGTTGATCTATATTTCATTGTTGCATTGATTTTGTCAAATAGATATGCAACATTTAGAAGAACTAATTGTATGCTATTTGTGTCTTGTGCATTGCTTATACCCAACTGGATCTAACCCATTTTTCTCTCTCATGATGCAAGTTAAACCGTAAAGACCTCATGAAAATGTAGATGAAACCCTAAAAACCTTATGAAGATGCAGACCTGGACTTGGGGACCTAGGACTTGACAGATCAACTAGCTGACTACCAACACACCTCAAGGCAATGCATGGGACCCCTACTCCATACTTTTCCTATTTTTCATTTCTGCAAATGTAATCTTTAAATTGATATGATACATGAAAAGACATTTGTATATTACATTCAGTTTGAATGTACAATGTAATTGATCAATCATAAATTTGAAATTCTAAAATGTGATCAATACTTAGAGTACAATGGTAATATTTGAAAATCAATGTAATAATAAAATGTAAATTCTCAATACCTAAAAGGTAATATCAATTGGACACCTAAAAAATGCAACCTTTTTTTGTTCGTGTTTGTCCTTTTGTATGTCATGATTTTTTGAGTAACAGGTACATTACAACTTCATTGGATATGTATTGGATGGAGTCTTTAGCATTGGTTTTCAAAGAGGGAGAGTTATTTATGGCATGCCAAAGAAATTATTAAGGGAAATAATTATTGATGACAGAGGGAGAAAATTTTATCAGAAATTGAGATAAATGTAAGAGGGAGAAATTTGTATTTTAGTGATTGTGAAGACAAAGGGAGTTTTCTAGATGAGGATCAAAATGAAGCTAAGGATATTAATAAATTTTTTATCCTTGGTAGTGTTTCTCTATATTTATTTGTATTATGACATGTTGTGTTTCCATTAATTCCAAAGAGGGAGATTGTTGATGATAATTATTCAATTGTATGTTTTCGATTGAGGTTAAAATAGTTTTTGAAGGGAACCATAACCCTGTACAATTTAGAACAAAAGATATGCATGATGCAACATTACAAAAAAGGGAAAGACAACAAAAAGCAACAACTGGGGGAAAAAGATGGAGACAATAGAAACCCCCCCAGCAAAAACTACGATAAAAAAGAAGCTAAACCGATGAGAATTACAAGCCCAAAAAATAGTTAGGTCACTTTTTCCATAATCTCTGCAGAGTCATCCATCACCATTTTATATTTGTCGATAGCCTCCCTGAGATCCTTTATTTCCTTAGTGCTACCAGTTTTCACCTTTTTTGCACTCGCTCTAGTACGAGTCCCAGGACCAACAATGTTGGGGTCAATAGTAGTATCATCATCCACAATAATGGGAGTAGTGTTCCCATCCAAGACCGAGAGCACTGCCCTTAAGTTGCTATCAGTCACCTTCATGCCCTCATAGTTATTTTTCATGATATGGCTTAGAGTGTCTTCAATACTCTAAATATGGATTTCAGTAGTCTGATGATGGAAATTCGCCACCACATTAATCCTTAGTTCAAGCTTATCCAACAGCCTTTTATCCACTTCTTCCTCCTGGGTTTCATTATCAGTAGTAGCCTTGGTCACCAGTTTAGCAAGCAACAGAACAATCTTACTCACTCTATCTTGGATCTCTTCATACTTACTATTTATATCTTTGATTTCTTCAAGAAGTCAGGAATTCAGCTGATATTCCATCTCAGCCCGCTCTTTAACTACCTGCATAAATCTAGTAGGTCCTTGGCTTTTCACAGTCTCATTATCATGGCTGCCTCCAGCTTTCTCTATTCCTTTTTTATCATTCCCCTCTTTTTTATTAAACTCAATCTTCTTAGAAGTATACCTGGAGAGAATACCCTCTTTAGACTAAGAGTCAGCATAGTTCACTAGAATAGGAGTAATGTTGGGAGAAACCTTCACTTCTGACTTCAAGTTGGACTCACTATTCTTCTTCTCTGGGGGATAGAACGCACCTCGCCATGGGTACTAGTATCTTCTAGTAACTTGTTGTCTCCTGGTTCTTCCATGTCTATGTCCTCTGTATTACCATTGCTGTCACTATCCATCTCCTAAGAGGAGCCAGTAACACCCTTATCTTGAGAATCAGTTTCCCCCTCTGTATCCATACCATCTTCCTTAGAGAGAAATTTAGCCGCTTCGCCCTTATCCCCCTTTTCTTCCTCCTCGTTAGCCTTAGTTTCATTATCTGTGTCCATAACCACCTCCTCAGTGAGAATCTTAGTAGGCTTTGTAACAACCTTGATAGCTTTTCCCTTCCTCTTTTTACCTGGAGTGTTGCTTTCATTAGCCATGGGTATTTTTCCCTTCTTCTCCCTGCTCGAGCCGGTGATCTGGGTGTTATCCTGCAGCTTAAATTTTGCATACTCATAGATTATTAGAATAAGCCCATCATGAAGGATGGGTTTCTCTACATTCTTCCCGTTTTCCATAATGCTATTACCTAGAGATTTGAGAAGAAGGTAGGGGAAATAAATTTTTATATTGTAGAGGAAGTGATTAACAAGTATCAAATGAAAATTGTAAACCCTAGTGTATCGACCCTCAAGCTTAAAATATTGCATGATAGCTTTGACCAATTTTTCCCAGAAAAGCTTCATATGACAATGTAGGACATAGTCCCCCGACTATTTGACAAGAAGATCTGTTTCATCCTGGGTCTTAGGATACATTCTAGCCACATTTTTTTGCCATAACCCTACTTCTATAGTATTTCAACCCTAACATTTTAAGACCCATAATTTCAGAAATTACTCTCTCAGTAACACAGAAGGACTTACCACAGATTGTCACTTTGCTGTTATCCCAGCTGTCTGCAAATTTTTTAGAGATGTCCTTGTCGTAACCATGGATTCTCTCCATATAATCAGTGACCCCACCTTCCTTGAGTCTATTCCATACCTCGGTCTCTTTTTCCATTTACAGACCAAGGGCTCTCCACGTTTCAATTTGCCTCCCATTTTACCAGTAGACCAAACTTTAGACTGACACACAGGATGAGTGTCAAGATCACAAAAAATAGAGTAGCATGAGTAAATTGTGAAAAAGGCCACCTTTTAAAAGAAATGATAGCATCTTTCCCACAAGTGTAATTATTATTGCAATTGCCGCCGTGCGTGCGAGACCCAAATTTAAGGAAACTATAAAAAATATCCCTTCTTATCATCATCATTAGTAGTAGTTCCGGGTTTATGGTGGATTTGATCGTACCTTATAAGATTTAGGACTTCAATATTTAATCCTTGATTTCCTTTCCAGTTCCTGGCATCATCACTATACACTCCCACATTCACCGGGCTGTCAGCCATAGAGTTTGACTCTCTGAAGGCATGACTGACGTGTGTGACATCAAAATCAGATAAAATATTTTTAATCTAAGAGATGATGTGACTCATATTCCAAGACAAAGTATGAATACCATTAATGCAATTAATAGTATTCATGGAGTCGCATTCCAACCACAACTTTGAACAATTCTGTCTTTTCTCCAACTTGCAAGAATAGAGAGCTGCCATAGCTTCAATGACATGGCTAGTTTGTAAACCAATAGGGATAGAAAAAGAAACAACAAAAATACCTTGGGAGTTTCTAACAATGCAACCACATCCAACAATTCTAGGGTTTCCTTTAGCAGCGCCGTTGGAATTAACTTTATACCATCCAGGAGGAGGGGATCTCCAGACAGTAGACTCGTGGGTAGGAGTATGCTTAAAATTTGTAGATAAATTCCAGTGCTCACTAAAATCCTTATCAGGAACTCCTTCCATGAGTTTTGGTTTAATTACACAAGCTATTTTTGTATTTTCAACAATACTTGTAACAATTTTGGAGCCAATCAAAAAGGAAGTGGAGGTTTTGTTTCTGAATATCCTATCATTTCTTTCTTTCCAGATCCTCCATAAAACATGCGGGGCAGTATAATTCCAGATAATTTTTCCCAACTGGTGAGGGATGAGAGATCTCCATTGTGCCAGGAACTCTTTAATGGTGTGAGGGAAGACCCAACTGATTTTCCAATGCTACAACACAACCCTCCATATTTCCTTTGAGAACTGACAATAAAGCAAAAGGTGAGAATAAGAATTAGCATCTTTCATACAAAGATAACATCTATTAGGAATCATTTAGCCTCTTTTAGTCAGGTTCTCAGTAGTAAGTATTTTTTCCTGAACAAAAATCTAGAAGAAAAAGTTATTTTTAGGGATAAGGGAAGGGTACCAAACCTTAGCCCAGTAGGGCTCCGCTCCATGGGAGGAAATCAATGAATAAGCTAAAGCCATCAAGAAATTACCATTAGGATTAGGGGCCCAAATGAGCTCATCTTCGCAATTAGATTTGATATCCCACGGGGATAGATCAAAGTTAATATGTTTGAATTGGGGATCAATGTCACTGAGGGTGACCCATTTATTGTCCTTCCAGTAATCCACAACTTTACCCCCAACTCTTAGGGAACAAATTTCTTCAAATTGAGCCTTATCAGGGTACTAGATGAGGGGTTTATCCCTAAGCCAAGGATCATCCCAAAGATTGATTTTTTGCCCATTACCAACTTTCCAACGAGCTCCTTTAGCAGCAAGAGGTCTAGCTTTCAAGATACTATTCCATATCATAGACCCCTGCACAATGATGGGAGAGGAGAGGAAGGATTCAATAGAGAGAGTAGCAAAAATGTATTTTGATTTAAGGATTTTATTCCATCCTTTTTCTTCTCCAAAAATTCTCCAACATTGTTTGGCTAGGAGGGATAGATTGATATCCTAAATTTTTCTGATACCAAGATCCCCATGTTTAATAGGTTTGCACACATTCTCCCAAGCCACAATATGGATTCTATTTTTTTCCTCCATTCCTGAACACAAAAATCTTTTATGTAATTTCTCAATAATATCATCAAACTTGGATGGAATTTTGTAGAGGCTCAGCGCGTAAATGGGGAGATTCTACAAGGAGCTCTTGAGCAAAAGGATTTTCCCAGCATTGCTAAGGAGGGTCCCTTTCCATCCAACAAGTTTTCTGTTGAACTTATCCACAATGGCATTCCAGAGGAATATGGAGGTTTCAGGCCCAACGAGAGGCCCAAATAGCTGGAGGGAAAAGAGGCAATGGCACAACCAAGAATAGTCACCATTCTCTACTGTCTCTTAGGAGGAGTGTTGACAAAGAAGAGGGAGATTTTATCCCAGTTAATTAGCTGACCCATAGTAGGGGAATAGGTATCAAGACCCTTTGTGATAGATTTAGCTTCTTTAATTGAGGAAGAACGCATTAGCACTGTATCATCCACAAAATGCTTGTGGGAGATGGGAGAACAAGAGGAAGAAGGGAGAAGAACCTGAATCGAACCCTCCAGGACCCCTTTAGAAAACAATTGCCCGAGGCTTTCAGCCATGATAGAAAAAAGGATGAGGGATATTGTTTACACAAATATAGTGATGCTACACAAATGTCTAATCCTATCCGAGCATAGTCAGTGTATGCCAAGTTCTCTCAGGCATTGAAGAAGACCAAAGTTATTTTTAGTTCTAACCGAGTTCACTTGGGCATTACAGTATTGGTCAGGCATTAAAGGATTTTAGTATTAACCCAGTTATGCTTTTAGTGACAGCCGACTAACAACGGTTTATATTTAATGGTTAAATGGTTATATGCAGCCAACAGACTTAAGTTTTATTGATTATTTGAAAGGTTATTCAGGCCGACTTGATAAGGCTTATCATATATATACAAGGTTAAGTTTGGATTGAATGTGTGTGTTTATGACATGAAGTGTGGAGGCAAAATCAGATGAGATTTTGATTGAGAACATAACATATAGAGCTATAACAAAATATTTGATTAGTGAGGATCAAGTTTTATAAGACAAAACATAGATTTGAATCAACAAAGACTACTGCTTCGTCAAATAGGTCAATTCATTGTTACTCTCTAACAATTGTAGTAGTGAACCAAAATCTCTTAATAGAGTAGACTTAACAGTCTTTTGTAAATCCTTTAACAAGGTGACATTTCTTCATTGAAGTGTTTGAAGAACTCTAACAAGGCCACTCCTTACAAGGTGATTAAATCCTCAAATAGGGTCATACCTAATGGTGTGTTATTAAAACCTTTAATAGGGTTGGCTCCTAATAGGGCTCACTTCAGAAGAGTGAAAAAAGTAGCTAGTTGCAATTGGTGGTTTTTCCCATATTGGGTTTCCACATTAAATATTGGTGTTATCTATGTACATGTTATTTTCTTTATGGTTTATGTTTCTACAATTAATTACTAAAGGATAATCACAGTTAATATATTAAGATTTTCTATGTTAACCGAGTGACAATAGAATATCTTTGTTAACCGAGCAACATTGATAAGTTTGTTTAAGACATCTAAGGGACTTGGATTTGTGTTTTTGGTAATTGATTCACCCCTCCCCTCTCAGTTAATCAACTCATTTCCAACAATTATTGTGTCATAAAAGGTTATGTCATGTGAATTTTGACAACATGGTTAGGATAAGCAATAAAAGGAAACTAAGAGGCTTACCAAGCATGTCAAAACCCGACCATGTCATGTGTAAGAATTGCCAAAAAGGTAAAATGAAAAAGTCTAGTTTTAAGAGAAAAACCTACACATCAAATGTTATTCTATATTTAGTCCATACTGACTTATGTGGACCAATGAGAACAAAGAGCTACTATGATGATAATTACTTCATTCTCTTTGTTGATGATTATTCTCGAATGATGACTGTTATGTTCTTAGAAGAGAAATCAAAAGCATTCAAGATGTTTAAATGGTATAAAGCTATAGTGGAAAAACAAAGTGGAAAGGAACTAAATTTTCTAAGATTAGATAGAGGCAGAGAATTTATATCTGATGAATTCACTAACTTTTGTAATGAGCATGAAATTCAAAGATAGGTTTCTGCACCAAGAACACCACGAAAAAATGGGATTGGTGAAAGAAGGAATAGATCCATTGTTGATTGTGCCAGAATACTGATGATTGAGAAAGGAATCACAAAAACATTATGGAGAGAAGCTGTCAGTACTGTTGTCTACACATTAAAATGAGTTCAATTGAAGAAAGACACGAATAAGACACCTTATGAGCTATGGTATGGATACACAACCAATGTAATTTTCTTCATAATTTTTGGAAGTCAATGTTATATTTTGAAAGATGATAGAAATGGAAATCTTGAATCAAATGGTGAAGAAGGAATATTTCTAGGGTATTCTACCAAAAACAAGGCTTATAAATGTCTTAACAAATCCTCTAACAAAATCATTGAAAGTGCAAATGTTAAAGTGGATGAATTTGCTAAGAAAAATGATGAGGAAAGTAGAAAAGAGCTAGAAGACTAAAATAGGTTTGTCTACAATGAATAACCTGACATTCTTCCCAAGCAATAGTGTATCACTCCTGAGTGACAAAATAATGCACCCGAGCATCAGGCTGCAAACACCAAAAATCAAGAAATTGCTTAAGATTATGCACCGAGAAATGGAGATCAAAAAGAAGGTCAAGATGATGATTAGAATGATGAACACAGAGCTGAACCGGTACTTTCCAAGTATGTTAGAAGACACCATCCACAAAAACGGATCATAGGAGACAAAAAGGCTGGAATGAGAACAAGAAGTAAGTCACTGAACACGAGATGCTTAATTTGTGATTTTGAGCCTAAATCTGTTAATACTGCACTTGAAAATGAAGAATGGGTCAGTGCTATGAATGAAGAGATAGAGAAGATTGAGAAGAAAAAAACATGGACATTAGTACCTAGATCAGATGTCATTGGTACCAAATGGATATTAAAAAAAAGCTAAATGAGAATGGAGAAGTCACAAGGAACAAAGAAAGATTAGTATGTAAGGGGTATGCACAAGAAGAAGGTATTGACTATGGAGAAACCTTTACACCCATTTCTAGAATAGAAGGAGTCAAAATTCTACTTGCTTATGCTGCATTCAAAGGATTCAAGGTATACCAAATGGATGTCAAATCTTCATTCCTAAATGGAATACTAGAAGAAGAAGTATACATTGAACGAACTAAAAGGGTTTGTTAATCCTAAAAGGAGAAAAATGGTTTGTAGATTACACAAAGCCTTGTATGGATTGAAACAAGCACTAAAAGCATGGTATTAAAGACTTCACTCATATCTCATAAGTATTAGATTTGTAAGAACAAGTGAAAACAATAATCTATATTTAAAAGAAGATACTGATGATAACATTATGATTATTGAAATATTTGTTGATGATATCATATTTGGAGGTGATGATATGTTATGCAAATAATTTTCTGATGAAATGAGAAATGATTTTGAGATGTCAATGTTTGGGGAGATCAAGTTCTTTCTTGGTCTACAAATTATTCAATAGGATGCAGACGTCTACATCACACAATCCAAATACATCAAGGAAGTTATCAAGATATTCAAGATGGAGGAATCCAAGCCAGTTGGAACACCTATGGAAACCAGATGCAAGATGACAAAGGAAGACAAGTCAACTAAGGTAAATTAGACCTTATATAGATCTATGATTGGCAAAATCATGTATGTTGTACATACTAGACCAAATATAACACATGCAGGTGGAATAGTTTCAAGATTCTCTGCTAATCCCAAGGAATAAAACATGACTACTGTCAAAAGAATTCTGAGATATCTAAAGAATACCAAAGACTATGGCTTATGGTGTAAAAGAGAAGGAAAATTTGAGCTTCAAGTCTATACAGATGCTGATTGGGTTGGAAACTTAGATGACATAAAGAGCACAACAAGAGGAGAATTCTTTATGGGTGACATAATTGTCACATGGATAAGTAAGAAGCAAGGATGCATCTCACAATCCACTAAAAAAGAAGAATATGTGGCTGCTTCTACAAATTTCTCTAACATTGCATGGATCAAGCAATTACTGGAAGGTATGAATATGAAAATTATTGAACTAGTGATTATCTATTGTGATAATACAAGTGCAATAAACATTTCAAAGAACCCTATCATGCATGCTAAGACTAAGCATATTGCTATCAAGTATCATTACTTAAGGGAACAAGTACAAGAGAAATAGGTGATACTAGAATATGTTCAATCCAAGGAACAATTAGTAGACATATTCACAAATCCATTGCCAAAAAATACATTTGAGTACCTGAGAAAGAGACTAGGGGTCCGACCCTTGTCTATTGGTCACTAAGCTGACTAGGAGGCTACATCAGCCTACACATTATCAGAAGATCATTCATGTTGATGCAAGCTTATAAATGGACTGAAAAGATATATCAGTATATAGAAAGGTACTTATCTTCACTGAACACTAGAGTTATTGTATTGCTAATGGAGAGGAAATTCAAGGAATATATTATAAAAGAAAAAGAGAGAGATTTAGTTTGGCATTGCTATCAAAGGGAGAGATTATATCCATATGAAATATCTATCAGAAGTATTCAAAGGGAAAGATGTAATTAATTAATATGGAGAGAAATATATTGATGTCAAAGAGAAAAGAACTATCTATCAAGGAGAGGAACAGTCAAAGTGAGAAAACATCAGAGAAAGATTCAAAGAAACATCCATCTAAGGGAGAGAATTGCAAAAGTTAACACTGCATATCTATCCAGAAAGGGAGAAGAGATTCTACAAAAAAAGGGAGAGAGAGAATTAGAAGTTGCCACATATATCCAGTGAAGGGGATGAAAAATGAAGAACAAACATTTGTATTGGTTATAGAAAAATAAGTTTGGTAGAGATTGATGAACTACAACTGATATATTTCATATTGTATTAGTAGTATGTAGTATGTTACCATCAATGCCAAAGGGAGAGATTGATGAACTATAACTGATTGAATTTTTGAAGATGAAAAAGTTGATGATCAATGAGATACATGAAGTAAATGCAAGACATTAAATTAGTTAATGTATTATATTATCATTGATGTCAACTTGATTTAGTATGATTGATCATACACATAATGTCACAACACTTAAGATCTGAAAAGATAAATTTTTTGTCATCGGTAATCATGTACACTGAGTGATAGTAAACCTCGAGGGACAATGAACCCTGAGCATAGAATTTCATAGTGTTAACTAACGGACAGTGTTACCCGAGAAAGTGTACCTAAGAAAGCATTACCAAGCTAACTGTAGTTGTCACCGAATAGAACTGAAGTTAATGCCTGAGCTTTTTGCGGTAGTCACCGAGCACAACTGAAGTATTGACCAACGGGAACTGAAGTTAGGAAAATTACAAAACAACTTAGCTAGCTCGAGCTAATTATAGAGTTAACTGTTTGATTACATTTTTTTCATCGATTAGTTAAAAGATAAAGATAAGAAGGAGATTTAAAGCATGTTTTATTCCAAAAAACAAGGAGAGTTTTATGGATTAAAAATAAAGCAAGCATGGCGAGATTCACGGATCAAGAAGTGATCAATGAAGAAAACAAGAAGGAAAAGAAATAGTGAAATCATGTCTATATAAAGATACAAGTAATTAATTATCAAAGAGGGGGGATGTTGAAGAGAATTCTGGTGAAGATAAGAAGTCTTCATACAGATTTGATCATACAAGCTGAAGAACAAAGCTAAGATTTCTATAGACACTGAGTAATAGAGAAGAAACAACATTCACCAAGCATAAAGAAGTGGAGCAAAGGAACAAAAGAGAAACATTGATCAGAAGGGGTATTATGAGCTTACAATAGATCTAAACATCTGCAAGATTAAGTTATAAATAGATCATATAATGTTTTAGTTTAACCATTGATTCATAAAATCTCTTAATAGAGTAGGATCTAACCATCCTTTATATATTGAGATACATCCCAAGGAGTATCAAAAGGTTTTCATGTTGACAATATAGTGAATTCTAGGTCAAGTGATAAAATTTTAGTGATAAATCCTCTAACAAGGTCGCACTTAACAGTGTGTTTGTAACCTTTAACAGGGCTGGCTCTTCAATGAGCTCACTTTAGAAGAGTGAAAATTTTGGGTTACTGGTCCCAAGTGGTTTTTCCCCTAACAGGGTTTCCAAGTTAAAAATATATGTGTCAAATGTGTATATGGTTCAATGCTTTGATGTTTTTCTTTACACATTACTAAAACATGATTGATCGATAAACATAGTTATTTACTGTATTTCGGTAAAGGCTAAAATAAGATAGACTGCTATTTAGTAAAGCTAAAGGAAAGAACAAAAAGCATAAACACCAAGCAATATATACATGTTAGATTAACACAAGACATACATCTTGTAGGAATGAAGATAACTAGAGGTTTTATATTTGTGGTATATACTTTTGGGTTGATTTATTGGATTAATTATTGAGGCCACTGATTCACCCCCCTCTCAGTTATTCTAACACTTCCTATTTAGATGATGTGTTTTGAACTTGGAAATGCCTCAATTTAAGCAAAGTACATGAAATAAAAGGCTTAATAACCACACCTTGTTCAAAGATATATGCACATTCAAGGATTTTTGATGTTTTTTTATATGTTACCTCGATGATTGTTCCATCTCCTTAGCATCCAAGTCTCTTATGAATGTTAGTCCAACACCAAACGAACAAAGTGAATGAGAATTAAAAACAAATACACCTTGCTTTGAAAAGTATTTAAGCTAAAGATGGAAATTTATCTTGATATAACTTGAGAATTTTGGTGTAATGTTTGTAATCTTTAAATTTATTTACTAAGTTTTCCACTATGTTTGTGTTATGGACTTCCTTAGCATAATGTTTCAACCTCTTAGATTCTTTGTCTTTCCAATAATCAGGTGGTCTACATTTTACTTTTCAAAATTTCTTAAAATGCACCATTTTCAAATACGAGAGTCATCAAGATGAATGAAGGAAGTATTATAAAAGGCTTGGTAGAGATCACAATCTTCCAATACCTATTTTGTGCTTGACTCCTCTCTTCCAAGGTTTCAGATTCAATAGCTAGTTGGATTCACTTTGCATCCTTGTATAAACCTTTTGCCTCTTTCTCTTGGTAATGATTAGATAATTTGTATGTAGCATTTTGAGTTTCTGTTGATTTTATCTCTTTAGTAATCTGCAATTCATTTAAAACATCAATTACTTATTGAATTTATCAATTATGCAACCAATTCTAATGTTTCCTATCATAAAGGATATGCTACAAAACAACTACCAAATGCTATGCATAACTGACCAGATGCTATGAAAAATTTACCAAATGCTATGCATAACTTACCAAATGCTATCCAGAACTAACAAAATGCTATGCAGAACTGACCATATGCTATGCACAATTTACCAAATGCTATGCAGAACTGACTGGATGTTATACAAAACTTACTAAATGCTATGCAAGATTTACTAAATTCTATGCAAGATTGAATGGATGCTATGTACGATATACTAAATTCTATGCATGATATACTGAATGCTATGAAAGTTTGACTGAATGACATAACCTATGAAATGCACAACATAATGATAAAATGAAATAATTCAAAATCCAAATGTGAGCTTCTTTGAACTAAGTGCAAGCTTCTGGTGACTAAGTGCAAGATTCTGGTGACCAGATGTGAGCTTATACAGACTAGATGCTAGCTTCTGTAAACCAGGTGTGAGGTTATACATGTTAATGCTAGATTTTGCTAACCAGGTGCTAAAATATTTGTACTAGGTGTGAGATTCTACTGATTTCCAAGGATCTGCAATGTCAAAACTATAAAAACACATGAAATTTGATGTTATAATGTGAGGCTTGTGCCCCACAGTGGGTGCCAATGTAGTTTGTATGTTTTATTTGCACACAAACTCAATGAAACATTAATAACAAGATAGTCCAATCAACTGGAAGATAAACTATGATTAAACAAATTGAAAAGATAACCTATTGAGTGTCTCATTGCTCTCTAGTTCTAAGGACTATTGATCTTAGCTATATTAGAGATCCTAGTGATAAATTAGAAAATGAAAAATGATTTATGATGAATGATGTAAATCTAAATGATGCACAATTCAATCTAGGACGGAAGACCTTAATGAGAAATTAAGCTAAATGTGAATTGCCATTATAACACTACTTAAGAATGATCAACATATCAAAATGCTAAATGTTAATGGATGCACAATTCAAAAAAATGTAATTTCTATGATGTAAAGTGGTGTGGTAAAGTGAATTGGTTGTAAAGTTGTGATTTGCATTAAGAAATGTCTCATATTTATAGGATTTCCCAAGGTGTAGGGGGTAAGTTAAGATAACCACGGTCAAAGTATGGTTGAGGTTAAGGGTAAGTGATGTGTCCCCTTTGAGTAGACAAGATTGATTTATAAGATTGAGTAGTCAAGATAGCAAATCATTTTTGTGATCCATGTGCTTTCTTTCCTCGTTTCTCATTAGTTGAGTGATTTTTCATCACGTAGTGGTGGGTGAGGAATATTAGGATTTAATTAATTAAAAATAATTAATTACTTTAGCCATGTTTGATTTATTGAATTGAATTTAATCAATAGGTGAACTAAGTAATTAAATTATTACTTCAATTACCTAGTTATTTGATTTATTGATTTTAATTAATTCAAAATGGCTTGTATTTGATTGATTTTTTCTTTGACTTGTGTTGATGAATTTTAGGTGTATACAAATGGACATATGTATCTTGCATTTAATGTCATTGATGGAATTTTTATGTATCTGATGTGGACATTTGATATAACTTACTCCCGCTTTGTTGCTTATGAATTATTCTCCTTTCATGTAATTATACATTTAACTTTATGATTTTGATGATATATGATGATGCCATGAGATATTTGATGGATACATTTTTATATGGTTCTATCTATATGCATATTTTTTTGTGTTTTTCTATGCAGTACGTGTGGATGCATTTCCTTACTTTGATGCTTATGGATGCTTTACCTATATATATATATATATATATATATATATGCTTAGATCAATTTATTAATTAGATGGATAATGTATGGAAAATGTTTCATATTGATGCTTTCCTTTCTATGGATGTAATATATGGATGCGATGGTTCTATATGATTATGCAATGCTTTGTGTATATGATGATGATTTATTAAAGATATAATGTCAAGGATAATATTAATGAACCTAATGATTTTAATGTGGTATGAAATGTAACTAAATAATGATGAGATGTACCTAAATGATAATGAATAATGGATAATGAATGTATCTACAAGATTTAATGATTAGTTAAATCATCTCAATATGAAATGTACCTAAATGAAAGTGAAATGCAACTTATGGATTTAATTAATGAAGAATGATATGCAATTGATTTAAATGAAAATATATATAAAAGATATTATTTTTTTGTTAAAGTCCAACATATTCCACCTAAAGAAGAATTTTTATGAGTTTAATTGGATGATTGACCCCCCTTTCCTTGAGAAATCCCATAATGATTATTAATGGAATATTTAATCTAACATGAATGCAATATTCAAAATGCTACTATCAATGCTACTAGGTTGTCATTTTGTTTTCATCATATCAATTTATTTTGCTATTATAATCATTTATCTTTTTGGTGGATCATTTGAAAGTGGTACAACCCTCACTGGTTAGATTTTCAACCACGATGATATGAATATCGCTTTCATCAGATTCAATGTTGCAAGTGGATCTTGGCATTAAGGTATGAATAACCTAAATGGAACAAGTCTCCTTTTGCGTAAATAGACAAAGAATTAATCCCTTTCATATGCCAATGTCCTCAATGGTTATTTTTTGATCATGTCTGTTGGGATTAATGGGAAGTATGTACTAAGAGGGGAGGGGTGAATCTGTACCTCTAAATTTTTTTTATCCCTTTTATCAATTAAACTTTGTAATCAATTGTATATCCATTCAATATGATTTATACTATCTTTATGTGAGTCATATCAATACATAACATTAACATACATGTGAACATTCATAGAAACATTCATGAAAGTAATTTGACACATAACACAAAATATGATATCGCAAAAAACTCCTGTAAGGAAGTAAAAACTATGGTGGGAATGACACCCACAAAATCTTCACTATCTGCAGATTGGAAGGGGTTGGTTAAGGCTTACAATTTGATCACTTATGATGATCTACCATGTTAAGAGTATCGGTGGAGACCTGTTAAAGTCTACTATGTTAAGAGCTTTAGCAACACTGTTGAGTGTGCACTCGGTTAAGAGATTTGTTGTTGGACTGTTAATTCCACCTTCCTTGAAAGGATTTTTACACTTTGCTCCACTTGTTAGAATGATAGAAAATTACAAATTGACCTGGTAAATGCAATCTCCTATTGCTGATATAGATCCAATTTAATTTACATGAAAAATATTATCACCTAATTGTGATTGAATAATACCTTTGATTCTCGGTATGCTCTATTCTTGGTTCTGATAACTAGATTCACCTTTTGTTGTTCTTGTTATTGAAACTCTCAATCTGATCCATAGATGTGCTCGTTTGATTCATTCATGTTCTCCTCTCTCTTCACATCATTAATAATGAATAAATGCATCATCTATTTATAGATGGATTAACTTCATCAAGTTTCGATAAAAACAATGTTAACTCTAAGATCAAGTTTACAACTTGTACCTAGATCTCCTAGTCTACGTGTTTTAAATTAGTTAGACTGATTAAATCACTTAAATTCATGTATTTTGTCCCTAAAGAAATGGTTTTAAAAACAAATAAATACCCTATAAATAGAATACACTTGCTTTATCTGACATGGAAGTCAGATCCACTTTTTGTGGGCTGCAACTGACTTTCGGTTTTGTCTGTCGGTCATGCTTGACTGTCCTTTAGTTTTTTTTCTATCGGTTGCACTTTAATTGTCTTATTGGTCTACATTGTATCTTTCATATCGTGTTCCTCTGTCGAGTTCCTCTGTCGATTTCCTCTGTCGAGTTCCTCTGTCGAGTTCCTCTGTCGAGTTCTGTCTTTGTAATTTTGTCTTACACACTAAGTTGTGTTGTCGTTCTCTTTGCACTTAGTCATCTTTGGTGATCTCTTAATATCCGATCTTTGATTTGCTCAGTCCCGTCTTTTGGTGTATGCTTACCAAAAGTGTTGTTTGCATACTAATAGAAAATTAATGTCATCAATCTCCCCCTTTGACATTAGTATCAAAAACTGATATGTGCAAAATACTAACAAAATGTTAAGTATATACAACCTATATAATCCTTAGTCATTTAATGACTCCCCCTATGTATATGCTGGTATATCTGTACATATGATGTCTTTCCTTATACATATCATTTTTTGCATATGAATATACATATACATATCTACCATTTTCCCATCTAGATGAATAAATGAATACATATAATTTTCTCTTTGTGTATTTTGTTCTCATTATTTTCCCCCTTTTTTAATATTAAGGGCAAAGGTCTTTACCTTAGAGCTTATCAAAAATGTGGGATTGTGAAGACTTCATGTCTTCCATCATTTTCTCCCATTTTTCTTTGAGGTTCTCCAGAGCCATGTGCTTGAGTGTGATCTTTGAGTGCATGTCATAGATGCTGTCTGCTACAGACATCTCAGGAGTTGCTATCAGTCGCCTTGCTGAACTGATATGCTATTAGAGAAGTGTAAGGTTTGGTAAAAGTTGAGCTTGGAGATTTGTTACTTCTTCCCTAAAGTGTGTTTCTGCCTCCCAAAGTTTCTTCCTTAACCTTTTTATCCTAATTATCCTCTCATAATGCAACTTAAATGCATTGTCTCCATCGGTGGTTAAGCTTTGTGCACTATTTTCTAGATCTGTATCCAGCTTTGCAATGTTGTCACTATTATATTTAGTGAACTTTTCAATTGTGCTCAATTTTTGAATTAAGGTTATAACTTAAGATATTATTGGGTCTAATTCAGTAATGAATTCTGATAGCTTTACCTTATTTACCACCACTTCTTGGCTGATGTTTTCAATGAGCTTTTTTGGGTACTTTAGCTTGAATCTATCCTCTATTGCCTTCTCAGGCTCAATATTTTGAGTTGTGATTACATCGGTTAGAGTAGCTAATTGATCTAGAATTGGTTTGTTCTGATCAATATCAACATCGGGCATAATTTGATGTAATATGTCCCATGTTGTCTCCAGTACCATGGAGTCCCTGTGTTGTTTCTTCAGCTTCTCCTATAATACCTTCCTTTGGCATATTTCTCCATATTCTTGTACTGCTTCAAAGTCAAGTGTAGATGGGTCATACTTTGGTATTTCTATTATTTCATCCAATGTGACCTCTAACTTGTTCTTCTTTGATTTCTTCTTCTTCTTCTATGAATCAGTAGAATGTAAAACCATTGACAATTTCTCGGCCTTCTCTGTTGTACTTGATGAAGTGACATATTGTGCTTCTTTCTACTGCTTGGCATAGGTTTCATCTTTTCAGGTGCCTAAAGACATCTCCACATTCACCTTAACATCATTGGTAGCACGCTTTTTAGTTTCCTTAGGAGTACCATCTTTAGGTTTGTCTCCTTCATTAGTGTCCTTAGCTTCACTAGTCTTTGATTCTTCATTCTTGTCTTGTGTATCTGCATCCTTTTCTTTATCTCCTCCAGTAACCTTATTAGTATCAGTTACATCTTGAGTAGCTCAGATGTCTTTCTGACCATTGGTGTTGTCTTTGTTTTCTTCTTCTCCTACATCCTTGAGAGTATCCTTCTCAGGTGACTTTCTTGATTCTTGTAGGATACTGATAGCTTGTATCAATATTGGCATGTTTCTTGGTATATTCACTTGTGTAGTATCAACTGTTGTGTCCCGCTCATTGGTTTTGTCCTTTTCAATAGTGACATCTTCATCTTTATTCACTTCCTCTGCTGGGTCATTGGTAATGTCGATGACATTAGTATCCACAATGTTTTCATTTGTGGTATCTGTCCATGATTCGTCTGCAAAATCTAAAGTCTTGTTGCCTTTTGTATCATCTTCTTCTTTATCTAACTCAATAGATGTGTCATCTTGAGTTGCCTTGTCAACATCCTATTTTTGAAGGTCTTTGTCGGGGCTTTCCTCCTTAGTAGGTCTATTCATTATCTTGGACAATTTCTTGTGGCTGTCCTGCTCAAGCTCTATAAGCTTTCCTTCAAGAAATTTGTATGCTCTCAGCTTTGGTGAGAATTCCTTTTTGTACTTTTCCATCATTTCATCTATTTCAACCTTCTTTGATTTAGGTGGCATTAGAGAAACTAGTACTCTTTGTCTTATTTCTTCCTCATTCTTTACAACAAATGTCCAACGGGAGTATAGTCTATCCAAGAGTTCCCTTGGTACATAACTTCCTTCAAACTGAATCGATACATATTTAAACTTGTACATTTTAGCTATGATGACGTCCTACTTTATTCTGATCTTCTGGGTCTAACTTCAACCATCTTCTAATCTTTTAATTTGATATAGATCTAGAGTTTGCAATAGATTTGCATATATCATCAATAGATTCAGGAGGTGTTACCTTGATACTTTTTGCTTCTACAGCTTCATCCTACTCAGTATCTTCTATATCCTCTTGAGTTCTAATGAAATTCCTTCCTCTTTTGTTTTCCTCTCTTCGGTGCGGCAACTTTCCTTTTGTATGTCCTCATCTTTTCTTTCTTTAGAGGTGAAGGAGTAGAATCCTTTGATGTTTGGCTTCTTGTCCTAGAAGTAGCTATTTTCCTTGGATTTTTAGTTCATGGAGGAGGTGGTGAATTTGACTCTGTTTCCTCAAAGTCATCCTTTCCTTCATCTTTACCGATAGATAATTATTCTTTAGTTTCTTCCTCCTTTTCAACTTCTTCATCCTATTCAGCTTCTTCCTCGGTTGCTGACAATATCTTTTTGAGATTCTTCACCATCTTGTCTTTCTTCTTGACAATTTTCTTAACAACTAGGCCAAATTTTATTCTTGTCTTGGCCTCTTCATGTGTTCCAAATTTTGGTTGTTTCTTATCAAATGGTTCATTGATCAAGGCATCAATTGCCTTAGTTGCAAGATCAATGTTGATCTCATACTCTAATGGTTCTAACCATGTTGTCCTTGGTACAATAGGCTTGATATATGTATTGTCTATATCAACCATGAAGCATATCGCATCCTTATACTTTTCAATGAGTTTCTTGGGGATTCTTACCCTCTTTTGCATTTGGTCTTTGAATACATTGAAGTATTCATCCATGACTATCTCAAAGTTATCTCCCACCCAGTGTAGCTATGTGCTCACTGATTTTCATGGTGACTAGTTTGGTGCTGTCCCATTTCACATCTTCTACTGATGGGAATGTTTCTTGAAAGTAAAAGAAGATACACATTATTAGTGAGCCAAACTTACAAGTGTTTGAATTTGCATTCCTGATAGTCTTTAGATTGTCTTTCAACTGATTCAGGAGTAGTTCAAATAAGTCCAATTGTGTTCCCTTCTTCACAATTTTGAACACTGTGTCCACTACACCTGATGCTATGTTGTTCAATCTGCTTGCTTGGAATAATTTGTATCCTAGGATGCATGCACCAAACTTGATCTCATCATCGGTTATTGTTGTAACTTTTAGTCCTCTGCCATCCCATTTGGCTCCTATCATCTTCTTGGTCTTGACCTTTGGTGGATGCTTTAGTGCCTTAACTTTCTTGGTTATGGGGTAAATGGTGACCGCATGGATGACATCTTGAGTTATCACCTTTGGTTCATCAAGCCATAGCTGGTTTTTATGCATTCATCTTAGCATTAACCGAATCCATTCAGTTTTGTAAACCTTTAGAAACATTAGGGCATTGGTGAGCCCTTTTACTTCAATATGTTTGTGCTCATCTTTTAGTGTTCCATCTTTGTTGCATAGCTTCTTATAAGCTTCTTCAACCTCTGAAGTTCTTATCTCTGCAATCTTGCAGTGTATGAAATATAGAACATCTTCCATGAGTAAAACCCTAGCTGGTATGCGTGAAAATTCTCTAGCGTCGTTGGGTTGTGAGGAAACCTTAGGATGGGTCTTGTATTTAGGTTCCTCACATGCCAAATTATTGATGAGCTTGAACTCATCTTTCTTTGTGTTCTTGGATTTCACGGTTCTTGACGTCGAGACCATTTTCAATTTTAGGGCTTCCTGCGTAATGCATAAAAATAGAGTTGTCAATCTATTGAACTTACTGTTTATGCTTGCAAAGATTTCTGATCTGCTAGGAGTTCTAGTGGTCAAGTCATGGTCACTCTATAACTTAGTTACTTTCTACTCAAAAATTTCCTTGGTCACTCTGCTTTGGGTGTCGTGACAAATGATTTATTCTATTGCCCTATTTATAGGTGTTTCCCTAAAATGTGTGCCATAAATTCTTTCCAACTCCTCGGTGTATGAAGAAAGAGTTCATCGGTGAAGAATTCACTTTCCTCCAGTGAAAACATAACATTTCAGAGAAGTCATTAATTCACTTGCTTTTATCGATAGATTTCAATATCACAGACAACTTGTTCACTTTGCTTGTTTACCAACGAGGCTTGACTTGTACTTAGAAACTTTGGTTTTAAACGACGCTTCTCGATAAGTGTAGATAGTCTCAGTTTTGAGTGTATACCGATAGGTTTTGATATATATGCCCAAAAGCATAGTTGTCACAAATTTTAACAAGTGATACCATGATGCATCTTTACTTATGCTAATTTGGCATTATATCAACATATTATGGAACTGATGTAAAATAATAGCTTGGGGTAATGTAGTTCCATACTTACTTGTTTTTCTTAGGTGGGGCTGGTGATGTCACTGGATCCATTGGATGGGGTGTCACCATTTTCATTACTCGTTCCACCTTCATCATTGCTTGAAGCTTTTCTCCACATTTTGTCTCTAGCTCTCTGAATGTCTTCTATGGTGTTTGCATTGGGATATGTGCTTGTCTCTATCATTCAGTCTCTGCAGTCTTTCTTGAGATGACCAACTTTGTGAGGATGCCATTCTAGGGTTAGTCCAACCTCTAGACTTTCTAGTCCACTGTCTCATACAGTTTTCAACAATGTGACCATATCTTCCACATGTTGTACAATTTTTCCAAGTATTGTAGTCCCATACATACTGATTACCGACTCTCTTCAATTGATAGGGAGTTTCTTGACCTTTAGGCTTCCATGCTTGCCTTTTCCTTTTCCAACATTCAAGAGTTGTGTGCCCATTCATTTATCATGTAGGAAAGTATTTGTTCATGTAGGTTTCCTTCTTTGGTTGTTTCATCTCAGACTTACATTCATATGCTTTATGTCCTTTCTTGTTACATCTATAACAAAATCCTATGAATGAAGATGTAGATTTAGGAATACCTTTCATTTTTCCTCTGCATACATTTGATGTATGACATTTCTTTCCATAGCGATTGCATGTAAGCTTTCTTGGTCTTGAATTTGTGTAGACATTCTTTGGATTAGTTTGATTTGATAATTCTCCATTCTTGGTAAAACCTAGACCGGTATTGTTGTTAACTCTTCATTGTCCTTCAAGAAAATCATCCATTCTTTTATTGCTTTCTTCATCTTTCTTGATAATTTCATTATGCTGTTGCTGAATTCTTATTTCATGTTTCAAATTTTCATTCTCATCCCTCAGTTCACCAATAGATTCTATTCTCTCAATGAGTTCAACATTTAATCTGTTTGCCTCTTGACTCATAAGAATAATCTGATTTGTAATCTCATGGTGATGCTCTGTAAGTCTTTGTATTTCAGACTCTTTTTCTTGTAGCTTTTCTGTGTTCTTTCTTCTATCATCAATAACTAGTGTTCTTTCTTGTTCAACCTGTCTAGCATTGTTCATGAAATCAATCATCCTTACCATCTGTGTCTCTTGACCGATTTGTAGAGATTTAACTTGTCCAGAAAGATGTAGATTGATTTCAGTTAGGCTTGTGATGCTTTCTTCTGGTGTATCTGATGCTTTGCTTGTAGTTGATCCTGAAGACTCAAAGAAATCTAGTATCTCTTCCTCATGATAATCTGTCTCATTACAGTGAGATGCCATATTATTTATTTATTCTAGCAGCTATCTCATATTGATTCTAGCTTCTTTATACCGTTCATAGAACATTTGAATTTCAAGCTTTTTATTCTCAATATTTTTATCAAGTCTGTACTTCTCCATTGTATGATATTTTCTCTTAAGCCTTTAAGCTTTGCAAGAAGAGACTTATCTTTGATGACAATTTTTGGGATTAATGGGAAGTATGTACAGAGAGGGGAGGGGTGAATTAGTACCTCTAAATTTTTTTTTTATCCCTTTTATCAATTAACCTTTGTAATCAATTATATATCCATTCAATCTGATTTATACTATCTTGATGTGAGTCAT
This sequence comes from Thuja plicata, assembly GCA_018584345.1. Taxonomy (NCBI): domain Eukaryota; kingdom Viridiplantae; phylum Streptophyta; class Pinopsida; order Cupressales; family Cupressaceae; genus Thuja; species Thuja plicata. Next base: position 11,901,765 of record MU225256.1, on the reverse strand, counting down.
ATCAATACATAACATTAACATACATGTGAAAATTCATATAAACATTCATGAAAGTAATTTGACACATAACACAAGATATGATATCATAGAAAACTCCTGTAAGGAAGTAAAAAATACGGTGGGAATGACACCAACAAAATATTCACTATCTGCAGATTAGAAGGGGCTGGTTAAGGCTTACAATTTGATCGCTTCTGATGATCTACCCTGTTAAGAGTATCGGTGGAGACCTGTTAAAGTCTACTTTGTTAAGATCTTTAGCAACACTATTGAGTGTGCACTCGGTTAAGAGTTTTTTTGTTGGACTATTAAATCCACCTTCCTTGAAAGGATTTTTACACTTTGCTCCACTTGTTAGAATGATAAAAAATTACAAATTGACCTGGTAAATGCAATCTCCTATTTCTGATATAGATCTAATTTAATTTACATGAAAAAATATTATCAACTAATTGTGATTGAATAATACCTCTAATTCTCGGTATGCTCTGTTCTTGGTTCTGATAACCAGATTTACCTTTTGCTGTTCTTGTTCTTAAAACTCTCAATCTGATCCATAGATGTGCTTGTTTGATTCATTCATGTTCTCCTCTCTCTTCACATCACTAATAATTAATGATTGCATCATCTATTTATAGATGGATTAAAGTCATCAAGTTTCGATAAAAACAATGTTAACTCTAAGATCAAGTTTACAACTTGTACCTAGATCTCCTAGTCTATGTGTTTTAAATAAGTTAGACTGATTAAATAAATTACATTCATGTATCTTGTCCCTAAAGAAATGGATTTAAAAACAAATAAATACCCTATAAATAGAGTAAACTTTCTTTATCTGACATGAAAGTCAGATCCACTTTTTGCAGGCTGCAATTGACTTTCAGTTCTATCTGTCGGTCATGCTTGACTATCCTTCAGTTTTGTTCTGTCAGTTACACTTTAACTATTTTCTCGGTCTGCACTATATCTTTCATATTGGGTTCCTCTTTATCTTTCTATCTTTGTAATTTTGGTTTACACACTAAGTTGTGTCGTCGATTCTCTTTGCACTTAGTCATCTTCAGTGATCTGTTAATATCTGATCTTCGGTTTTCTCAGTCCTGTCTTTCGGTGTATGCTTATCGAAAGTGTTGTTTGCATACTAATGGAAAATTAAGGTCATCAGTCTTTAAACTGATTTGCATACTTCTTTGAATCAATATTACAAGAAGAAAACCAAGAAACTATCTTGCTTCATCTTTTCTCCTCTCGTCAAAACATCCTTGAGTTGCTAAAAATACATGATGTCAAAAATTTAAAAAAACATATATTGGAATCTCTTTGCCTTTGTTATTTGATCCATTTTTCACAAGAATTTATCCTTTTGTCCATTTTGATCTTGTTCAAGTTGTTTTGATTTGATGTTCCAATTTGATTTTGATGTGTTATTCTTTGATTGTGGTTGAAAGTTTGGATGTTTGAAATTTGATAATTTGGATTGATTGAAAAGATCAAATGTCATGATTCTTGATCTTGGGGAAGGGTTCTTGTTTTCTTCTTGCGTACATTTCAATGATGATCTCCCAAAGTTTGGGATTTTGCCCCTAGTTTGGATTTCTAACAATGATAATGGATTAAGACCATTCTTAAACCATGATAAAATCTTGCTTGGGCGAATGTGCTATCTAACTTTGGGGGTTTATTATGACTATTTACACAAATGATGAAATGAAACTAGATATATAGAAGGATGACAAAAATGCAAATGCAATGCTTGATACATAAAGGAGCTTAACTTAGAGCCAATAACATCTATTTTCCAGGTTTTCACTACTTGGATTTATTGTATTTTTTTCTTTTTTATTTTCCTTTTTTTGCTACTGAGGCTCCTACTTACCAGGTTTTCACCAAGGTACCTTTTGTCTTTTTCATTTTTTTTTGTTATTATCAAGGTGCCTATTTGCCACGTTTTCACCAAGACAATGATTTTTTTAGGACTTTTTCCATTGTTTTCGCTTTCTTTAGGATCCATATTTACAAATTTTTATTTCTTTCTTAGTTTCACTTTTTTCTATACAAACTGATACTCTTTTATTTGATACTCTTCCAACTGATCAGGTATAAAACCTATTAAGATGAATTCTATTTATGGGTTCTTCATATTCTTCTCCATCACATGTATCTAGTTTACAAGATCCTATTCCATAGGATGATGTGATGAGAAAGGGTCCTAGCCAATTTTCTTCAAATTCACCTTTCTTTTCTCTTTCTTGTTGATTATTTGGATTTTCTTCAAATTCACCTTTCTTTTCTCTTCCTTGACATCCTCGTTTGATAGAATTTTAGGTGATCATATTCTTGTTGTTGAAGTTCCTCAATAATTCTAATTATTTCAACCTAGAAACCCTATAGTCTTCATCTGTCAATATGCCATATAATGAAACTCTAAGCGATGGAATTTCTACCTCGAAAGGTAAAACTGCTTCAGCTCCATAAACTAGAGAAAATGGTGTAGCTCCTTTAGGTGTTTTGATGCTGGTCCCATAAGCTCATAATGCTGGATTCAATAGATGTGCCAATCTCTACTTGAGTCATCAACTATCTTTTTAAGGATATTATGGATATTTTTATTGGAAGCCTCCGCTTGTCCATTTTCTTGTGGGTATTAAATTGATGAGAAACATTGAATGATATGAAACTTCTCACACAACTCTTTTACATCCTCATTCTTGAATTGTTTCCCATTATATGTTGTAATGGAATGTGGGATACCATATCTAACAATTATGTAATTCAAGATAAACATTGAGATTTGCTTTCCTGTAGCAGTTAATAAAGGTAAAACTTCAACCCATTTGGTGAAATATTCTGTTGTTGTTATGATGTATTTGTGACCATTTGAAGAAGGAGGATATATCATTACAATAAAATAAAAAACCCATTGATAGAAGGGCCAAGGTGTAGTCAATGGGTGTAATTATTGTGCTGGTACACATATTAGGCTCCTATGAAATTGACACTTTTGGCAAATCTTCACAAACTGGCATGAATATTTTTCCATAGTTGGCCAATAGTACCCCATCCTAATGAGTTTCTTAGCTAAGGTAAACCCACTTTAATGTGACCCAAAAATACCATCATGAACATATTGAAAGGATATTTTAGATTCCTCCCCCTCTAAACATATAAGCAATGTCCTATTAAGACCATTAGGATAAAATTTGTCATATATTAGGACATAATATGAGGCTTGACAGATGAAGTTTCTCTTTTAATTTTGGGATTGGTTTAAAGGTAAGGTGTTGTATTTTAAGTAAGCATAGATAGGACCATACCATGGGGATTAAAGACCAATAAATAGATATATAAGTTGGGTTTCATGATGGTCATAGGAAGGTTTTACCACTTATTCCACCTAGAACTCATATCTTGCATTATGATAAGGTAATTGTAGAAGTGAAGCCAATGTTACCGTTGCATCCGCTACTTTTCTCTACTCTTGGAATTTTTTGAATGGTGATCATCACAAAATATTGCTTAAAATCATCCACCATTCTCTTATAAGGCATGCATTTTTCATCTTTGGTTTGATATTCATCATTGATTTTATTAACGACCAAGTGTGAATCTCCTTAGATTTGCAACTCTGTAATTCTCCATTCTAAAACCATCTTTATACCAATCACTAGTGCTTCATATTCGACTATGTTATTGGTGCATGGGAAAAAATATTTGTATGAACTTGGTATAGTATAACCTTGAGGTGTGATGAAGAGAATCCTCCCTCCAAGCCACATTGAGTATATGATCTATCATAAGAGAGCTTCCATATTTGGTGTATAATTGTAAGAATGGTTGCATCTAGAAATTCTATGTGCATTGGTGTATCACTTGGTATAGGTGCCTCTACTATAAATTTTCCTTTTATTGCTCTTCGGTCTACATATTATATATTAAAATCACTTAGAACCATAACCCATTTGGTTAACCTTCTTGCTAGAGCTGATTTAATAAGAAAATAGTTTAAAGGATCTATCTTATCAATTAACCTGACTGAAAGTGCTAGCATATAATGTCATAGTTTTTGGGAGGCAAAAACCACTGCTAGAAATTCTCTCTCTACAAAGGTATAATTGAGCTCATACTTAACCAAGGTTCTACTAATGTAGTATATAGCCTTATTTTTTCCTTGTTCATTTTCTTGGGCTAACAAAGCTCCCAGTGAATTCTCTGTTGCTTCAATGTATAGTAACAAAGGTTTGTTAAGTGTTGGATCCATCAATATTGGAGGATTCATAAAGTATTTCTTGAGTGAATCAAAATCTTCATCACATTTGGAATCCCATTTAAATATAATGTCTTCATGGAGTAAATGGGTGAAAGAATGGAATTTTTTTTCCAGTTGAGATATAAACCTCCTAATTGATAGGATTCTTCCTTGTAATGATCTTAATTGGATTATATTTCTTGGCAGTCCCATTTCCATAATGGCCTTTACTTTTTCTGGATCAACTTCAATTCCTTTTTCTGACACAATGTATCGAAGTAGTTTACCTGATTTCACCCCAAATGCACGCTTCTTTGGGTTTAGCCTAACCTTGAATTTTTCAAGCCTTGTGAAGATTTTGTCTAAAATGGGTAGATGTTCTTATCTTGTATGTGATTTGACCAAAATATCATTTACATAATCTCCCATAAATTTATGCATCATGCTGGGTATATTTCTAGTTGTCTGAGTCTTGCTAAAAATTTTGGTTCCCAGTGTCGGTTTGTGCCTTAAAATGTCAAGATCTATTCCAGAGTACCATCAAATTTTCCTGCAAGTGTCTATTTTCAAGAAATAAGGTGAAAAAATGGTTGAAAACCTTAAACCGTAGGTCATTTGTGTCTTTTCTATGTAAAAACCCTAGATCTTCATAACCTAGTTCTAATGTGAAGTTACTTTTGTCGAGTAACTTAAGTGATCTATAAACCATGGGCCTTTTAGCCTTTTCCTTTATCTCTTAATCACATGACCAAGACTAAATATTCTTAATAATCTAGAGACTTGGCGCAAGATTTTTATCTCTTAATCTTGAGAAGATTGGAATATGCTCTTATATATTTAGAGATTAAGCGCAGGCGGTTGATCTTGATCTAATCGTGTGGTTGGCACGTGATTGCTAGACAAATGTGAAGTTGACTCAAAGATTGAAAGAGTTAGTGATGTATATGGATGCAATTTCAATCATGTGGCTAGCACTAGATCTCAAGATTTAACCTCAGTTATAAGAAATCTTCAGCAATTTAGAGATAGCTTAGTCACGGAATCTCATAATCTAACCCGAGGTCAAGACAAAGTTTACTTTGTGATTTTTCATGTGATTTCCAGATGAAATAATAGTTAAGTGATTTATTCAGAGATTCAACAAGGATTGTTGATCTTTTTCAAGATGAGCGGCTAGCGCATGATCTCCAAGCAAATGACAAGGTCAAGATTTTCTTCAGCAATTAAGTGATATTTGTAGATCTTATATCATACTTGGCTTGATCTTGTGGTCTACGCATGATCTCCAAATAAACCCCAGTGTTAGAAAATATTTCAGAAACTTGGAGATAAATCTTGTTGCATAATCTCCAGATAAACCTATGGTTAAGGCTGAGTTAAGTAAATTTTATTTAGCAATTCAGAGATAACTTGGTTGCGTGATCTCAGAATAAAAGTGTGGTTAAGCATATAGTCTTGAGATTCAACACAGGCCATTGGATAAAAGCAGAATCAAGAAATGTCATGTAATCTCGGGAAGAGTTGATAAAGTATTGAAAGATTCAAAGACTTAGCACTGATCGTTGATCAAGAAAACATCTAAGGGCTAGCGCGTGATCTATAGATTAAACCTGAGTTAGAAGAAATATTCAGTGACTTAGAGTTTTATTCAATTACTGAATCTCTAGAAGAACCATGGTCAGTTGTGGTTAAATCAAATCCAAGTCAAGTTTTCTATGAGTAAATCTAGACTACTGATAAGGACAAAGATGTGTGTCTAGTGCTTAATTGCTAGAAAAATTTAAGAAGTCGTGAATTATTTAATGATCAAGAGATAATGAGTTAAGATGCAGACACATGTTTAAGTGGCCAAGAGATCAGTGGTGTTCGTGAAGTCTCCAAATAAACCCAAGGTTAAATAGATCTTTCAATTATTCAGAGATAGCCTTTATCTCTAAATCTCTAGACTTGACTTGAGTTAGTCTAAACATTATGAGATTGCGAGATAGCCTTTGGTCACGTAATCTCAGAGCAAACTAGAGTTAAAGATAAAGATTGTGAGATTCAGTGTGAGCTATAGATTAAAAGAAAGATCAAGGGTAGTTGCATAATCTCCAGATGATATGAAATAGTACAGAATGATTCTGATATTTAGCACAAACTATAGATCAAGAGCTCATTGTATGGTTTTTGCATGATCTCTGAATAAATCCATGGTTAGTCAAGATGCTCAGCAATTTAGAGACTTAGTTAGTCGCTGAATCTCCAAATAAACTCAGAGTTAGAACATGGTTATCTATTTGCCTTGTCGCGTGATCTCTGAACAAACCTAAGGTTAAGGTGAAAGCTCAGAAACTCAGCGAGGATCGTAGATCTCATCTAAGATGAATGAGTAGTGCTAGATCTCTAGATGATACCTAGGTTAAGATTTTTGTTCAGGGACTTGGCAGTTTCTTTTATCTCTGAATCTCCAGATTTGATCATAGTCAAAGAAAAGCCTAGTAAAGTTTATTCATCAATTCAGAGATAAGAAGGAAAGAGTTACTCAGTGTTAAGAATTAAAACAAAGGTGAGGTAAAGTTAAAATGAGTTGCCAATGCGTAATCTCAGAACAAAACCAGAGTTAAGCAGATTGTCTAGCGACTCAGCGATAACCGGTGATAAAGAAGAAGATCTTTGGCTGGCGCTAGATCTCGTAATGTAATTGGAGTCAGAGAAAACTCTCAGTGACTTGGAGATAAAGCAGTCGTGTGATCTCCAGATAAACTAGGGTCTAAGTATGGAAAAACCCAAGTATTTGTGCTCACACCATTACAAGGAAATAAATATAAAAGCCAGGGTTAGTAAAGACAAAAGATTCTGACACAGTAAAAGTAATCTACTAAGCTATGAAAAGGTAGGAAAGTGAGACCAATCAGATTGTGTATCAAGCCTTTTTTCATATAATAGGGTTTTAAAATTGAAAAAGCACTCATAAATTTTCAAACTAGGCTTTTCAAATTTGATTTCCTGTCAGCTTTAAGCACCACAGCTAGGAAAGAATTGATGTCAAGTCATGCAGAGTTGTTGCAGAAGTGATTGAGCAATGGTTTCCAAGTTCTCGAATAGAATGGTGCATTGAATTTTTAATGATAAATAAATGCAACCTTTGTACATTGTGATTACCAAAGTTTTCAGAGTATAGAGTAAAGAAATTGCCAAAGTTTGCATAGTACAGAGCGAAGAAATTGCATAAGTTTCAGAGAAATTGTGAGAAGAATCTTGTTCTTGAGAAAGATAATCTAGAATCAGTGAATATGAGTCAATTTGATTCAAGCAGAGCTGCATCCAGTGGTGAGGCCAAGGATACAGAGGAGGAGCTGAAAGGAAAGAGGAACTTCTCAGACGAGTTGGTTGCTCTACTGCCAGGAACAAACCAGAACAAAAAGGTAGACGATGAATCCTTTATTGATAGTATGTTTGATTGTAGGTATCCCAACACTCCTGGGTAATCTAGTTTCCATTTATTCAATTATTTATATAGTAATAAGGATAGGCAGATCCCAGTCTCAAACCCTTGGACATTAGGTCTTGCTAAGCTAATTGTCCTAGATGTCTTCGTAGATTTTGACTTATTAATAACACTAGCTAGGAGATATGACACTACCTCTAAAACAATCAAAAAGGCAATGAAACAAACTTATTAACATTGGATATGGAATCATTCATGAAATAATTTGGCATTTACCATGCCTCTTCCACAAAGATTGACTTGAAAAAGTTGCAGAACAAGTATACTAGAGAGGTTAACATAGTGAGAAAATTGGTACAGACTCATGTGGCTAGGTCTAACATGAATTATGTGGCCTTAATGCATACTTCTAAGGGTGCACCTTATGAGTTTAAATACCTCTATTTTTAAATGAAGTATATAGCCTATGGGTTGTGTAGGGTTCTAGGCATTGGTGGAAATATTGAGAAGCTGCCTACAAATCTACTCATGATTATCTTGGACATTCAAAACTCCCACTCCAACACAACCTTTGACTACATCCAATATGTCATTGACAGAATGTATAAGGGCCTAATCAACATTCAGAAGAAGGTTAACCCCAAGTTCATGAATTATTCTCTTTTAATGCATTTGATTTTATATTTCAATGTTGATAGCATGAATATAGAGTTGCTAAGACCTAGAACTCTTTTCCAAGGCCAGTCAAACCCCATACAGTTATGGATTAGGGTTTGGAATTATACTTCTAATGAGAATGAATTCTATAGCTTTTAGAAATGGATTGTACATCAAATTCTATAATTAATGGCCCTCAATGTAACTAGGCTATCATTTAGAACACTTCAGCTTCTAAGACCTTGCCAATATGTAGACAAATGGCTAGGAAATCACAATTGGGGTGACTTCTATTGTGAAAGGACTTTTACCCTAATCAGTGTTTATGGATGTTTCTAGTCCCCACACATACTTCCAAAGTATGTGCCTCCAAGAGTGGCCTTAATAGAGTTTATCTGGCAACTAATGTGGATACACAAGAAGCATCTGTCTCCTCACAGAAAAGGCACCTTCACACCCAGAAAATTCAAAGTGGTTGACTTTTCTATTGGGAAAAGGGCTATGGATACAATGAATAAATGGCTAGGCCAGTACAAGATGAGCATGGCCTTGTATAGGCATGTAGATCCAGAGGGTTTTATCAAGAGTTCTAAGAAGCCACTAACCCCAAGAATCATTGCTATTAAAGAGCATGAAGAGTGTGTTGAGGAAGACCTCATTAGGAACATCTTGGAAGATGAATAGGCAACAAGAAGTGCTACACAATACCAAGATTTGATATCCTTGGAGAAATAAATGAAGAAGGAAGGGATCCCTTTTAGATGTTTCTTCCTAGGAGTTTCTTATTTGCAAAGACTCACAAAGATGATCAATTCATTTCATACCTTGTATAATCAATTAGAGTGTTTGATTGAGGACAAGAAAAGAGGTCCTGAGAAGAATTCATCCTCTGAGTATGCAGAGGATAGTGAGGAAGGATATCTAGTACATAGCCATCCTCACATGAATTAGCCACCTGCAGTGGAACAAATCCTAGAAGTGGACCTTATAGAGGTTCCTAATACTGAGGTGACCAATGAGCCCCAAAGGAAGAAATAGAGAGTGGAACAAGGGGAGCAATCTCAAGCAGAGACCCATGGAAAGAAAAAGGACAAAGTGAGTGCAATATCACCGGTGATAGGCAATATCACCATGAGCTGAGGAAGAAGATTAGATAAGGGAGGAAAAAAGAAAAGGATATCAAAGAAGAAATTGAGTTGCCTCTCCAACTATGCCAAGATGAGAGAGATTCATCAAGAAGAATTCTTAAGTGATGATGCATTCATCAAGATTGATGAATTCAAGAATTTCTTGATTTGGAGAAAGCAATGGGAAGTAGGTGCACAATTCCAATTGACAAGGGGTGATACTCTACAAAGTGAATCCCTACAAGATTTGAAAGCTTATGATCCTGAAAATGAGACAATAACCCCTGAGGAGGATAGACAATTGGTCAAGTCTAGGGAATGCTGCTTGTGCCTAGGTGGGATTTGGCCTCTACTTTTATAATTGATTAAATAAGAAAGAAACCAAATGCCAACTTGTCTTCAAGACACAAATTGGGGAGATGATCATGGGATGTGAATATGATCCAAGATCCTAGACTCTAGCCATGTGGTCTCTGGCACCAAGGACACAAAATCCATCCTTGGTCAGTGTTGAAGAAAACATGGATGGGGATAAAATTATCTGGACAATGTAGAATACTATTGACTTAGAGATATCCCAGGCTATCACCCACTTCACCCACCTTAATCAAGAAAATGCAGAGTAGCTCTTTGCAAGGTTTACAAAAATATTTAATGAGTATGTTGCTATGATCAAGGATAGAGAAATATGCTTGATTCAAATCAATTCATTACAGGGGAAAGTGGAGGTATTAAACAAGAAATTAGAAGAGGCTCCCAAAGCTCTCCCCACTCCAGCCAAGGAAGTTGTATCTGTCCAGACAGAAACTACAGAAGACTTCCCTCAAGAAACAAAGAAACTAGGCCCAGATCAAGATGAAGTGGCTTTAAATGACTTATTGAATATCTTGCAACACAAGATAGATATCCTGAAGGGAAAGGTTGACCTGGTACACAAGGCCTACAACAAACTGCTTGGTTTAGAAACAGAGGTGAAGGGACACATTGCAACTCTAGATCCATATTTGGAACATGGTCAAGCAGGGGATCACTTTTTGAAAGACTAGAAACCTTACAGACATATAGGAATGATATCCCATAGATATTTTTCCAAGTGGGGGAAATGCTTGAGTAGATTGGAATAAGATTGTCTTTCTTCAAAGGCAAAGCCAATCGAATTCAGGCAAGGGTCAGTATGTTTGGCCCATATTTTAGCAGGTTTATCCCCTCTATAAAAGGTGAAGATGATCAGATAAAGTATATTGAGGAATGGAGGAAAGAATTTGAATCCCTAATGACTAAGAAAGAGGCATTCCTGATAGATGACAGTGTCCTAGACATGGACAGATTCAACAGAGGCTTGGACGAAGCCTTCAAAGCAGAAATAGACTTTGTGAAGTTTGTTACAGATGTCAAGGCTATAATTGATGCCAGGTGGGAGACGAAAATAAAGAAGTTACAAGGCTTACAAGTTTTTAATTGGCCTTCAAAAGTTGAAGTTACAGAGTGGGATAACATCACCATGTCGAAGAAAAAGAAACCAACAACTATTGACTTGGATGTTATGGTTGAAGAGTAAAGTGGCACCTGGCACTTGGTCAATGAGCATAGGAAGGGTAATCATTAGCAAGACTAGTTTAAGTTGTCATGTATTGGTGGTCACTAGGTCTCATTACAACCTCAAGAGGTTACCTAGAATATCTACAGACAAAGGTGCCAACTGCCAAGGATTTGGAATTATTTCAAATCAGCTACTCAAGTGTTTCTTCTCCACCAACTGAAGATGTAACTATATTTTTGTCTTTTAGTAATTTTTAGGTTTTTCCTAACCATCTAAATATTGTTGCATCCTTTATCTTTAAGGATTACAATATGGATAGTGCTCTCTATAAATATAAATTTGTAAGATATTGAAAAGGATGGTGAATTCTCCACTGCAAGGCAGACTTCTAAATTTTGTCTAGTTTCAAGATTTTTTCCTCCTTGAATGTATTGAAGCAGAAATATTTTAATAAAATACAAATGGAAGTTCTTGTTTCACATCAATTATGTCTTCTTATGTTTATGTTTATGTTCTTGTATGTTTAATCTATAAGGCATTTTAAATATACTGGTTACAAGGTAACCGTGCGACTATTTGTGAGTTTCTTTCAAGGAGGGAGTAAATCTTATGAGTAGTTCCAGAGGACTAGATATCAGTGTAAGAATTTGATACATGGGTGTGGGAATGAGAATGTGGTTTGTAAGGTACTCCATTTGAGTTTCATGTGTGTTTCAATTAATTAATGACTCTCTGCCCTAGATTAGGCATTGGTCTAGAATTTGATTAAGTAGTTATCATCATCAACTTAAATATAAATAACCCTTTACATTTATGTTATAAAGAACATTGATGTTAATAAATTGTATTTAAGAATAAAATTCATTTTGTTGATTCCTTGAAGAGAGAATCATTATGTTAGCCTTCCTAAGTCTATAAATCTAAAAAGAAGAAGGATGATAATCCTTATTTCACTGTTATTTGTCCTTGCCAAGTTCATGGTCTGGCTTGTTAATCTTTGCATAAGATTGGTTTTTTTAATTTGCAAGATGTGCTATCAGTTGTTGTAGTAAAATGAAAGAGCTAAATAAGTGTAGCCCTTGATCCACTGTTAAAGTTACTGAGAAGCAGTAAACTATGAAAGGTACACTTGCCTGAGTCTGTGGAGCTCAAAGGAGGATAAATCCTCATCAATTAGACTTTTACTTGTATGAATCAAAAGTTGGGAATCTAAGAGTCAAACATAATTGCTATATTGAGATTCTACAAGAAAAATCTCTAACACATCATATCATGGAAAATCATATTCATGGCTCTTTGATAGATGGCTCCAACATTTTTAAGACCGAAGGGCATCACATCCAAATAGAATATACCCCACACACATATGAAGGTTTTTTCTCTCAATCCTTTGATGCAATTTTGATTTGGTTATATCCCAAGAATCCATCCATTAATGAGAACATAGAATGTTTCATTGTAAGATCAAAAATCGCGTCGATGCTTGAAGAGGGAAGTCATCTTTAGGACACTCCTTATTTTGATCTTGGAAATATATACAAACCTTTATACTTTTATCATGTTTAGAAACTGGTACAATATTTGAGATCCATTCAACATATGATATAGATCAAATGAAAGCATTATCCAAGAGTTTCTTCAATTATGCTTTGACTAACAAGGCTACATGTGGGTACATTTTATCAACTTTTGTTTCACCGGTTAACTCTTGGAGCTATATTGAGATGGTGCATTATCAAGTTTGGATCTAACCCTAACATGTTGACATGTCAACATATGACCATGCAAAATTGATTTTCCTTTCTTTGAATAATTCCACAAATTATTGCCTTTCCTCTTGAGATAAAGATGCTGCTAGATTAATAATTTTAGGTTCCTTAATGTTCACCTTTTTTGTTGGTTCAATCAAAGTGGATGCTATTTATTCATAATGTTGGGGGTAAGGTATCAAGTTTCTCATCCTTAGGTGCCTCAATTGGGTTTTCACCTTTGGATTCATATTTTATTTTTTCTTTTTCTTGATCTAGCACTGTCACATGGTGGTTTTCACCACTAGATCTTTGATTTTTTCTTTTATTACTTTTATTTCTTTAACTAAGAAACTTGATACCTCCCATTTTTTTAATATCTTGATACAATTTTTTGGTCGAAGAATGTTCAACCATATTGAGGTATAAGGCAAGAGTATGGTCACTTGAAAGGTGGATAGTTCATTTGGCTCATTTGATTCCTAATCAATGAGTTTGAGATGTATCAATGATTAAGGATCATTAGGTGGGTTTAGATTGATGGCATTTAAGGTGCTAACTTCATTATAGTTTGATTCATACATTGTATCTTCCAGGTCTATGACATGAGATTGTTCAAGATTATCCATAGGGGTTAGATTTGGTTCTTCCTCACTAGAGTAATCTTGGTCATATTGTGGGTCTAATTCTCCTGAGACATACCCTAGAATTTTTCCCTCTTGGAATGAAGGTACATATGGCTCTACTACCTAGTCATATTTTGAGATTTTTACTTCTATAGGTATATGAGTATAGGTATGAATGACATCAAATTATTTATCATGAAAATAATCTTTGAACAATGAATCCCATTCCCACTTTGCTGAATATTCATCATTATATGATTCTAACTTGGAAATTTGTTCATGGAGGTAGGGAATATTATTTTTGGTATATCCTATTTCAAGTTAACCTACCCTAGTATTTTCATTATTAGACCAAAAAGTAGCTTCTATAGGTTCTAGTAATCCTTCATTACTCCTCCCAAGAGGACCCAATCCTTGGTTACCCATTTTATGCATTATTTCAAATCCTTTCCCATATTGATTTGTGAGAATAATAATCTGTTGTACCCTTTCATTTGTTTCTTCCTCATCTTTGTATAGCCATTTTAGAATTTTATTGTCTTCGTCTACCTTAGTTGATGTACTTGCTCTTAAAAAGTTGTCATTATATCTTTGAGAAGATGTTTTTTCTTTTGAAGTAAAGTGTTTTCCATGAGAGTTTGGAGAGAGTGGTAAATTTACCATGGAAAATGAATATTTTCCTACTCCTTTATGTTGAATCTTCATTTCCTTCCCAAAATTTTTCATTAGGGTGTCCATATTTTGATAATGGGTTTATTTTTTCTTCCCCCTTTTCTGGTTTTGAAAGAATTAATTCTTTTTCTTTTTCTTTCTCTTTGAGCATTGAATTTGTATTAGGAACCTCTTGAAAAATTGTGCTAGGAACTTCCCTAGAACTGGAGTTAAGAACCTCCTTGGAACTCAATTTTGGAACCTCTTTGAAACTAGAGTTAGGATCTTCTTGAGTTAGGTTGTTTGATGAATCTGACATAGAGACCTATCTATTATGTGGCACAATGGAATCTGTGACTGGTTTCACATGGTTACAATATTGAAACAGATTTAGGTCACCCCCAATTTTTATCTCTTGCCCAAGGTAGGGAAACTCTAAGCATTGCTGTTAGGTAGAAGGGACCACTAGCATCTCACAGATCCAAAGTCTACCTAACAATATATTCTAGGTTAAGTTTATATCCAACACTTGACAAACTATCTCCTTTTGAATTATTCCTACTCGAATTGGTAGAGTAACTATACTCTTTGAAGATCTTTCTTCATCATCATAATCTTTGATTGTCAACATTTTTCATAATATCCCAAATCTTTGACAAGATTTAAAGTACATATATTCAAACTAGTCCCTCCATCTATCAAGACTTATTTAACTCTATGATTTTTGATGAGGACTTCAATATGCAGGGGTAAGTTTTGTGGATGGTTCAAAGACATATCATCTTGCTCAGAAAAAGATAAATAACATGGTGCATTAAGATCACCGACCATGGTTTGAAATTTATCTAAATCCAAGTCATTAGGGACTGTTGTATCAACTAAATCTTTTTCCAAAATTTTCTTATGATAAGGATATATTTTCAACAACTCCAAGATAGATATTTGAGTGGGCATTTTTAAGAGCTGATCAACCAAATTGTATTGTTTTAAGGTATATGGTGAAAAAATATTCGTGGTTGTTTTCTTGAATGCCTAGTAGGATAATTTTGGATGCTTGCATCTTAGTAATCACACTAGTGGAATCTTTCTATTGTTTATCTTTTACTATTATGACATTTATGGTATCATCAAAACTATATAAAGTATTGATGGTATTGTCATAATGGTGAGTGAAATTGACTTTGTTTATCTTGTTGTTTTTGTTCATATTTAAGGATTCACCTTTCTCATGATTCAGGAAAGGAGTTTTGAAGGCTATGTGATCTTCGTTGTTCTTAGGCCCTTCTACTTCACTGGTTCTATTACTAATGAGATCTTGGACAACACACTTTAATCTCATACAATTATTAGTCTTATGTCCTTTATTTCCATGTGTGTATATGAAATCATACCTTCATGAGATTAGTATTGTATATATCAATTCAACAAAAAATTAACAAAGGTTAACTAATTGAATTGAAATCAACAATTGAGAATGTCATGGCTCTCTAAATAGGAAAGATAAATAATGCTCTTAGCCTAAAACATCCATAAATGATAGTCCTAGAATGAGAATTGAAGCTATTTGATCAAGATTATGCCTATTTAGCTCAAATTACTCACTACAATGCAAATCCTAACATGCAATTGCTATGAAATCAATGCTATTTTCCTATAGTGGTGATGCTTTTCTTCATGAGTGTGTGTGATTATTAAATGCATCAAAATTGGCTTCTATTTAAAGGATTTTCCAAGGGTATGGGGTAGAGTTGATTAAACCATGATTAAGGCTTGGTTGGACTAGGGGTTTAAAATGGTGAGACCATTTAAATGGTGGTTTCAAATAAGGGGATAATTTGAGTGGTCAAGATGCAACTCCAAGATGTGTGATGGACAATTGATTTTTCTTGATCCATGTGAGCTCGCATTCTCAATCCTCATTGGTTGATCCAATTTATCCCATGTGATGGATGAGGAAATTAAGGGATTTAATTGAATTTATTTAGCCATGTGCACCCTTGAAAGGGTTGGATTTAAATTGATTTTAACTATGCAATTAATTGATTAATCTCAATTGCACAATTATTTGATTTGATTAATCCAAAGGATTTTAATAGTAATTCATAATTTTCTTGTTTTGAATTTATTTTCTCAATTTATTCCTTGTTTGAATTTCTTGACCAATTTTAGGTGTCTACAAATGCCCCTCTTTGAATCGATGGGCGAAGTGCATTGGTTCAAAGAATGTCTGATGATTAATTAACCTAATTTGAAGCGATGATGCCTGATCTGATTGCGATTGATGTTCAATTCACTGATGTTGGATGAAAAACCTGATGTGAATAACTAACTAAAAATGCCTCACTAATAATGATTGAAAATTTAATGCCCCAGCTGTGGATTGATCGATGCAAATTTGATTGATGATAGGATGTTGACCTTGAAGAAGAAAAAAACACTCTGATATGAATCCTTGATTTCAGTTCTCGATATGAATATGATGCCCACTCAGGAAATGAATTGAAATGATGTGGGATAATGTGGTTTGAGATCGGATAATTTTGATGAGGTTCTTGATAAAATTAATTTTAAGAAATGCCCCGGTGAGGAAAGATATCAACTCAATTAGGTCAAAAGCCAAAAAAATACCCTTTCAAAAGGTCAAAAAGGTATAAATTGAGGTGAAAAGGTCATTTTCACATTTCAATTTCACTTTTTATCTCCACTTTTACTCTAGGTGAATAGTGAGCTGACAACGATGGTTATCCCGATTTAGGAGCACAGATTCAAGCATGAGCAACGATTTCAGCAACCAACCGAGTATGGACCTCTGGTGAATTCTTTTTACCTCTTTTGTTGAGTCAATTTTGAATTTTGTATTGTTTAAATTTACTTTCATGTGTTGATTAGGGTAAAAAGTTTAATTTTTGCTAAAGAAGCGCCTACAATAGGGTAAAATAGTGCGTACACTAGGAAGCAGTGCATTCGCAAGGTCAAGTAGCGCATAGGGTCATGCAATATAGCACTTAGAAACACTTAGTTTTAATGTGTACCATAGATCAAGAAGTGTATAGGAAACCCTAATGCCAAAACCCAAATGATGTAGCGTGTAGCATAGTTTAAGTAACACGTAGCATGCAAATTGACATGTACACAACAAAGTTGCGCATTTGATCAATAAAGTAAGATTGAAATAGCATGTCCATCAGGATGAAATGATACGTACACCAAGATGAAGTTTCGTGTAGCCTGATTTGAAAATGAAACCCTGATTTTGATAATCTCTAATTTGATAAAGGTATCTGATTGATTGCATGTTTGATTAGGCCTAATTTTGTGATGAAAAAAAATGTGTTTGATGTTAGTATAACCATTTAGATTAATTTTTGATAATGTAAACCTGGATAGGTAAGATACTTTGATTGTTTTTCTCCGTCCTCACGATATAGAGTTAGGGAAAAAAATAGATGTGCTCAAGAAGAGCGATAGATTGATAAAAACTTGATTGACTTAGGATGCTTCAAAAAAATGATGATACTAATATGATTTCCTTTGATTGCAAAAAATCATGATTTTAGAAGTTGTATATCCAGGGATTACCACCTTGGCCATTAGATATAGTCAATTAGTTGACCGCACAGGAGAGACATGTGATTAGTCTATGTGGTTTTTGTACCTTATAGAGATGACATGGTTCCAGATGAACCAGGGTCTTCTCACAACTATGGTAGAGAGATGAAACTCTGACCATAATACCTTTAATTTTCCATTGGGAGAGATGATGATCACACATGAGGATGTGAATTGGTTATTCAGGATTCTGACTCGAGGAGCAGGGATAACTTTAAGAAACTCCTTTTAGGAAAAAGTGTAAAATCTTGGTGAATCCTACATTATTTTAGGGGGAAATTTTTTTTGATGAAGGCAATTTGTTTTCCAATTAGGAAAATAAAATAAAGACAAAGGCAAATTTTTTCCTTGCCAAATGAAAATTCCATAAAATCCCGGCGAATAATACATTAATGTGGGGGAAATATATATATTGTATGAGGCGAATTTTTCTTTTGAAGTAAAAAAATTATAATATATGAGGTGAATGATTTTCTTTTGAAGGAAAACAAATTGTATTGGCAAATTTTATCTACCGTTTGAAAATTTATTTATTTTGTTGGCTAATCTTTCATTAATTATAGGAAAAATAAACATTTTATTAGCGATTTTCAAAGGATGGGACTCATCATGTGGGCCAATGCCAAATGATAATTTATTAGAGATGTGACATTTAAATTAATGAAATATCACATCTAGCGAATATCACCTTTATTTGTTGCCAAGTTGGTATTAATTAATGCAGGCTCGTCACTCAACACTTTGGTGTCGCTAAGCACGTCTAGTCACATCACTGATCACATATGGACACATAACCTAACATCCATTATTTTATATTGTTAAATGTATTATTTAAGACCATTTGATGATCCTAGATCAATGGCTAAATTTTAATTTTAGCCTGAATTTATTGAAGGAAACAAAGTTCTGCAAGAAGTCACCGTAATGATGACACGTATGAAGCCTTAAAACCTACATCGTAACCATGATTGTTGATTACAACTGGTTATTTGTTTATGAGGATGGTTTATAGTGCAACTGAAACTTGTAACTTGTAACTTGGTAAGAAATAAATGCCTTGTCAGTGACATTCTTTAACTTCCATCCACTCAACACACAGATCAACGATGTACAGATTCTTACAGACGATATTATGCATGCATTTATGGGAAAGATTTACATGGAGATATGAAAGATTAAGGACAATAGATTTAAATCTCTCACATGCATAATGCATTTATGAGAAAGATTTACATTAAAGATTAAGGACAATGAATTTAATACGATTAAAGAAAGAATAATTAATTGCTAAGTATCAATGATTACTATTAATCAAGGGGCTAGGGCTATTTATAGACAATCTAGCTTCTTTCTTCTTCAATTTGATTTTGGTAGATTAAGAGTCAGAGCTATCGGTGGTTGAAATTCTATCTCTGGTTTTAAGGTTTAGGTTTTTAGGTCTTTAGGCTGTCGAGAATTAAAGATGAACACTCCAATCCATTTGAGATGCAGATCCCCTGATGACCAGAAGTCCTTTTTGGGCAACGTCTTAGAAGAAATCCTCACTTTAGTTTGTAGGGAGGTTGGTGACAATGATTTTATAAATTATATTTCATTAGTTTTATTGGGTCAAGAGTTCCTTGAGAATGTTGACAGATACCACATCTACACAGACATTATGTCCTGGTTTTTGCGTCTCTCCTCGACCTTGGAGGAGAGAAGGTTGAAATGCTGATGTTGTTGAGGAAGGTTTTTAAAGGGAAATTCCTGGAGGACAATGTTGATGTTTATTTTTTTTGTGGAATTAGGGGTGGGGATCCCTTGGCCAAGAGATATACCCAAGCTATTGGAGCTGGGCAGAAATGTGGCCCGACAACCCCTTTTGTTGAACCTCAATGACAAGAAATTGACACGACACAAGAAATGGGTGCGGCTTGGGAGGGATTTTCTCCAAAAATGGTTTTTCCTTGATGAATTGGATGAGCTGGAAAATTCTACTTAGAGGAAAGGGAAGATGAAGATCTCTAGGTTACCCATTCCTGTTACCCTGGTGTTTTGACAATGGACATGCAAAGTTTCAATTTTTTGTTTTGCTTTTTTATATTGATACCATCATAGCACTGGTCCACTTCCAGTGCCCTAGTAGGATAGTAATATTAGTAGTTTAGTTGTTTTGGGATAGTAGTAAGAACCTATAAAGTTGCAAGTTTGCAACCCTGAACCCCCTCATTTTCGCTTTAAAATTTTGGAGAGACTACAACAATTATAAAATTTTAGAACATATTAATGGAAATTTTGTAACTTCATTTCAGTTTTCCTTTTAAGTTTTATGGATTTAACGATTTCAGTTTCATTACTTTGCACTTAGCATCTTATTTGTTAAAATATTGATTGGCGTATTCTACTTCGATTGTATCTATCTAAACAAGGGGTTCAATTTATGTTTTATGGGTACAAAAAATGATTCTTAGACTTCTCTGTGATTGCAAAAGTTTAATTAGTTGCTTTATCTATGTATTAGACATTTAAGTATGCTTCAATAGAAATAAGGAAGCGATGGATTGGTACTTCCATTTTTAAATCTCAGATTCTGAATTTTTAAAATGATTAAGTTTCTTTATTAGTCTAGAGACAAAGCAAGTCTCTATTTTTAACATTTAAAAGAGTTTTATTTTTGTTTACTAATTAATTCGCATCAATGTCATCAAATTAAAAAATAATTATAAAAATTATGCGGTCTACATTGATACATTATATGCCAAATTTGCCAATGTCAATGTGCCATATAGATGTGTAATTTTGATTATAATACAAATAGAAATAATTAAATTAATAATAAATATTGATTACTGAATTCAATGTTAAAGTGAGAGTTAAACATTACTCAATATATAATAAATTGTTAAATATTTAATTTAATAAAAAAATAATGAATTTTTGGCGTATGGTGTATTTCTGGCCAAAGGGGAAATAAAACCCAATTTTTTCAGAATACTTCCAGAACCATGACACGTGTCCACTTAGGTAGTCATAAATTGATGATGACGTGTGACCAATAGAAAAGAAAAGGTGAATGGAACTTGTGACACCTGGCAGTGATTTCCAACGACCGTTGGATGACCAGAGATCAATGATGTATAGTGTAGTTTGGGCCGAAAGGGAAAAGAAATCCCATTTTTGCAAACCTATTCCAGAATCATGACACATGTCCACTCATACAATCAGTGTCATTTGATGAATCAATGATGACGTGTGAGATGAATAGGTGACTATTAGTACAGTAGTACTGACAAGCCAAAAGTTAATGGGAACCGTGACACCTGATAGACTATCAACGACCAACGACCATTGGATGAGCATACATCAATGATCCAAGATGTATTTCAGGCCAATTTGGGGAATGATCACCTATTTTTGCAAATTTCGCCCAGTGAAGACATATTTTTCCATTAGTATGAAAGGAAAATAGTTTTGAACTGTCGATAACACCAACACTGAAAGACAAGTTTAGTGCAACTCGACAGACAAGTTCACAAGGGAACTCGATGACACAGTTTACCAGTGCAACCCAAAAATGTTACAAGAGGAATCTGACAGAGTAACCTGAAAGAGTAACCTGACAGAGAAACCCAACAAGAAAATTATAGTGTAACCCTACATAACAGATAAAAAAGGAACCTGACATACTACAGAGAAACCCAAGCACCATGTTGGTACTCCTAAATTTGGCACAAATTTGGAGTGACCAAGTTGAAATTTTTTGTTAAGCAAAGTAAGTACCCCTGAAAATTTTTGTGAGAAGGCTTAGTGAGAATGCTTGAAAAAGATGCCCTGGTGATTTTCATCAAATATTACTTGAGAAGAGGCTTCAGTACCTTATATTTCACATATGTTGTGGGTTCCAACTCTTAATTTCCAAATCTGACATGTTTAGGGAGTAGTCATTTTGAGGTGGTCACCTAAATCTGCATTTTGCTAAGCTGTCATTTTGCTGTCCAGGGCCTAGTTTGCTTCTGAATATTTTGCTCCCTGTTGAGTTTCATAAGTCACTGCTTTGGGGATGTGTTACATACATGTCAGAGAACTTATGTTTTTGATCTCAAGTCATTATCAATCCATTTGATAAGTTTCCATGTTCCCCAAAGTTGGTTACTCAGAACTGTTTGCATTTTTGTTCTCCTCAGAAATTTGATTAGCCCAGTTTGACAGGATATAACTTTTGACCAGTTGATTCAATTAAGAAGATTCCTTTTGTACTATGTTCCAGTGGTCAGATACTTCATATTTTCCAGTTTCCAGATCATGATGAATCCATTTGAGCAATTTTCCAGTCTAATTCTGTTGACACTTTGTTAAGTTTCCAAAAGTTGTTGAATGCAGATTTCTAAATGCCTTACTTTGAAGGCCTAAATCTTTGATCAAATGGATAGGTTTGACATCATGGTGTGTTCCTAGGTATTGTAAGCATGACAATGAACCAATATTTCCAGTTTGTAGATCCCTATGAAATCAAATGACAAGTTTTCTAGAACCATTCTGTTAGTGAATAATTCTGATTTCCTGAGTATTCAAGTACAAAATTGCTAAGTTGTCCACTTTGAGGTCTTGAAAATGTATACCCGGTTGAACATTTTGGATAATTGAGTTGTACCTCGTATTGTAAACATAAGAGTGCACCTATTTGAAGATTTACAGATTCCTGCCAATCCATTTATCCACTTTTCCAGAGCCTTTCCATTTCCAATTTATCAAAGTTTCACTGAAAATGCAGAATTCAGAATTAAATGACATACTTTGTGGTTTCCCTGTTTGCACCTGGTTTGAGGTCAAGTGTAATTGGAGGATGTTCTACATTTTAGACCTAGAAATGAACTCCTTTGAAGATTTCTAGATTTTGATCAATCCAGTTGATCACTTTTTTAAATTAAATCCAAATCAGTTTTCTACATGTTTGCCTGGTTTAAATTCAGAAAAATGTTAAGAAGCTAACATTTGCAGATTGGTATCAGTTGAATAGTTTTCTTTCAGAGAAAGACAACTGAGGTTTTGCATTCTACACATGACATTGAATCTAGGTTCAGAGGTTAAGATTCTGAAGGTTCATTTTAGTGACTTTGTGAACTCAGTATCAGAGGCAGTTTTTGCAGATTGACAGTTCAGAACATAATCAAATTTGTTGAATGCTCATTTTTCAAGAGTGATAATTTTATGTCTGAGTGAGGTTTTTAGGAACCGATCATGATATATTTCTTATTGCAAGAGAATGTACTGTCTGACTTGATAGTGAGGTTTCAAAATGTGATTTAGTAATTTTGCAATAACCTATCCGGATGAAACTTATGTTATTTCAACATTTGCACCTACACAAGTTTTATGAAAGGCTAAGTTTGCACTGTTATATCTTGTGCCTGAGGACGAATCTAGTGAAGCCCTTCTGCATGTATATTTAATGATGATGGATGAATCATTTTGTCAAGTGTCAGGGTCGGGTTGCTTGTTTTCATTAGTTTATAAGGCTTGTCTGGGAGGCTAGTTGCTGTTATGTGGTCAAATTGCAAAAGTGCCAAAAGTGATCGTGAAGGCCGCTAGTTCAATGCTTTCAAATAAATTTTGCATTGTGGTTTGTATTCAGAATATGGATTCAAGTTTGAAGTACATAAGGACTAGAAGGACACAGAAGAAAAGATGGTTGACTGAAATGTGCAAGCTTTATTTATTGAAAGTTTTTTAATGAATATACAATCAAATGCATGTGTCCAAGTGGGCTTTATATTTCTAGAAGAAATCATGAAAGAAAGATTATGAACAAGTTTTATGGTTTTGAGGGTGAAGTAAAGTCCAAGTATAATAACACCATGGCACAGGAGCCTAAATGTTAAGATTTTCTCAGCAACAAATCAGTAAGATTGTGATGTCATAGTGGGCTAGATCAATCAGAGATTGTTTCAAGGTTGTCTACTCATCTAAAAAAAAAGGGAGTGTTCAACTTGATGGTTTATTCAACATAGCATCTTATGATCTTGTACCAAAGCTGCAAGAAACTCTTACGGACAACAAATCTAAGATTGTTATTGCAGACGAATCACACTACTTGAAGAATGTAAAGCATCTAGATTTTTCTATGTGAGAGACATTAGAACTCCAAGATTAGCATACTTGCATCTAGTATTTCAATCAATTAGCATACAGATTTCATCTGTGCAATGGGGTTTCTATTTCACTTACAAGCATGAGGGACTCCATACAAACAACAATGAAGGAGATGGAATGTTATAGAAACAAAACAACATTGCTAAATGTTTGAAGAAGACACCATGCAATGGATTACGCAAGACAGTGCCCTCAAAAAAGCTACGCATTGATTATGGGATGAAAGGTTTACAAATTTTTGCAAATACAATTGGTGGATGCTATGAATGCCCACGCTGCCTGTCCACGCTGGAATCTAGAACGACTATGCCAATTGCCTGCCCAGAATAGAAAGAGGAGTTAACAACTTCATTGCAGATGCTATGCAAAGCCAGTGTGGAAATAAGGAAGAGCCAATACCAGACAAAAAGAACAAAGAGGAAGTGCCACGCTGGGAAGAGGGAGAGTGACAGACTTTAAAGTTTCTGCACTGATTTTGGCAGTCAAACAACAAAACAAACCATTTCCTTACCTTGCGCAGGGAGCTTAGGAATGTCTGATGGATGCTAAGACACTGCGCTAAAAAGGAATGGGCATGCGCATTAAAATGTAGATAAAATGATGGAGACAAGCCAGTGCATTTCATTGACATGGAAAATAAAACTAGTTAAATGCCCACGCCAAATACAGTAAAAGAGACTATTAAAACATTAAAGAGATGCAACCCGCATTTCATATGAAGGTGAGTATTTTATTACAATTCAAATACATTGGCAAGTAGTGCCAATACCAAAGTCTGCATAGGAATTTATCAATGGCCTACGCAGTATATTATTTTAAATAGAATGCTTTTGAAATGCCATGGAGCCCACGCATGGAAAAATCATGTGAACTATTAGATTATGCACATATTAAAGGGAGAGCCAGCTTATTGAACAGACAATAGAGATCCACGCAGGAATATAAATAAAGTGAATAAGCATTTGACATGTTTGCACAAAAGAGCTGCGCAACATTACATGGGATAAAACATGTAAATTGGGGGTTGTCACGTACTGGAGGAAGGTCGCCCTACGCTGAGGGAAATTTGCACCATGGATGAAGTGAAGAGGATGTCTATGCATGAAACACAGATACTCCAGTGATTGGCAAATAGGGAACTTATTTTGTGTGGAAATAGTGCTTTTTGATATATCCCACATTCTATGCGCATTGTTAATATTAAATGTTTATATGTAAAAGCACTCTCTTATGTTATAAAGAAAGAGATGAGGAGGATCTTGGTGGGCCCTCTTGGATGGAGGTTACAATGCGTGGTGGGCCCCATAAATTTTGGATGACTTAAAATCCTAACAATTTATCCCACATTCATGTTGCGAAGGAATTTAAAATTTTTAAATACCAAAGCTCAAACATATGAAGTGTGAAGCTGATGAGGAGACTATCCACGCGTGCACCCAGTCAACCGATGCCTCAGTTTTCGTGCTAGAAAAATGAAGAAAAGTAACTTTTGATGAAAGTGACACATGGCATCCGGTTGCATGGTTGTTAGGAGATAGATGCCAGGAAAGATAGCCGCTGAGACTTGGCGACTGACCGCTAGCGGTTAGTCGCGAGGTCGTTAGATGGAGGAGATAACTGCTGTGACCAGAGATAACCACCAGTCACGTGGTCGCGAGACATAAAGTGTTATGGTGAGAAGTTCTGGAGATTTGGAGACTGAGGCAGTCGTGTGGTCGCCAGATGAAAAATTTAGCCGCCAGATGCTAGTTGCCAAGTTGCTGAAGGTTTGTGGTTAAGTTGAAATGATTTAGAGACAATGAGACTAAGGGCAGTCGCGTGGTCGCCAGTTGAAAATGTTAAATGGAAATTCATTACGAGACTTGGAGACAAGCTGAAAAGGTGAACTTAGGGTTAAAGCATAGTTAAAGACCAGTTATGAGCAGTAAATCAGAATATACCACATGTCAATTTCTGGTGAAGTCTGGGCAAAATGCAGAAAATTGAGAGTTTCAAAGACATAGAAATGTGCACAGGATAATTTTTTAATATTTTATTGCAAGTACTTGTCAAAAATGCATTCCAGGAGATTTTTTGCAATAACAGATAAAATCAGATTTTCACAGAATGACAGTCAGACTTGCAGTGGATAAGATCAAATTTTGAATGGGAAAATATAATCAGATTTTTTTTTAGAGATAGATGGAAATCAGATTTTAAAATTAGATTCTCAGAAGATAGAAGCAGATTTGAAATGGATGAGTTGAAATCAGATTTGCACATAAAGGAGGTATAAAGTGCAGAAATATTGAAATAATGTGAAGGAGTGAAATATTAAAACTTCATAATCTTTTCCATAGTTTTTAGAAATGTATTTGCAAATTCTGATGAAGAGGCTTTCCCGGTGGATGTTTTTGGAGAATGAAATCAGATATTTTGCAGAGATTGAAAATCAAATCAAATTTGTAAAAACATTCATGGACAAAAGACAAATGATATCAGATCAGATCAGTTTTGAAAGACTTTGGAGGTAGTTGAAAACAAGCTTTGAAGTCACCGACAAAGATTAGAGTGATGTTTTTGAAAGGAAAAAATGAAATTAGGTTTTTTCAATAGCAAGTATGATCAGATTTTAAAAGGGACAGGTGTGAATTGCTCAGAAATATTAGGGTTTCTTGGGTTCTACATATTCTCTTCTCTTCTCTATTTTTAGGGTTCCGATTCAAGTTCCTGGTAGGGTTTTCGTGGAGGTTCCTAGTCTTGTTCTGGTTCCTATCTCTGCTTGGTTTAGTAAAAGTTACCATTGGTTTGAAGATTTCTATTGTAAAACATACTTCTTTTTCATGTTTAGTTCTTGAGTTTACTGTCTGGATATTTGGAAACAATTTGGATTAATGAGAATACAGTGCAGTTCCTACTCATTGTTGTCTTGTCTCTTTTGATTATGTTTATGCTCTAGTATAGTTCATTTGTAAGGCATCTGAAATATACCTACTACAAGGTAGTGTGTCTAATTGTTTGTGAGTCTTTCTCAAGGAGAGAGCTAAATTTCATGAATGGTTTCAGAGAGTAGGACATGGTTGTAAAGATTTGATGAAGAAGTATTGAGTTGAGTAGATTGTTTGTAAGGCATCCAATCTGGATTGTATGAAGTTGGTAAGGCATTCTTCAGTATTGCATTAGTTTATCATTGTTGACATATGTTTTCATTTGACTCTTTGCCCAAGGAATAGGCACTGATCTAGAGTTTGCTGAACAAGTGTTTTCTCCATTCAGTTATACACAAATTAATCAATTTCATCTAGTTTTTAGAACAAACAAGCTAAACTCATTAAGGACTCATATCAGCAGGATATTGTCCATCTTAGTGATTCCTTAGAGAATGAATCAATTAGGTTACCCCTCCTGAAATCAAAAGGAAGAAGGATGAAAGTCCTTGTCTCATTGGTTCATGTTATCAAAACCATAGCCTGGCTTATAATACTCTGTTTCAGATCAATCATTGCAATCTCTAAAGTATTTTATAAGTTGTTATAGTGAGGTTTTAGGTGCATAACCAGTGAATGAAACAATCCACCAAATACATAGGCTGAAGTATCAGTAATCTTTAATAGGTAATACCTGCCTGAGTCTGTGGAGCTCGAAAAAGAAGGAGGTGATAATAGGAATCCTCAGTGTTATCAAAAACCTCATCAAATAGCCTTTCTCTTGCCTAAAAGAGGTTGCATTAAAGTATATAAGGTATACTGTCATCATTAGGTAAGTGTTGCAAGAAAAAGAGCTAACAAATTGGCGACTCCGCTGGGGATAGAGATTATAAAGTCTTGTTAAGAATTTGAAAATATCTCTGGGGCTGTTTTAAAAGGTTTGAATCAAGTTACAGTGAAGTTTTTCCCATCCGAGTCACCTAACAAATTTGTGACTCTGCTAGGGATGTAAAAGGATTATTTGCTGGATTCTCTGGTGCAGTATCTTCTAAATCTTTCAAACCAGTTGCAGTTGAGTCTGGTCATAGAGTCATAGTTTTCAAAAGGTTTGTTTTATCTGTCATTACAAAGTTTCTGAAAGTCCAAGTTATTGAAGAAATAATTATACAAGCTCACATGTGGTGAGTGGCGAATCTGAGCTCTGATCTGCACTAGTGTGCACATTAAAGAAAGATTACAAAAAAGGTGGACTTGCAGTGACAATGACAGTAGATATATAATTATACAAGCTCTCATGTGGTGAGTGGCGAATTTGAGCTCTGATTTGCACTAGTGTGCACATTAAAGAAAGATTACAAAAAATGTGGACTTGCAGTGACAGTGACAGTAGATATTTTACATATTTTGAAGCTGATTTGAAGGTGTTCTCAAAGCACATATTTTGCAACAGCTCAAGTATATCCAGGTATTTCACAAAGTTTTGATAGTTTTCCTTATCAAGTGATTGCAACACTAAACCAAAAAGGAATCATTTGAAAAAGAAGTTTACATATTTCAAGTTTTTACTTGCATTTCTGCAAAATCTGAATGAAATGTGTACTAGATGAGAGTGGTAGTTTGTAATTTTTTTTTTTGACTGCTAAGATGTCATATACTTGTGATTGGAGGGGTGGTAATTTGTATGGGGCAATTAGTTTTAAGGGTATGTATGGATATCTGAATCATATTCCATCAAAGGTTAGGGAGTGTTTGCCAAAGTTTGTTGGTTTTGGTGAGCAGTCAGCTGAAGATCATTTAGAAAAGTTTGCTGACTTGGTAGACAGCCTTAACATTTCACATGAGGATATATTGATGAAACTTTTTGTAATATCCTTAGTTGATGTTGCAAGAGATTGGTTTAGGAATCTACCTCATGGCTTAATAGAATCCATGGAAGCATTAGAGGCTTGTTTTATTAAAATATTTAGTGATTTTGAGCAGCTTAGTGATGTAGAGCAGTATGAGGATAAGGAGCACAGTGATGAGCAAGACATATCTGAATTAAAAGATCCTATATTAGAGTTTGATTTTATTAAAGCAGAGACATATATGTTAAGACAAAAACTTCAAGAAAGAATGGTGTTACTTTTGCAAGGACACATGAGAAGAGAGGAAGGAGAATCACCAAATGATTTTTACATAAGATTTGTTGATAAGCTAAAAGACTACGGTATCATTTTTTGTGCTTGGGAGTATGTATGGGTTGATTTATTTGTTGAGATTTGTTTTTCCCATACATGTAATTTACCAATTTCTCAGAGGACAGATTATATTCAGCAAGTTACAAGATGGATAAAGGGTTTAGAGGATGCTTCTTCTAAAGATATATCTAATGTTGAAAACAATGATAGCGAATCAGAAATTTCTGAGATTATTGAAGAATCTAATGATAAGTCTGACAGTGAATTTGAATTTAATGATATTGAAAGTGATAAAGATGAATATGTATTTAGTGATGATGAAGATTCTATTGTTGGTGAAGATATTGTTGATTATGATATTGATATAAAGCTTTATGAGCAGCAAGACAATGAGAAAGATATATGCAACCAAGAAGAAGAAAACTATGATGCAGACATGAGTGTTTGTAGTGAGGACCTTACACAAGAAGATGTAATTTTAGAGGTTTCACTACAAGACTCCAACCAAGGAGAAATTTGCAGCATCATACAAGAAGACAATGAGGTAATGGATGTAAACGATGACAATGATTCACTGCATAGTGAAGAGATTTCAGAATTATTGTCTTGTAAGTATCTCAGATTTTCAAAGAATGATAGACTTCAATTTTAGTATTTCAAACACATTGACTTTGACAAGGAATATGTATCAGATGTTCAGAGTTGTGATACTAATATTTCTGATTTTCCTTGCACTTCTTTTTCACAAGGTTACAACATAATTCATTTTGATTTATCAGATGATGATGTTTTTAGTGTGGTTTCAGATTCAGTATATGTGGAAAATCTAAATATGGAGTTAAGTACTAATTTGGATAACAATGAGGATTTTGATTCTTGTCTTGATTTTAAATCTACCTTTGAACCATTAAATGATGGTCAATCAGTGGCTCAAGTTTCATTGGAAAACTTTCAATGTATTGGTATTTTCCCTCCCACTCACCACTTTGCTTTGAGTTGGTTTGATGATGTTAAGATGCAAGGTGCTCTTGTTTTTGATGCGGAGATTGTTGCTCCATATCCTAAGATGATTTATCATGTTATATTTGATGAATGTCCTAAGTTTGATGATCATTTTCCAAGTGAGAAGGCCTCTCAGGTTTTGCATAAAGATCAAGGTATGTTTTCTTTTGAGAGGCAAATGATGGATGTGAATGGGCTTAATGATGCTTGCCCAAGCAGTATGATAGAGGTTGAGTATCCCTCCTTTTAGTTGAATGGTGAGTTTTCCAGTTATGGTTTACAAATGAAAGATGATAAAAGTCACAGATATCTAAGTATGTTCTTATCTAATGAATGTGACATATATATGCCACAAATTTTTTATGATGAAAATCTGCCTAATATTTATGGAAGCTCATATGAAGAATATGCATATTTGTTGTCATATGATGAGTTGATACAAGATGACAGTGGATTGGACTAGACAGATAAGAGTGGCACTGTTATCATATTTTTGAAACATGGGGCAGGGAGCTTTGTGTTTGACAGAGGTAAGAGTTGATCTCAATTTTGGGGCTTCGGGCCTCTTGTAGATAGTGGACATATTGTATAGTTTCTTTCCCATTTAGTTGTGTGTTTGATTTCAGTAAGAGGTTTTCCCTTTTTTGAAAAGTTTTGAGAGATGTAAGTGAAAAGAGATAAAGTCTGATAAAGTTTTGGGGTGGTCTGCTACTCCAGAGATCTGTGGTTCTCGGTATAAACTTACATTTAACCATCCTCAGTCAGAGCCACTGTTGGTACTCCTAAATTTGGCACAAATTTGGAGTGACCATGTTGAAATTTTTATTTAAGCAAGAAAGTACCCTTGAAAATTTTTGTGAGAAGGCTTAGTGAGAATGCTTGAAAAAGATGCCCTGGTGATTTTCATCAAATATTACTTGAGAAGAGGCTTCAGTACCTTTCATTTCACATATGCAGTGGGTTCCAACTCCTAATTTCCAAATGTGACATGTTTAGGGAGTAGTCATTTTGAGGTGGTCACCTAAATCTACATTTTGCTAAGGTGTCATTTTGCTGTTCAGGGCCTAGTTTGCTTCTGAATATTTTGCTCCTTGTTGAGTTTCATAAGTCAATGCTTTGGGGATGTGTTACATACATGTCAAATAACTTATGTTTTTGATCTCAGGTCATTATCAATCCATTTGATAAGTTTCCATGTTCCCCAAAGTTGGTTACTCAGAACTGTTTGCATTTTTGTTCTGCTCAGAAATTTGAATAGCCCAGTTTGACAGGTTATAACTTTTGACCAGTTGATTCAATTAAGAATATTCCTTTTGTACTATGTTCCAGTGGTCACATACTTCATATTTTCCAGTTTCTAGATCATGATGAATCCATTTGATCCATTTTCCAGTCTGATTCTGTTGGATCTTTGTTAAGTTTCCAAAAGTTGTTGAATGCAAATTTCTGAATGCCTTACTTTGAAGGCCTACATCTTTGATCAAATGGATAGGTTTGACATCATGGTGTGTTCCCAGGTATTGTAAGCATGACAATGAACCGATATTTCCAGTTTGCAGATCCCTATGAAATCAGATGACAAGTTTTCTAGAACCATTCTGTTAGTGAATAATTCTGATTTCCTGAGTATTCAAGTACATAATTGCTAAGTTGTCCACTTTGAGGTCTTAAAAATGTATACCTGGTTGAACATTTTGGATAATTGATTTTTCCCTTGTATTTTAAACATAAGAGTGCACCTATTTAAATATTTACAGATTCCTGCCAATCCATTTATCCACTTTTCCAGAGCCTTTCCATTTCCAATTTATCAAAGTTTCACTGAAAATGCAGAATTCAGAATTAAATGACATACTTTATGGTTTCCCTGTTTGCACCTGGTTTGAGGTCAAGTGTAATTGGAGGATGTTCTGCAATGTAGACCTAGAAATGAACTCCTTTGAAGATTTCTAGATTTCGATCAATCCAGTTGATCACTTTTTTAAATTAAATCCAAATCAGTTTTCTACATGTTTGCCTGGTTTAAATTCAAAAAAATGTTAAGATGCTAACATTTGTAGATTGGTATCAGTTGAATAGTTTTCTTTCAGAGGAAGACAACTGAGGTTTTACATTCTACACATGACATTGAATCCAGGTTCAGAGGTTAAGATTCTGAAGGTTCATTTTAGTGACTTTGTGAACTCAGTATCAGAGGCAGTTTTTGCAGATTGACAGTTCAGAACATAATCAAATTTGTTGAATGCTCATTTTGCAAGAGTGATAAATTTTTGTCTGAGTGAGGTTTTTAGGAACCGATCATGACATCTTTCTTATTGCAAGAGAATGTACTGTCTGACTTGATAGTGAGGTTTCAAAATGTGATTTAGTAATTTTGCAATAACCTATCCGGATGAAACTTATGTTATTTCAACATTTGCACCTACACAAGTTTTCTGAAAGGCTAAGTTTGCACTGTTATATCTTGTGCCTGAGGACGAATCTGGTGGAGCCCTTTTGCATGTATATTTAATGATGATGGATGAATCATTTTGCCAAGTGTCAGGGTCGGGTTGCTTGTTTTCATCAATTTTTAAGGCTAGTCTCGGAGGCTAGTTGTTGTTATGTGTTCAAATTGCAAAAGTGCCAAAAGTGATCGTGAAGGCCGCTAGTTCAATGCTTTCAAATAAATTTTGCATTGTGGTTTGTATTCAAAATACAGATTCAAGTTTGAAGTACATAAGGACCAGAAGGACGCAGAAGAAAAGATGGTTGACTGAAATGTGCAAGCTGGATTTATTGAAAGATTTTTAATGAATATACAATAAAATGCATGTATCCAAGTGGGCTTTATATTTCTATAAGAAATCATGAAAGAAATATTATGAACAAGTTTTATGGTTTTGAGGGTGAAGTAAAGTCCAAGTATAATAACACCATGGCATAGGAGCCAAAATGTTAAGATTTTCTCAGCAACAAATCAGTAAGATTGTGATGTCATAGTGGGCTGGATCAATCAGAGATTGTTTCAAGGTTGTCTACTCATCTCAAAAAAAAGGGAGTGTTCAACTTGATGGTTTATTCAACATAGCATCTTATGATCTTGTACCAAAGCTGCAAGAAACTCTTATGGACAATGAATCTAAGATTGTTATTGTAGACGAATCACACTACTTGAAGAATGTAAAGCATCTAGATTTTTCTATGTGAGTGACATTAGAACTCCAAGCTTAGCATACTTGCATCTGGTATTTCAATCAATTAGCATACAGATTTCATCTGTGCAATGGGGTTTCTATTTCACTTACAAGCATGAGGGACTCCATACAAATAGTAATGAAGGAGATGGAATGTTATAGAAACAAAACAACATTGCTAAATGTTTGAAGAAGACACCATACACTGGATTGCACAAGACATAGCCCTCAAAAAAGATGCGCATTGATTATGGGATGAAAGGTTTACAAATTTTTGCAAATACAATTGGTAGATGCTATGAATGCCCATGCTGCCTGTCCATGCTGGAATCTAGAACGACTATGCCAATTGCCTGCCCAGAATAGAAAGAGGAGTTAAAAACTTCATTGCAGATGCTATGCAAAGCCAGTGTGGAAATAAGGAAGAGCCAACCCCAGATAGAAAGAACAAAGAGGAAGTGCCACGCTGGGAAGAGGGAGAGTGATAGAATTTGAAGTTTCTACGCTGATTTTGGTAGTCAAACAACAAAACAAACCATTTCCTTACCTTGCATAGGGAGCTTAGGAATGTCTGACGGATGCTAAGACCCTATGCTAAAAAGAAATGGTCATGGGAATTAAAATGTAGATAAAATGATGGAGACAAGCCAATGCATTTCATTGACATGGAAAACAAAAGCAGTTAAATGCCCACGCCAAATACAGTAAAGGAGACTATTAAATCATTAAAGAGATGCAGCCCGCATTTCATACGAGGGTGAGTATTTTATTATAGTTCAAATACATTGGCAAGTAGTGCCAATGCCAAAGTCTGTGTAGGAATTTATCAATGGCCTGCGCAGTATATTGTTTGAAATAGAATGCTTTTGAAATGCCATGGAGCCCACGCATGGACAAAGCATGTGAACTATTAGATTATGCACATATTAAAGGGAGAGCCAGCTTATTGAATAGACAACAAAGACCCACGCAGGAATATAAATAAAGTGAATAAGCATTTGACGTGTTTGCACAAAAGAGTTGCACAACATTACATGGGATAAAACATGTAAATTGGGGGTTGTCACGTACTGGAGGAAGGTCGCCCTACGCTGAGGGAAATTTTTGCCATGGATGAAGTAAAGAGGATGTCTGTGCATGAAACACAGATACTCCAGTGATTGGCAAATAGGGAACTTATTTTGTGTGGAAATAGTGCATTGTGATATATCCCACATTCTATGCGCATTGTTAATATTGAATGTTTATATGCAAAGGTACTCTCTTATGTTATAAAGAAAGAGATGAGGAGGCTCTTGGTGGGCCCTCTTGGCTGGAGGTTACAATGCATGGTGGGCCCCATAAATTTTTTGTGCCCAAATTAGAAAATGACTTAAAAGCCTAACAATTTATCCCACATTCATGCTGCGAAGGAATTGAAAGTTTTTAAATACCAAAGCTCAAACATATGAAGTGTGAAGCCGATGAGGAGACTATCCACATGCGCACCCAGTCAACTGATGCCTCGGTTTCCATGCCCAAAAAATGAAGAAAAGTAAATTTTGACGAAAGTGACACGTGGCATCCGGTTGCATGGTCGCTAGGGGATAGATGCCAAGAAAGATAGCCGCTGAGACTTGGCGACTGACCGCTAGCAGTTAGTCACGAGGGCGCCAGATGGAGGAGATAACCACCGTGACTAGAGATAATCACCAGTTGTGTGGTCATGAGACATAAAGTGTTAAGGTGAGAAGTTCTTGAGATTTGGAGACTGAGGCAGTCGTGTGGTCGCCAGATGAAAAAGTTAGCCGCCAGATGCTAGTCGCCAAGTCGCTGAAGGTTTGTGGTTAAGTTGAAATGATTCAGAGAGAATGAGAGTAAGGGTAGTCATGTGGTCACCAG
This sequence comes from Thuja plicata, assembly GCA_018584345.1. Lineage (NCBI taxonomy): Eukaryota > Viridiplantae > Streptophyta > Pinopsida > Cupressales > Cupressaceae > Thuja > Thuja plicata. The sequence continues at coordinate 11,866,857 of MU225256.1, read as the reverse complement.
TTGAAAATGTCAAGTGGAAATTCATTATGAGACTTGGAGACAAGGTGAAAAAGTGAAATCAGGGTTAAAGCATAGTTAAAGACCAGTTATCAGCAGTAAATCAAAATATGCCACATGTCGATTTCTAGTGAAGTTTGGGAAAAATGCAGAAAATTGAGAGTTTCAAAGACATAGAAATGTGCACAGGATAATTTTTTAATATTTTATTGCAAATACTTGTCAAAAATGCATTCTGGGAGATTTTTTGCAATAACAGATAAAATTAGATTTTCACAGAATGACAGTCAGACTTGTAGTGGATAAGATCAAATTTTGAATGGGAAAATATAATTAGTTTTTTTTTAGAGATAAATGGAAATCAGATTTTAAAATCAGATTCTCAGAAGATAGAAGCAGATTTGAAATGGATGAGTTGAAATCAGATTTGCACATAAAGGAGATATAAAGTGCAAAAATATTGAAATAATGTGAAGGAGTGAAATATTAAAACTTCATAATCTTTTCCATAGTTTTTAGAAATGTATTTGCAGATCCTGATGAAGAGGCTTTCCCGGTGGATGTTTTTGGAGAATGAAATCAGATATTTTGCAGAGATTGAAAATCAAATCAGATTTGTAAAAACATTCATGGACAAAAGACAAATGATATCAGATCAGATCAGTTTTGAAAGACTTTGGAGGTACTTGAAAACAAGCTTTGAAGTCACCGACAGAGATTAGAGTGATGTTTTTGAAAGGAAAAAATGAAATTAGGTTTTTTCAATAGAAAGTATGATCAGATTTGAAAAGGGACAGGTGTGAATTGCTCAAAAATATTAGGGTTTCTTGGGTTCTACATATTCTCTTCTCTTTTCTATTTTGAGGGTTTCGATTCAGGTTCTTGGTAGGGTTTCTGTGGAGGTTCCTGGTCTTGTTCTGGTTCCTGTCTCTGCTTGGTTCAGTACAAGTTACCATTGGTTTGAAGATTTCTATTGTAAAACATACTTCTTTTTCATGTTTAGTTCTTGAGTTTACTGTCTGGATATTTGGAAACAATTTGGATTAATGAGAATACAATGCAGTTCCTACTCATTGTTGTCTTGTCTCTTTTGATTATGTTTATGCTCTAGTATAGTTCATTTGTAAGGCATCTGAAATATACCTACTACAAGGTAGTGTGTCTAATTGTTTGTGAGTCTTTCTCAAGGAGAGAGATAAATTTCATGAATGGTTTCAGAGAGCAGGACATGGTTGTAAAGATTTGATGAAGAAGTATTGAGTTGAGTAGATTGTTTGTAAGGCATCCAATCTAGATTGTATGAAGTTTGTAAGGCATTCTTTAGTATTGCATTAGTTTATCATTGTTGACATATGTTTTCATTGACTCTTTTCCCAAGGAATAGGCACTGATCTAGAGTTTGCTGAACAAGTGTTTTCTCCATTTAGTTATACACAAATTAATCAATTTCATCTAGTTTTTAGAACAAATGAGCTGAACTCATTAAGGACTCATATCAGCAGGATATTGTCCATCTTAGTGATTCCTTAGAGAGTGAATCAATTAGGTTACCCATCCTGAAATCAAAAGGAAGAAGGATGAAAGTCCTTGTCTCATTGGTTCATGTTATCAAAACCATATCCTGGCTTATAATACTCTGTTTCAGATCAATCATTGCAATCTCTAAAGTATTCTATAAGTTTTTACAGTGAGGTTTTAGGTGCATAACCAGTGAATGAAACAATCCACCAAATACATAGGCTGAAGTATCAGTAATCTTTAATAGGTAATACCTGCCTGAGTCTGTGGAGCTCAAAAAAGAAGGAGGTGATAATAGGAATCCCCAGTGTTATCAAAAACCTCATCAATTAGCCTTTCTCTTGCCTAAAAGAGGTTGCATTCAAGTATATAAGGTATAGTGTCATCATTAGGTAAGTGTTGCAAGAAAAAGAGATAACACACAAGTCTACCGAGAGACAATTATAAATCTTGAGAAATGTGGATCTAACTTCCACGTCAGATAAAACACTTGTGTTTTATATTTATCTTTTTGATTAGCTTTAAATCCATTTCTCGAGGGAAAAGAAATGTAATTGTAATTATTTTAATCAGTCTAACTAATTAGAAACATGCAAACTAGGAGATCAAGGTCAAGTTGTAAACCTTCAATCATAGAGTTTTCATTGTAATATGTGAAACTCATTTAGGTCAAAATCATTGTATAAATAGATTTGTAATCAATCAGAACACGTGTGTGATGATGATTGTAGCCGAGAAGCACATCTATGGATCAGACTGATAGTTTTATGTAGAAGAACAACAAAAGATGAAATAGGTTATCAAGAACCAGATTCAAGGCTACTGAGCAAAACAGAGGTATTGATCAATCACTATAGGTGTTAATTATACATGTGAACTTTATTGGATCTGTAATCAACAAATCTAGATTGCATATACTTTTGTCAATGAATATTTTTGTCTAAATTCTAACAAGTGTAGAAAATAGAAGAAATCCTTGAGAAAGGTGGATTTAACAATCCTTTGTATATCTCTTAACCGAGTGCACACTAAGCAGTGTTGCTAAAGCTCTTAACAGAGTAGACCTTAACCAGTCTCCACAAATTACTCCTAACAGGGTAGATCATTAGAAGTGATCAAAATTTTAATCCTTAACCAACCCATTTCATTATGCAGATAGTGAAGTTTTGTGGGTTTCATCCCCACCACAATTTTTACCTTCTAACAAGGGTTTTCTTCGTTACCAAATATTGTGTCATGTGTCAATATATTTAATGAATGTTTCTATGAATTTTTACATGCTAATTGAGTTTATGAATTGATATTACATTCATAAAGAAAGAATATCATATATGGTTGGTAATACAAGCAATTGATTGCTAAAGGATAAAGGTTAAGTGATAAAAGTTTTAAGGGTACTGATTCACCCCCCCCTCTCAATACACAACATTCCATTATTTCCAACAATTGGTATTAGAGATAGATCTCTTATTTGGACACGTTTAAAGACTTAAGAGAAAATATCATACAATGGAAAGGTATAAGCTAGACAAGAGTATTCAAAATCAAAATTTAGAGATACAGATCTTCTATGAGAAATATAAAGAAGCTAGAGTCAAGATGAGACAACTACTGGATGAGAGAAAGGTTATGGCATGTTGCTATAATGAAAAATACTATCATGAAGAAGATATACCTAATTTATTTGAGTCTTTAGGATCTACATCTAGAAATACATCAGACACATGTGAAGGAAGCATTACAAGTCTAAATGAAACCAACCAACATTTGGATGGACAAGTAAAATCACTGGAAATCAGTTAAGAGACACAGATGGTTAGAATGATTGAGGTCATGAATAATGCTAGACAAGCTGAACAAGAGAGAACACTAGCTATTGATGACATGAGGAAGATCACTGAAAAGCTACAAGAGAAAGAGTCAGAAATACAAAGACTTACTGAACATCATCATAGATCACCAATCAGATTATTCTTATGATTCAGAAGGCAAACCAAATGAACATAGAACTGAATGGAAAGATGGAAGCTATTGGTGAGCTAAGAGAAGAAAATGAAAGATTTAAGCATGAAGTAAGGATTCAACAATAACACAATGACATGATAAAGAGAGATGAAGAAAGCACCAAAAGGATGGATGATTTTCTGGAAGGAAAAAGAAGAGTCAACAACGATACCAGACTAGGGTATACCGAGAATGGAGAATCACCATACCAAGTTGATCCAAAGAATGTCTACACAAATCCAAGACCAAGAAGGAAGTCATGCAATCACTGTGGAAAACCAGGCCACACATCAAATGTTTGCAGGAGAAAAATGAAAGGTATTCCTAAATCCACATCTTTATTCATAGGAAATTGTTATAAATGTAACAAGAAAGGACATAAAGCATATGAATGTAAATATGAGGTGAAACAACCAAAGAAGGAAGCCTACATGGAAAAATACTATCCTACTTGCAAAATGCACGAGCACACATTTCTTGAATGCAAGAAGAAGAAAAGGAAAGCATGGAAGCCTAAGGAAAATGAAACTGCTTATCAACCAAAAAGAGTCAACAACCAATATGTTTGGGATTATAACACGTGGGAAAACTATACAACATGTGGAAGATTTGTTCACATAGATGAAAACTATATGAGACAATGGACAAGAAAGTTTAGGAGCCCGCTTAACCCTAGAATGGAATGTCTACACTGTCATAAAGTTGTTCATATGAAGAAAGACTGCAGAGACTGAATGAAAGAGACCAACACCTTTGCCAATGGAAACACCATTGAAGACATCAGGAAGATGAGAAAAAAATGTGGAGGAAAGATACAAACACTGATGAAGCTGGACTAAGTAATACGATTGGTGACACCTTATTTAATGGATCTGGTGACATCACCACTCCCACCTAAGCAGAATAAGTAAGTATGGAACTGCACTATACTAAGTTATACTTTACATCAGTTCCATTATACATAGTTAAAATGCCAAACTAGCATGATTAAAGATGCACTATGGTATTACTTGTTATGATTCTGAGAATACAATTTCTTTGGTTAATACATACCAAAAAGCATCGGTGTACTTACAAAGCTAAGTTGTCAATACTTACCAAAAATCATCGGTTAACATACATAAGCTAAGTTTCTCATGTAAACTAAACATCATCAGTAATCAAAAGACAATTTTGTGTTCACCATATACCGTGATTCGTCGATGAACTTTTTAAAAGTTAAATGAGTTGACACATGCCTTGAGCATCATGTTTTTACCGAAAATAAAGTTGGTATGTCACCCGAGCAACTCCTTCTTCAACACCTAACAAGTGGGTAGAGAATTAATTGCACCACTTAGGCCACCATCTATAAAAGGATGACAGATACTTCATTTCATTCACTAGAAATTTAGAGTGAAGAAATAGAGTGAAGTAGAGCAAAGAGCGACCAGATTACAGAAGTGTTTAACCAGCAGAGTCACAACATTCAAATGGAATCACAACAACTTTTAGAAGGTTAAGTAAGTAACATCACTAAGCTCACTACTTATTTTATGGAAAAAGCCCTAAATTTCTCAGAAATGATGGAAACTACTTCACGAGTTTCCAAGATCAAGAACGCCAAAGAGAAGAAGGCTAATTTGATCAAGAACTCCACTTGTGAAGAGCCTAAGTACAAAATCTATCTAGAGGTTGCTTCACAACCTACCAATGCTGGTGCGTTCTCCAACATTCCACCTAGGGTTTTACTGATTGAAGATGTCCATTCATACATACATTGCAAGATCACCAAGATACGATATCTTGAAGTTGATCAAGCTTAAAAGAAGATTTGTATAGGAAGAACCATCAAGGAGGAACATAGATACATTGAGGTCAAAGGGCTGACATGTGCTCCAATTTTCCCAAGGGAGTTTAAGACTGAATGGATTCAGATAGTGTTGAGAAGAGTTCATGACCGAATGATGTACCTAGATCAGCAAAAACATATCACCAAAGATGTGATACATGCTCTGACCAATTATCCTATAACCGACAAGGCCAAGGCACTCAAACATCCTCCTTGCCCCGAGATTGAGAAGATAAATGATGTAGTATGGGATAATAGAGGATTGAAGGTTAACACTATCATGGATCCAGAACTAAAGTTTGATGCATGTGTACTAGGATACAAAATATACCAATCCAAAAGGTTAAACAACATAGCATGTGGAGTAGTTGACACTACCCATAAGATTGTAAAGAAAGGTCTACAATTGGATCTATCTGAGCTTCTACTAAAGAAATTAGAAGGGAACACGGGGATAATCAGGTCTATAAAGTCCAATTCATGTAATTTTAGATCTCTTTTAATGTGTACATTTTTCTATTTCTAGAACTTCTTTCCATCTATCGGTAATGTCAACTGGGATACTACCTAACCAGTGATAATACAAATCAGTGAATTCATCCACTCACTAGGTGACAAATTTGCATCAATTATGGATGAATACTTTACTCGATTTAATGAAAGAATGCATAAAAGAATGAGGATACCAGAAAAATTGGTAGAAAAGTATAAGACTAATATTTTTTTTATGGTGGACACCAATAACACTTTTATCAAACCAGCTATGCCAAAGACAACATGGTTAGCACCACTTCACTATGAAGTCAACATAGATCAAGCCACCAATGCTATTGAAGCATTTTTAAATGAACCATTGGACAAGTCACAACCTAGGTTTGTAACCTATGAGGAATCCAAGGAAAGAATAAAAATAGGCTTAGTTGTGAAGAAATTGACACAAAGAAAGAGAAAATGGTAGAGACACTTAAGAAGAAGTTGCTGGTAAATGATGAAGAGTCTGAACAAAAGGATGACACCGAGGGATAGTCACCCGTCGGTTAAGGTCAACAAGTGAGTGACTCCAAATCTACATAGTCTGATGCACCACCACCACCAGAAAAGGAACCAAGGACTACATCTGCATCATAGACAAGGAGTCAAACTGCTAAAGTAGACTCACCACTGGTCAATAAAGGACATGTGAGGACTTACAAAAGGAAGCCTCAAATAGGGAAAACATCATAACCTAAAAGGAGAAAAAGATTCATTAGAAATAAGGAAGATATAGAAGATACTGAATAGGAAGAACAACCTATAAAGAGTAAACTTCCTAAAACAATTAATGAAATTTCTGCATCAATCACCAAATCAGGTGGCATATTAGATCCTAAGGTTAGACAATGGTTAAATCTAAACCCTGAGGATTAGAATAAGATTGAAGAAGCCATCATTGAGGCAATGATCGGATACAAATATGTGACTATCCAATTTGATAAAATGATGCCACAAGAAATTCTTGACAGAATTTTAGCAAGGTGGAAATATGCACTAAAGGAAGAAAAATAGATAAGGGAAAGATCCCTAGTTTCATTTATGCCACCCGAGTCCAAGATGGAAGAAATTTATGAAATGATGAACAAGCATTCAAAAAAGTTCTTAACAAAATTAAGAGCCTACAAAGTACTAGAAGGAAAATTAATTGATCTTAACAAAGAAAGTGATGACATCTAGAATAAAATCATCAATCCACCTAAGGAGGATTCAAGCCCCGAGCCACTAATAGCTCTTACCAAGGAGCCTCAAAATGAAGAAGATCAGGCTAAACTGAGCCTAGAACACATTAGTATAAATGATGGTGAGGATGTTAATAAAGAAACATTGAACACAAAAGCTAACAAGGATATGAATACTATAGATGATATTCACTGATAATACTATCATTGATATTACTGGAGAAGATCCTGCAAATGAGGTAAAGAAAGATGAAGATGTCATTGTCGCCCCAGACCAAACCGAGGAACATGGAAAAACAATAGATGATAATTTTGTAGATATACCAGGACAAATTCCATTATTAATACAAGCTATCAATATTATATCAAAAAATGAGAAATCACTCGACAAGGATGCAAACATACCCGAAGATAAAGGAGAAGAGGAATTGAAAAACACATCTGAAGAGTAGAACATAGATGGAGGGAAATATAATAGATGGAGAACCAAAAGAAATAGATGCAGGACAAAAAGAAAATAAAGGTGAAGCAGAAAAAAAAGGTGATACCACTCCTAAGGATACCAAAGGAGATGTTGTAGATAAGGCTAAGGTTGATGTGGAGATGTCCACTCCCAACTGACAGTCAGATATAGAGCAGCAGGATACAAGTACACATACTCCAAAGACTTCACCAAGCACATCAGACAAAGAAAAGGAACTTTCTATGGTACTGCATACAGGTCCCTCCACAACACTTTCAAAGAAGAAGAAGAAGAAAAATAATCCAGTTACATTGGATGAAATTATTGAGATACTAGCTTGTGAGCTGAGGACATTGGATCTAGAGGAACTTACAAACTATGTGAGACTTTGTAGAAGAAAAGCTATCCAAGATAAGCTTAAAAAGGAAACAAAGGACACATAGGTACTTGAAACAACAAGGGATATACTTCAACAGATAGTACCTGATACATACATTGATCAAATTGCATCTATCATTGATCAATTATCCATTCTTATCAATGCAATCCAATCACAAAATGTGGATGAAGAAAAGGCAATAGAAGAACGAGTAGAGAAAAAGTACCATTACAAATTGACCCATAAAATCAGCCAAGAAGTGGCTGAGAATAAGGTAAAGGTGTCTGAACAAGTAAATGAATTAGAACCAATCATTTTAGAAGCTATCACCTTAATTCAAAAGTTAAGCACATTAGAGCTCTTCGCTAAAGAAAATAGTGAAAAGATTGCAAAAATAGATGGATATCTTACTGCTAGTGCTCAAGGTCTCTCAACAATTGACAATGCAATCAAGTTGCATTATGCAAAGGTAATGGAAAAAAAGAAGTTGAGACTTCATATTCAAGAGGCGTAATCAAAGTTCAAAGATGAGGTAACCGAGCTACAGGCTCTACTGCTACCCAATCTCACACTCTACATCAACATATGACAATGGAAAGACAATTGATTTCCACCCCGGAGATGTCTGTCACTGACATCATCTATGATATACACTCAAGGATCACATTGGAGCACATGAATCTAGAACACCTTCAGGAGAAATGGGAGAAAATGATGGAAGACATGAAGAACTCACATTCACACATTTTTGACAAGTTCTAACTAATTACACCTTTTCCCTTACTATCAAAAAGGGGGGAAAATGATATGAATAGAGAGAAAAATGATACAGGGAAAATGATATGATAAAAGGGGAAGAAAAGGTGAAAAGGGAGAATAGTATAAAGGCATGTGTACATACATATTAATATACTATATCAACATATACATAGGGAGAGTCATAATGATAAGGTGAACACATGGTGTACATTACTAAACATTTTAGTATTTGCACATATTATTTTTTGATACTAATGTCAAAGGGGGAGATTGAATACATATTTTTCCATTAGTATGAACGGAAAATAGTTTTGAGCCGTTGGTAACAACAACACCGAAGGACAAGTTTAGTGCAACCAGATAGACAAGTTCACAAGGGAACCCGATGACACAGTTTACTAGTGCAACCCAAAAATGTTACAAGAGAAACCCGAAAGAGTAACCCGACAGAGGAACCCGACATAATAGATAATAGAGGAACCCAACATATTACATAGCAACCTGAGCACCAGTCTATCGAGAGATAGTTATAAATCTTGAGAAATGTGGATCTAACTTCCACGTCAGATAAAACACTTTTGTTTTATATTTAGATTTTTGATTATCTTTAAATCCTTTTCTTGAGGGACAATCAATGTAATTGTAATTTTTTAAATTAGTCTAACTGATTAGAAACATGCAAATTAGGAGATCAAGGTCAAGTTGTAAACCTTCGATCATAGAGTTATCATTGTAATATGTGAAACTCATTTAGGTCAAACTCATTGTAAAAATAGATATGTAATCAATCAGAACACATGTGTATGATGATGATTGTAGCTGAGAAGCACATCTATGGATCAGACTGAGAGTTTTATGCAGAAGAACAACAAAAGATGAAATAGGTTATCAAGAACCAAATTCAAGGCTACCAAGAAGAACAGAGGTATTGATCAATCACTATATGTGATAATTATACATGTGAATTTTATTGGATTTGTAATTAGTAATTCTAGATTGCATATACTCAGGTCAATGAATATTTTTGTCTACATTCTAACAAGTGTAGAAAATAGAAGAAATCCTTGAGAAAGGTGGATTTAACAATCCTTTGTAAATCTCTTAACCAAGTGCACACTAAACAGTGTTGCTAAAGCTCTTAACAAAGTAGACCTTAACCAGTCTCAACAAATTACTCCTAACAGGGTAGATCATTAGAAGTGATCAAAATTGTAAGCCTTAACCGACCCCTTCCATTCTGCATATAGTGAAGTTTTGTGGGTTTCATCCCCACCACAGTTTTTACCTTCTAATAGGGGTTTTCTGCATTACCAAATCTTGTGTCATGTGTCAATACATTTCATGAATGTTTCTATGAATGTTTACATGCTAATTGAGTTTATGAATTGATATTACATGCATAAAGAAAGAATAGCATATATGGTTGGTACTACAAGCAATTTATTACTAAAGGATAAAGGTTAAGTGATAAAAGTTTTAAGGGTACTGATTCACCCCTCCCCTCTCAGTACACACCATTCCATTATTTCCAACACCCTAGAAACAAGGCACGTGTCATGAATTAACACTCATGACTCAACTAAGTATAATTACAATCTAAATTGGAGTAAAAATAAACATTTAATAAATGTAAATTGTAATAACTAATAGGCAATAAGCTCAATTTTGGGTCTTGACTCTCTGGTTGAAGTTGTAGATATATCTCAAATGATTAAGTGACACATGTCCTAGTGACATCAGATATCTATCTTCATAAAGAAGCAATAAAAGTGAACACGAGTTACGACTGACGACTCAGTACTCAAGATTGTACAATTTTTTCCATTTAGGTTTTCAATCTAAGTTTTTTAGTTTTACTTCTAACTAGTATTGGAGATTCAGAAAGGGGTTGCAACTTCTAGGTTGAGGATTGAGGAATGAAAATAGAGTCTCTCATCTCTCTACCCATTCATTGTCTGTACAAAGTCAAATTATGGGTGAAATCCTAAGCACACACGTCTTGCCTTTTACATTTTTAAAATCTCATGGTTTATTGTTTAGATTGTAGAACTAGAATTAGGGTTTAAATTTGAATCACCCTTGTAAATTGTAGCTATGTAGAATTATTTTAATTGTAGCTATGTAGTAAATAGTAATACTGCAATGGGGAAAACAAATCCCAAGTTTAAGAGTAAAAGGAAAAGACATGAAACATACATAATAGACTTAAATAAAAAGGTTAAAATACCAGGTTTCACTGATGAATTACATGATATTTATGATCATGTTATCCATGGAAATAAGGGAATCATGGCAATTAGATTTGTAATTGAAAATAAGTGGAAAGATCTAATGAAGGATTCAAATTTTTATCCATTTAACAACATGGTAAAGGCAACGACAAATAAAATTGCAGCGTGGTTTGCTAGGTCAGCGCGCATGGAGTTACTTCAAGTATTCCCTTGTCCAGAAATTGTCATGGTCTGCGCCAAAAATTATGATGAAAATAGAAAAGCAATTGTCAATAAAAATACTTAGGATGAAACCTTGTCGATAATCGAGAGTGAATTTGCTAGTCTGTTGGACCTAGGGTTTGAATTACAAAACTCAAATGTGCACATTGACCTGGGAATGCTGGCAGAGAATTATGAAAAAAATAGATACAATATAGAAAGATTCGTATATCAAAGCAATAAAAAGTAGTTCTAGTCTAGATCCATATCATAAGCCTCCTTATGATTATGATATTTTTGTGCAATGGGCTCAAGATAGTATTTCCTTGCTAGCATTTTGTTTGGGATTGGATAGTAACAAAGAAGTGGGTGCCAACATTCTTGAAATGATTTTTCATATTCATTGTAAAAAAAGCCCAGTAAAATATAACTTTATTGAGCACATTGTTCGTTGCAAGCAAGAACAATTACTAATGATTAAAAGAGGTTCACAGAAGACATTTATATTTACAACCTACTTGTGCTATCTTCTTTTAGCAAAGGATCATGCAATATTTTAGACAAACAAGCTTCAAAGTCAGGTCCAAAATCCAATATATGAATGTACACCCGAGATAAGGATGAGTGATAACAGAAGGAACTATAATAATTTTTTAGACTTATTTTTGGCACCAATGTATTATAAAATTATAGGCACTCCAATGCCTAGATTTCCTATATCTTGTAGATATTTCATTCAACTTGAAAGTGAAATACAATTGGCTGACTGGTACTTCTTGGAAGACTACACTATGTTAAGGTTTTATGGTTTAGTGGTAGAACCCTACAAACTTCAAATACATGTGACAGAGAGGGTATTTGTATTGGAATATGTATGAAAAATGGAGAGCACATATGTACTCTTTAGTGGCCAACAAAAGAAAATGATATTTTCTTCCTTGCCTTTCTCATTTGGAGGGTTCATATTTGAGAAAAGAGGATTCAAAGTGGCACAGGTTTTTTTACAATTTTTCTCTTTTCTGTTGACAGTCACTGCCAGTATGATCCACTCAACATAATTGGAATAAATCTTAGAGAGAATGGGAACTTCGCAAGCAAATGTAAACATGAGAGTATGCCATTGATATAAAAATTTAAAAACATGGAGTCCTAGGACGAGGTCAAAAGAGAGATGGAGAAATACGCCATTGAAAATAACATTTCAATACAAGAATTGTCATCACAAATTATGGCATTGCACAAACAGAAAGGAAAAGTGTAGCACAAGACATCCTATAATTTATACCAGATAGAGGTTCAACCATCTACAAAGATATTCCAAAAGACCTAGTGGGTCAATGTAAACATGGTAATTGGACTCACCAAAATTTATGATTTTTGGGAAATGAGGAACAATCTCGGCGAGCCAAAGATCTATGCAGATCTTTATGAAATGGAAGAGGATGACATATTTATTGATTTTTGGAATGAGGAGCATCCAGTTGAAACATATCATGACAATTCTAATCATCAAGATAATGAGTATGAGCAGGGTTATGTGAATCCCACATCCACTGATGTATATTCAATTATTATTGGAGTCGATGTGTCCACAAAATAAAAATATAGAAAAGGGGAAAATATTATAGAAAAAATAGGTTTTCCAGGTTGGGGTGGTCTAGGTCCCATAGGACAAGGGCCTTGGTTTCCACTTGCCACACCCACTCCACCAAAATGTGGTGACACATCATTAATTGGAGGTTCATAAAAAAAAATTACTAATTAGTCTGATACCCTTGCACCTTCATTTGTTCTAGCTTCAAATCTAGTTCCACCTTTTCCAATGACCCAGATTAAATCTTAATCAAGTGCCACTCCCACTGGTGGGGATGATATGGGTAGTAATAGTGGTCTGAAAAGGACATTACCACTGGACATGAAATCAATGGATCCCAGAGATTAAGTCATTGTAAAGAAGCAAAAGGTTATGAAAACAATGCCAATGGTGTCTGTGATTGTGAGGCCAACAATTTCCAAACCTTCAGGACAAAACCCTCCGAACAGTCCAAAAACTCTGTTTGTAATGGGTCAGGGTGCTACTGTTACTAATCCTCATGGTACAATTATTAGAACCACAGGTGGAAGCTTGTACATCACCGCAAGTTCTATTTTACCTTTCAAACATTCAATTGTGTTAGAAAACCCTGATTTTCATATCAATGATTTTGTAACTAACTTTGAACAAACAAAAAATAGCATTAGCCAAAATACTAAGACATTGAAGAGGGATACAGTTTATGGAGCTCGTGATGTAGAACCTACATCTGTAAGAAATAATAATCGAAGATCAAAGGAACATAAACAATCCAAGAGAGTTAGAAAATGGAGAAATGTTACCATGAAGACCAGATCTAAGAGCATTCATGAAACGATCCAAAAACAAGAGAGACAAGATGTTTTATAAGGGGAAAAGCAAAGAAAAACCCCTTTGTGATATTATGAATGAGGCCATAGCCTAAAGAGAAAATAGAGAGAGAGAGAGTGCAAGATGCACATTACAATAACTTCTTAATGGATCATTCTTCATCCTTGCATTACTAGAAATGAGAGAGGAGCATCTCTTAAATAGTGATGAGAGAGAGGAGTTGGAATGTAACTCCCAAGTATATGAATTCCACCATTCATAAGTGTGTGTGACATGTGTCGAAGTCCTCTTAAGGAGGAATAAAATACTTTCCTTATTAAGGAATTACATAAAAAGAGTTGTCCTCCCACTAGAGGACAAAAAACATGTAGGGATTCCAAATGAATCTCCTAATTAAAATACAAGTAAAGATTAGATATTCTAACACCCCCC
>MU225256.1:11739476-11754171 GCA_018584345.1 Thuja plicata | reverse complement strand
CATCAACTTAAAATATGGACAAAGAGAGAGATAAAGAGATATAGACATGTACCTTGTTTATTCTGATAATATCTTTCCCAAGCTTCTTCACGTAGTCTGTGTTTAGTATCTTCTGAATAATGTCATGCACTCTTATATAGCCTTCTCTTTTTATTTCCCATCACAAGTTGCAGAATTGTCTTCTTTTTCTAAATTGTGAAGTATTTTGCGACTTTCGAATTAACAAGATGAAAAAAACATATATTTATTTATATGTAATTGTTCTGAACCCAAAACGACACCAAAGAGGCCGACATAGGTTTCTGTCAAAATTCTAAATTTTGATAGAAACTAAACACTTTCTATTGAAAGTGCTTTGCTAAATGTTGGGGAAAATCCAAATCATGAAACCCCCAAAATTGATGCCATCTGCAAAGGCTAACAACAATGTGCAGTTTTCATGGCTTCGGGGCTCAAGCGCGGGGCTCAAATGGAAGAATAGGGACACCTCCTTTTGCATCACACAAGTACTTAGAACGAGCTTTCTAACGAATATAGATTTGACAAATTTCAAATTAATTAGGTCTATGTATTTTGACGTGCATCAGATGTAGGTTTTTATCAAATATAAACTTCCAGGTTTGACGTTCAATGAAAAATAGTAGAAAATAGAATTTTTTTTTTGAAAAATAGCAGTGCCCTCCGATTTTGAGTCTTCTTTCTATCAAAAAAAATAAAATTGAATTTTGATAAATACACAAGTTATCAGCTACGCAGTCAAGGTATGTCAAAATTACGGTTGAATCTACTTCAAACATTCATAAAATATGCAATAATCATGATAATGTCATCAAACCAATTGCATGACCTCCATATGGATGTTACAAAACCAAATTCAAAAGAAGCACATTGATATCTATTTTATAAAAAAAGTTATGTTGTACGAAGTCATTGTACCTTTTTGAAAAAGACGTTTTCAGTAACATAACAGTTTTAGTGGGAGAAAAAAAAACCATTAAAATCAATTAAAAAAAAATAAAAAAAATAAATTTAGAATCTAGACAGAAAATCCGAAAAGACTCTAGTTTAGTTCATCTTCCGATTTCAAACAGTTTAACAACAATATGCATCCGAATGTGAAAGTTTTTCTCAAAATGTAGACTTCAATGTTCATTTAGGCAAAAAAGTGTAACCCACTATTGTGGTATCACCCATTATATATATATATATATATATATATATATATATATTTGATAATTTTGAATTAATAAAGGGGTTTAATTTCATATCAAAGAATTTTCATACTTCCATCTACACACAATTAATCATCTATCTCTTAGCACCAATTTTTTCTTAGACATAGGTCACAAACATAGCTCATACGTAAATGCTAATAGAAGGTCAAGTCATACTAGAAGGTCATAACCATGTTAAGAGGACTAGGCTATAGGTACCCATTAGTCTACACCATTAGAAAATTCACTATCAATTTATTTGTGCCTTCTATACATCATTTCAATATGAGATCTAAACAATCACACTTACACAACCTATTAGCCAAATCAAAGATAAAGTTGACAAATTGCACTCAAATATAGCTAAGAAAAATCACCCATTTTTCTTTTATGAATTTTGTTACTATTGATTGTTTATCATTCAAATAAAACTTGTAATTTAATAGTAAGACATGTTTTATTCCCCTACAAATATATTGAAGATGAAAAGTTAAAATAAATTGAATGTCACATGTTAGCATATATTTTAAAGAAACTTAATTCAATATCATTATCAATTTTAAATAAACGCATAAAACTTTTATTGACTCTTAAACTTATAATTATTGAAAATTACACATATAAATGCTAACATCAAAGTTTAATGACTTAAATAGCAAAGATATTATATTCAAATTCTTTTAGAAACCATAACTTCCCAACTTTATCAATAAAAAATGACAGCAATTAAAATTTTAAAAAATAAACAAATAATAAAAAAGTATAATCATCTTCTTCAACTGTTCTCTTACATCCTCATGATGGTTGACAGTTCACATAGTGTGATCTTAAAGGTGATGTAAAAATTCTTGCACAGTTGAATCCAGAGATCAATTACAATCAACAATATATATATATTGTAGAAATCTGATAAATATAAGCATAAATAAATGTATCACCAATCATTTAATTTTCATTAAAATAAAGTACCCAGTAACAAGTTTTCGCAAGCTGAATAGCCCAGATTGCTTAATAAACGGGAAAATTTTGAAGATGATATTGGAGCTAATTGGGGAACAAACTGGAACTTTCAAGGTGAAGGAGTTAAGTTATTGACCAAACTAGCTCTTTGATCATATCAGTTATGAAGTAAAACCACGAAGCAAATGAAAATCCAAATTTCATTTCAAAAGACTACATCAGCCAAAGTTGGAGCTTTCTACATGGTATGAGAGTTGAGCAAAATGAAGAGAGAAATTAAAACTCCTGAGATTGTGGGTCGTTTCCCTTAGACTTGGCTGATTTCTTAGGAAGCAAAATCTGGTGGATGTTGGGGAGGACGCCACCTCCAGAGATTGTAACGCCACCAAGAAGCTTGTTCAGCTCCTCATCATTCCTCACTGCCAACTGTATATGTCTTGGTATTATCCTGCTCTTCCTGTTATCTCTCGCAGCATTCCCTGCCAGCTCCAACACCTGCATCATGTTTCACCATTCACTGCTTCATGCCTATTCAAAACAACCTTCCTTTAATTTAAAGCATTGGGTCTTCACATCAATTGCTTTCTTTTTAAGGGTTTGTGCACCACTTAGTTTTATTGGGGTTTTTAGATCAAACAGATTCAACTTTAAGTTAGCAGATTAAAAGTCCATTAAATTTATATTTTATTCGAATAAACATTAGACAAAAAAAAAATCTGGGTTTAACGAATCAGTTTTGTAGTGAACAGCAACCAATATGTCTTTTCAGATATATGTTCACTTGGTTCACATCAATGAGCCATGATAGAACATACTAAGTCATGGTGGTCTATTCAAATCATAGTTTATTGAGTGTGATCTAGAATAACAAGAATACATGGTTACAGAATATTTATCTAACATTTTGAAGAAATTATATATAATGGTATCATGTAATGGTTAAATAGTGATATTCTGATTCTTATCACCAAAGTTCAAATTCATACTGAAGTATAATTGTTGAGTGTTCATGTTAGAGATGAGCTCCTCTGTATATGACCTCACCTAACTTGGATGAAATTGCAATTTACCCTCGAATTTTCTTAAAACATAGTGATCATGTTGGATATTGATCTCATC
Source organism: Thuja plicata (assembly GCA_018584345.1). Taxonomy (NCBI): domain Eukaryota; kingdom Viridiplantae; phylum Streptophyta; class Pinopsida; order Cupressales; family Cupressaceae; genus Thuja; species Thuja plicata. The sequence goes on along the minus strand of MU225256.1, from coordinate 11,750,878 downwards.
TAACTTAGATGAAATACTTTTAGCCCTAAGTTTTCTTTAAAAACAGTGTTCATGTGGGAGATGAGCATCTCTGCATATGACCTCACCTAGCTTAGATGATATGCATTTAATCTCAACTTTTTCTTAAAAGACATATTATAACTTGAATGAAATGCATCTAATCTCAAATTTTTCCTTAAAAACATACTATAATGATTAAATTCTGATATTGTGATCCAAATTCATACTGAAATACTATTGTTCAATGTTCATGTTAAAGAGGAGCTCCTCTATATATGACCTTATCCGATTTATAGCTCAGATGAAAAGCATTTACGCCCACATTTTCTATTAAAAAAACTTGAAAAAAATAGTTGAAAGATAAGGGTTTTACTTCAGCAGCAAGGTACTCCATAACAGCAGCGAGGTAAACAGGAGCCCCAGCTCCAATTCGAGGTGCAAAACGGCCCCGCTTGAGGAATCTTGCTATTCTACCAACTGGGAATTTAAGCCCCGCCTTGGTAGATCTTGTTCTCCAGTGCTTCACTGGTGCTAATGGAGCTCCTTTCACCTTTTTCTTGCCTCTTCCTGCCCCTTCCATCACGATCTGCATGAGCACATGAACTCTATCAAAATGAACATACCATGACTGAATCGAAGATAGCAAAACCAACATTACCTTCTTCAAAAAGCAGCCAAAGATTGAATTGTTGAATAAAAGCAGCGGGGAGAGGAGGAAGATATAGCAATTTCTGTTAAAATTTGTGACAAGGCTTGAGAGGCAAGCCAAGCGTCTTCAAAAATGAAAAGGCGCGCTAAAACAGGCTCCTCATATTACGCCCTGTCCACTTCAATTTTTTTTCTGAAATCTCTCAATGCCAAGAAAAGTAATAATGTGTTCTAACAGTCAAGAAATACGCCTCCCCAAGTAGAATTTAACCTTAAATAGCACTTGTACATCAAAATAAAGGGAGTAATCTTTTTTTTTTTTAAAACATGTTTTAAAAAATGGAATGTTTTTTTCAGTTTTGTCGAGATGAAATTTATGAAGACTATATTTGAGAATGATCTAAGTATATTTGGAATTTTTTGTTGGTCTTTTTCTTTTGGAATTATAATTTTGTTGTTTCTAAGGAGTATGCTATCCTAATTGCATTCTATGCTAGAGTTAACAATTCTCTCCTACATTTGTGCCTTTTCTTAATCATGGTTGAGTTCTATACGTTTTATGGCACATGTTGAGCAAGATAGTTTTTTTTTCTACTAATCCCTAGAATAGACTTTGCATTAAAGCCAACTTGTCTAAGGACCTCAAAGACTTTAATGAGTTATATATTGGCCAAATATGCTTATGTACCTCAATCTACCAGAAAACTCGAGGAAATACAATTGCTAAACTTTTGAGTATAAAATCAAGGATTAGATCATCTTGTCCTAATGACCGAAGCCAACTCCTAGGCCTATTGGGGATGTTCACCCTAAAAAGAAGAGGATGGATGGACGAGAATATGTGGCAAAAAGAATATTGCCATAAAGAAGTGAAAGGTCCACTTTCTACTGGGACTCAAAACAAAGCACCTAATCCACAAATTTCCCTAGTTGATAAAAAGAAAGGTGAAAATATCCAATTATTGAATTCTATAAAGACGTGAAAAATCCTTAATATAACAACAAAAAAATTACCTATTGCTTGTAGGAATTTTAATCACTACAATTTCTTTGTTAATTTACACAATGGAAAGTGACAATCTTGCAACATTAGATATATTGCCATTGAAAGAATGGTTTTTATTTATGTTTAAGAGGGGAAACTCCCAAAGATCATATTCTGGGGTATTTGTGGGTTTTTATATACTTTTTATTACAAAGTACAAAGGACATAAAAATAGAAAAATTACTAAAATAGAGAAGATGAGACCTTAGGGTAGATAAAAAGGATTATTTGAGAATCCTAAAACAAGAACACAATAAACTTGAGATTTAACAGCTGCAAAGTGCATTAATATTTCTTATACAAACGTCACCATTGAATTCTAACAACGCAATTTACTACAAAAATAAATATACAGAAATGATTAATTTCTATTTTAAATATATGTTTCATTTATATGTGACTCAAGAAAAATATGGTGAACAATTATTAAGAGGAGAATAACCTATAGGAAGAAAAAAGAGTAACAATGACTTTCTTCAATATCTATTAGGAAGGAAAAAGAGTAACAAATATATAGCTTCACAGTTTCCTAATTTGATGAGGATGAGGATAAGAAATAAAAATAACAATCAAGAGATTGCTTATCCAAGTTTCAAATTTGTGAAAATAAAGAAAAAATTAGAACCCCATGAAAAAAGGAGAATGTACAACTCATTATCCTATCCTACCTAAATAATCAAAATAAATTGCCTAAGTAAAATTAAATGAATATGTGCAATTTATCATACTTAGGATAAATATATATAAAGTAATAATTATGTTACACTAATAGCCCCTTAAACACAACTTAAGAAAATGAGAAAACATACAAAGATGTGAGGATAGGTCTTAACTATGTAAGACCATGTTAGGTACCCAATTGAAAAAAAAATCTATCAATAATGAGGAAAAAGAGAAAAACCAAATGAAAAAATCCCTTAGAAAGAGAGAAAATATTCCCTCACAAATAGAGAATGAATGAAGAATTAAGTATCCCCAACCCTAAAGTGGGCAGCTGCAAGAGCCCTAGAAAATATTACAAATTTACAAATGAAGGAACTTACTCTCATTGAAGGGTTTGGTGAATGTGTCTATAGTTTTGTTCAATGTTAGATAGCATTGAAGGTCAATAATGTGATCATGAATCATATCTTGGATATAGTGCATGTATATATCAATTTGATTTCTTTGAGTGTTGGATTAGATTCCTTGAGATCTATATTGCACTCTCTATCATAAGGGTTATTGTAGGCGTTTGAAATAGAATATAAAATATAGTGAGAATATTTTGAAGCCAAATGGCCTTGGTGGTACTCATGGGGTCATCATTGAAGGGGAAATACACTATCACGTGCATTCATATTGGGGGGGTTTAAAATGGGCACAAAAGGACGTAATATATTGCCTAAATAACAAGTAGGTTTTTTTTGGGGTGGGGGGCAGGGTTTTTATAAGAAAATAGGTGTGGGGATTATTGGAGGGGTATTGGAAGGGGGTGAAAAAGGGAGTTAGGGGAAATATTTTTTGAAAATAAGGGGATTCTTTAGTATGCTACAAATGCATGTACTATGATTCAATTTCAATAAGTGAATCCCCTGTGGTGGTACTAGTAACTTATCCTAGATACTCAACCTCTATAGATGAAAGAACAATTGTAGACTACTTCTTGCTCAACCAAAAAACTACATTGGAACCAGGAGATAAGTAATATCTTGAAGTAAACTTGCAATCCCAAGAACCACCTATCTAATCTATTTTTTTTGCATCTTACCAAGTAAATATACCCATCTATTGCATATTGAATCCAATAATTGTGAGTTCCTTGCACATATAGAATATACACTTGACTAGTTTTTAATGCAATATGTGGGGCTCTTGGATGAACTAAGAGACCATGCTCATGATATATGAAAGACTACCTATATCATGTGAGTCAAGTATATAAAAATACATGAACCATTTGATGACAAACTATTATCCAAAGATAGTGTTAGAAAAATGACTCAAATTTGACCCCTAACAAAAAGGGGCCAATGTAGGCTTATAGTTAGTCATGCAAAATATGGAGAGAATACCAAGAGTATAATTAGAATTTTGTAATGAAGATACCTAAATATGTTTGAGTGATTCTAATCTTTGAGAGGTAATCTATAAAAGGCCTCAATATATAATATCACGAATCAATCATGAAGAGTAGTTTTCATTGCTAAGATATGTGGAAGAGTGACAAGGATTATGATCAATAAGTCATCAACATGTGAGAGTGTCATCCTACTAAAAAATATATGGGTTTAAAGTATCATCGAGTGAATCCAATTGATATCTAAGGAATGATTCCTGTGTGTGCTTGAATGTGACCTCTAAATCATGCACAAACCTAGCATAGTCTTTACTTAATTGTTCAATTTACAAAGATAAACATGAGTTGTTTATCCTGAAAACTCAATTAAAATGACTTGCTGCATCCTAATTAGTTGTGGATGTCAATTTTACCCTCAGAACGAGAGCCAACCACCTGATCATTGCTAACATGGAGGATTTCTAGAATGTGAGAAAATATGAAATTGCCATTACTCTATGAATGAGATGCAATTAATCTATGAAAAGAGATGCAATTAATTTATGAAAGTGAATTGCAACTAATCTAGGAATGAATTACAACTAGTCTATGGAAGAAAATTGCATTTAATCTATGAAAACCAAATGCTCCTAATCTAGAATTCAAATTCTTTTAATCTAGAATGGAAATTGCATTTAAACTAGAAAAGGAATTGCATTTACTAGGGAGCTTGAAAGAACCAAATTGAAATGTTAGACATATAAATGAATCATAAGTGAAAGCAATATATCTTCAATTCCAATTGAAAACTAACCTAATTATGCAAATTTAAGCTTAGAAGCATGAAAGAAATTAAATGCAAAATTGACTATAGATTTGATGCTCTCCAAAATCATCCTTTCAAATGAAGAAAATGAGGTCCAATTTATAGAAAACCATGGAAAGAGAGTGAAGAGTTTCTTGAAAAGAACAGTTGTCTCTTCATTCTCTTTTGAGAAAAAAATGAAAAGATTATTTGAAAAAAAAGGGTGAATTATTGCCACATGAGTGTCCTTTCACATGGAATTATAGAATTCCTTTTTGAGGATAATTCATTCAATAATTAAATAACCTTTCAATTCCTTTTATGTATATTAGCTAAAGGGGGTGGAATTGATTTAATTATAAACACTTAAGAATTTTAGAATTAAATCAATTAATCATATGGATTTTTAGCTAATAAACCCTAAGAATTTAGGAATTAAATATAATGTCAGATTTATGCAAATTTGGGTTTTCTGCATTTGAAACTTAGTCAATTAAAGTCAATAAGGAGAAGAATTTGCCTAGTACAATAGGACTTCGAAGATGAGAAAATGCACCAAAATTGATTGGATTATTAGGTGCCAATTTTGGGGTGTTACATTTTGCCCCTCTTTGAATTGACGTGTGAGAAACGCATTGATTCAAAGAACAGTCTGAAGTGAAGATGAAGATTTCAGAAGTCTAGGTTAGGTCACCCAGACACCGATCAAATTAAGTAGTAGAATCATTTGAGAAAAGATTGGAATCGGGGTTAGATTGCCCCAATGTCCAGTGATAGCTGATGAAGATCCACGACTATCTCCAGAATAAGGGTTAGGTTGCCCCAATACAAAGGTTAGCCTTCTGAGATCCAGGTTAGATTGCCTAGATAACGGTCTAAAGAGTTTTTGAGAGTCATCTTCAGAACAAAGTGTAACTTTAAGGAATTAGGGTTAGATTGCCCCAATACCCAATGAGATTTCAAGAATCATCTCCAGAACGAAGCTTGATCCTTGAGGATCCAAGTTAGATTACTCAGATACCTAGAAAGATAAGATGACAAGATGTGAGACATCAAGATGCCCCTAGAGATTCAAGATCACGGAATATCCAATTTTGACCATAAGGTACGAAAAAATGAATATGCCTCAAGTGATGAGATGCCCCTACAGATGGGGATTTTTGATTCAGATCAGACTGATTTGAGAATGATGTGAAAAGATTCAATGATGCAATCATCTTTCCCCCTCGGGAAAGAAATTGAAAGAAGACACATCATAATGATGAGAGTGGGAAATCGCAGAGAAAGATAGATCCAGAGAGAGAAGAATCGATTTAGAGTGATCGAGAGGTCCTGTTGATTAGGTTTGACCATGGTTGACCAAAATTGACTAGAGTTGACTTTGATGAAAAGATTGCAGAAGCTAAGAAAATGATAACAAGAGATAATCCTGACAAGAAAGCAACGTCAGAAAATTGACTGCACAAGCGTCCGAACACGTCGGTCCCAAAATTAAAAAAAACAATTTTGAGCTGCTTAGGAGTGTCAAATTTTGATTTCGATCACGAAAATGGATTCAGAACAGTCCATTTAGCCAAGGGTGCAACTTTCGCAAAAAATAGAGCACTTTGAAAAATTAGGTCAAAGGCTATATAAGGCCTGGAGGGGTCATTTTCAAATCATTATTCACCTTTGACTTTAGCGATGGCGAGGGCTCTAGCTGATATTGATAGCATTCTGGTACATTCTCATCAATTTGAGCACTCCCGACGACACAACCGACCAGCGAAGTATGACGCACCTGTAAGTAATCGCAACTTGATCCTGTATTTCTGAAAATTTTTTATCAATTTTTTAGCGTTAGCATGTTTTTAGGGCTATTTAAACTTTGTCTCACCCAATCTTGCGCGAGGAAATAGTTTCCTCGCGCTGGCCTTGATCACCTTTCGCGCGAGGAATCTGAATCCTCGAGTGGGTTAGGGGTTCCGCGCGCGGGCCCCTCCCCAGCGCTTGCGCGAAGAGTGCGCGTGTGCCGCGTGAGATTTCTAGAATCTCATGCGAGAACATATCCCACCTCGTGCAAGCCAGAAAGCTCACACGCGAAGAGAGTTTCCTCACGCAAGAAAAGAGTTTTCTTGCATGGGAAACTGGCCAAAAGTAAAAATTGTCATTTTCTTGCATCGCAGAGTCAACTAGTTGCCATATCTTAAATCGTGTGTAGAATAGGTCCATAGCTGCATTTGTTGTCTTTTTCTTTAAAAAATCATCATTGTTGAGGTACTGATCCAATTTTGTCACTTTCTTTGCAGGTCGACCTCCTAGACATCGGTTTCAGATCTCATCATCCTATCATGGGTGAGTTATTACAGAGACTATCAGATGTTGACGGGGCCCATATTGACGGGCTGGGATTGACATATCTGCGTGATGTACCCGATATTCAGGTGAATCATAGATTAATTGGTGCCTTGGTTGAGCGTTTCCATTCAAAGATGAACACTTTTCACTTGCCACAGCGAGAGATGACGGTGACTCCGGAGGATGTATACCGGAGCTTGTGTAGAGTATTGCACATAGCCCAGAGATGGTACACAGGCTTTGAGAGCCATCTTTCAGGATGATTTGGTGATGGGATGGGCCATTACATGAGAGGAGTTGATATAGACTTATGGCAGAGATCATCCCCTGGCAGTTGTTCTTGCACTATTTCTGAGTTGTCATCTAGTTCCTGATCGTGGTCAGCACAGATTAGAGTGTGGCTGGGATGTTATGCTCCAGAAGATGTTGTTTGTACCTATAGTTAATTTTGGATGGGGCGAGTGCATGCTCACTCAAATGTACCATGAGATTCACGAGATCGTGTATCGGGGTGCCCGTACTATGGTGGCATGAGTCATCATTTTGCAGATCTGGGCTTGGGAGCACCTTCCCGTATGTAGGCTGATATTCTATGATACACGACAGCCATTAGAGTCGTACATTTACAGATACGCTGGTATGATGACCCAGCCTGCCCTAGGTAAGACTAAGTAGTGGAGGGCGTAGATTGATGATATGGCTGCAGTCATATGGCGACCTTGGGCAGCTACTAAGGTTTGGGATGATGCTCATCATGAGCTATCATAAATTTTCTGCTCACATCCTCTGATAGGATGTACTATTACTATCATTGAGCGCTTCTTGCTCACGCGCGTATTGCACCAGTTTGGGAGGCTGCAGGATGTGTCTCTGGGGTATTGTACATATGCCTGATTCGTTGATGAGACAAAGAAGGGGTGGCAGAGATTGCTTGACAGGGGGTGCAGCATGATAGACGCCCGAGTACCACCAGCTAGGTGGGATTATATGGCTGCGGTGATGAATGCAGGTATGACGCCTGTATACAGAGACTACATGTTAGCTCACCCTTTTCTGAGATTCATAGCTCCAGTGGGTCAGATACCTTAGGTGGTACAACCACCACCGCAGCAATAGGAACAACAGGTTCCTCCACTGGGATAGTAGCCACAGGATCAATAGCCACAATAGCCACCTCTATAGCATTAGGAGAGAGTTGTACGACCCAGGATAGTTCAGACTGATATTCCTCTGAGGCCCATGGAATCAGATGCAGGTGCTAGGCCTAGTGGCAGCCAGGATAGAGTTGCTAAGAAGGGAGATGATATAGTGATGGATGATGCTATTGTGACTGATCCTCCAGTAGGTGGACAGGTAGCACAGTTACAGGAGGCTCTCCAGAGGGTCAGAGAGAGAGCCCGACAGACAAAGAGGGAGCGTGATGACCTCCACACATAGGTGATCATATGAGATACGCAGATATCTGAGCGAGACCTGGAGATCTGGGAGTTACAAGAGACATTGGCTAGATCACAGCTAGAGACCAGATACGAGGCTGCTCAGGCTTCTTACTATTATGCTGCGTATACTATTGCAGTACTTGAGGTAGCGGATCAGATTTTGCCTTTCACAGAGTATACTGGTGCACAGGTCGTTCCACCGAGACCACCTCCACCAGGTCCTCCTCCTCAGCAGCAGGGCATACCACCCCCTCCACCTCCTCCAGGTGGTTAGATTGTGATGTATATTGTACCACCATTTTGACATATTGTGCTCGAGTAGCACCCTTGTACATTCGGACCGATCAATATATATATGAGCTCAATTTTTGGCATCATTATACATGTGTATATATTGCTTTAAATGTGTATGTTTTATGAGATGATTTCCTATATGATTAGATGTATGGATTTAGAGATGTATGCAATGGATGAATATGCAAATGTTTATGCACATGTTTTATTGATGTATGAAAATTCTATGATAGATGTTAGATGGATAAATGCTATGCTTATAATGGATGCACATGTTTATGGATATATAAATGCAAATGAATGTATGGAAATGCACTTTTTGGAAATGAATGTAATGTAATGAATGCAATGGTACTAATCATCTCATACAGGATATTCACAATATACAACAGGTACTAACCAAAATAATGCGCACGAAGATCGAGAATGAGGACCAAACACTCATGCAGTTGAGAAGAAACCATGATGAAAGATGAGGACCTTTGAAGATTGAGAAGACAAATGAAGAGAGCACCAAAACTACCATGATGCAAGCCTAAAATGCGAATGCAAGCCTACAATGCAAATGCAAGCCTAAGCTAAATGCAACCCTAGGACTTTGGTTGTTGGACTCATCATATTGATCATCACCGAGTGCTTTTGGATCATCAGAGTCAATACAATCCTTACTGGTTCCACTGCGACCATAATAATATGAATATGAATTTCATTGGATAAAATAGAGGAAACGAACATAAGCACCAAGGCACAAAAGCCAAGGTGACTAGAACATTATTTCCAATTTGATATAGTAAAAGTTCACAAGTAAACAAACACAACAATAACAGTCAAGGAGTTAATTCCGACCTCCCCTTGGTGTACAAATAAACAAGATCGAGGGATGTGAGGCTTTTCCACCTTAATGCAGAAGCTCTTATCACATACACCCTGCTTATTTGACATTGCCAGATCATCGAAACCACACCAACAAGAAGTAGCCAAAGAAGATATCAATGAAATTCATGAGAATAGACAACATTCAAAAGATTCAATCATAGCTCAGCATGTTTCAAGGCTTACGAATGTGTCTATGTTTAGGGTGTTGAAAAATACCGTTGTGCTTGTGGGTGCATTGTGTTTGATTGCAATCTAAATATGTTTATGTCGCGAGATATTCAAAGTGTGTTGAAAAACACAGATGTGTCCAAATAAAGTGTTGAAAAACACTGTTTGATTAAGGTATTGAAAAACACTAGTTTGCACCAATAGAGAGTTGTCCTTTGACAAGATTACTGACTCAACTATAAATCGAAGAGCAATCAAAGTGGGGAGCCATGTCCCCAATTGATGAATGGATCGAAGCCAAAGAAATAGATATCAAAATGATGGGAGAAATCTTAGCAATGTAGCGACAGTAGGCAGACTCAGTGAGAACCACTGGTGACTATCGCAAGAGATTCTCAAGCATAATGATCGATAACAAGATCGAAGCATTAGCAAGAAGATGCAGTGAGAACCACTGGTGACTGATGCGAAGGAGAGTCTCAAGAAGAGATGAAATGCCACAGATCATCGGCAGACAGACGCAGTGAGAACCACTGGTGACCAATGTGAAAAGATAAGAAAATGCCCCCTAGACCAGGAACATGCCCCCGAGTATGACCAGTTTCAATCCATGTGAGGTCGAGAAAAATCTTGAAGATGACGGAAAGAAAAAGCATGAGCACACTAAAGCAGGAAAGTGAACTAAAGTGAGAAAGCAAACTGAAGCAGGAAAGCGAAAGAGCAACTGCGAGAAAGCCAAGATATGCTGTGACAGATAAAGCATTGCTAAACAAGAGGCGCCTGTTTACCAGGTTTTCACCATCTTGGTAGAAATTCTATTTTTGCTACCATGACGCCTGTTTACTAGGTTTTCATCAATGGCACATTTTTCTCTTTTTATCTTTTTTTGTATTTTCAATTTTTTCAATTTTTTTGTTCTTTTTTTTTTTGTATTTTTTCATTTTTTTTGGTATTATCAAGGCGCCTGTTTACCGGGTTTTCACCAGGATAATAGATACATCAAAGTGCCTGTTTACCAGGTTTTCACTAAGATGATCATTTTTTCAGGACATTTTACAATTTTTAGAATTTTCTCAGAAATAAAGTATGTACATGAGCATGCAGAAGATATCTCAACTGTAGAATTTCTTCTGGTGAAGAGTGTTGATAGGCTCTTTGAGTGGTTCATCTTCTGTAGTGGAGAGCTGGTAAGCGCCAGACCCAAATACTACAGTAATAATATAAGGACCAAGCCAGTTCAGCTCACTTCCCTTTTCGAGTCCGCTGTTGCTGATTTTTAGGATTCTCTCTCAGGACGAGATCACCCATTTGGAAGTCTCTTGGTCTAACCTTCTTGTTATAGCTCTTAGATATCCTCTTTTGATATGCTCTGAGATGGCCGAATGCCACCTTCTGACGTTCATCCAGTAACTCAAGCTCTTGAAGCTGAGATATTCTAATGTCATCATCTGTAATGAGGCCTTTCAAAGAGACTCGCAAGGTAGGAATCTCAACCTCAATAGGTAGTACAAAATCTACACCATAGACTAAAGAAAAGGGCATGGCCCCTTGTGAGGCCTCACCCCGAACCCCATCGTAGTTTTCCAGTTTTTCTGCTTATGATAGATTTAGCATATGATACCTTACTTTTGATGCACTTTAGACATTATGGACTTTATGCTTTATGCCATGGATTTGATTATTTTGGATGTATGGACACATGATGCTTTATGATGCACCTTATGGACTATATTATGATTTCTATTATGGACA
>MU225256.1:11686467-11706043 GCA_018584345.1 Thuja plicata | reverse complement strand
TATCATTGAGTCTTATTTGGACTCTTACTTATCTTAAGGATATTGTAGAGTTCTATTAGAACTCTACTTCCTCCATGTTGAGACAAGTGTCTCAACCCTATCCTTGTTTTCTATATGCTCTTGCCTATATAAGAAAGGCTTATTGTATGCTTATACACACCTCAATCAATACATTTCTAGTGTTGATAACTGCTCTTTTTTGGTGGATGTCTGGAGATTGGGTTCTAGGTATAGGATAGTTTATCCTAACATCTTTTACAATTGGATGCACCTAAAACTACTACTTTTGAGGAAAAGGGAGAAGGATATGTTGAAAGGGAAATACATAAATGGAAAAGGTGATGCACTGGATTGAATCATGGATCTCTCTTCCTATGACTACACTTAACATCAATGAATCCCCAAAACATACACTAATCTCATTTGTGATCTATTTCCTAAAGAATCATATATAGATCAAACTAATGAGATGATACTAAGAAGATAAATTCACTGTATAACATTCACAACCAAGGAAGATACAACATACAAACTTAAGAAACATGATAGAAACATTCAGTACAAGGAAAATGGTGTAGGGGAACCTAGCCAAACATATGGACACCTGAAGACACAAAACACCTTGGAAGATTGAAGAACATCACATCAAGTCAATTGGAATGTATTGAAGACAATAATGGCATTTTGAAATAATGAATTAAGTGTAATGATTCAAAGTCCTAAGGGTCCTAATAACCTGACCCTAGGACCAAATTCATGTAATATGGAAATATGATGCCTAGAGTGGTCAATTAGGGGTCTAAGGAGTTTAATGTTGTAATAAGGTCTCAAGATGACCATTTCCAAGGTTATAGGTCTGTAGGAGTTTATTTGAATATAGTTTTAAAATTCAAAACTTCAAATTCCAACAGCTAATGCCAATTAGGAGGGAAAGCTTGTTTAAGGGCTTAATTGGTTTTGTAACCATTGGGAACCAATTTTAATCAGTTAGGATAGTTGATTTACCATCTATATAGCCTGTATGAGGCATGTGGAGAAGACAATATGAGGAGATCAACATTTGTACGGACTGTGTCTTTTGAAAGTAATAAAATAACCAAAATTTACAAGTTTATTATGATAGTTTGATTGTCTTTACTTTCTATCCATTTACAATATTTTGAGGAACACTAATAAGTATCCATGGAAGAAATTTACATGATTTAATGTTTCATTTTGTAGAGATTTCTCATTAATTGTGTTGACAAAAGGATTTTACATTATTTTGATAGTTTTGGAACACATTTTTTGGTTTAATGGACATTCCATGAAGGTTTTCATGGGATGGTCATAAAATAACATGTATAATATGAAACTAATCCAAAATTGTAGGGAAGTGTTTAAAGTTGGTGATCACCACATGAATACTTCGTTGAAGAGTAACTAAGTTGGTGGCTAAGGTGCAGCAACAAGAGATCTGTTGAAAGGAGGGCATACTTTTATGTTGGAATCATTGAGGGTATGTCCTTGTAATGGTGAATCAAATTTTTTTTTGTTGAAATTGAGTTAGGAAGGTTGACATTGATCATGCCCTAGTTTTGAGGGGGTTTAGAGAGAAATTTAGGGGTTTTATACTTAGGGAGTCCATAAAACAAAACTTCATTGCATTTTCCTCTAATTTAAGTCATATTGTAACTCTTTTGAAAGAGCCAAGGTCAGGGGTTAAATTTTTAACATGATTTGTTTGAAAAAGTGGGGTAATTGAGACCTCAAGATAGTCAGAGTTGGTCACTTGGATGTTTTGGTCCAAAATAACTGATACTGGGTTTTGGATATGTGATAGAGAAGCTTAATGGGTGTCATAATCCCTATTTTTTTTGGAAATTTTTTGTGATAAGTCTAAAAAGTAGTTGTTGAAGACCTAATAGGGAATTAGGCCTATTAGGACAGTATTTGGGGTTTTCCAATAAGTTGGGCACTTGAAAATTTGGAAATTTTCTATCTTGGTTGGACTGGGTAAGTAGAAACCCTTAGAGTCATTGTGATCCATTGGGAAGGTTGAGTTCATAGATTGACTCTTTTAAGCCATTTGGAGCACTAGGAAGCATTACAGATTGGCACAACATTGGTGCTTTTGACAAGTTTGTTGAAAATATTAGAAGCGCTGATTTCCCTCTATATTAGAAAATAACATGCACTTAATACCAGAATGGCAAGAAGTTAAAAAAAATAAATATCATTAATGGAAGACATTAGGAAATTACATATATAGAGCATAAGCTATTATAAGTGAAAACATAGTAGAATCCCTACAAAATGTACAAAAATTTCCTTTTAAAGACTAGGCATAACTTTGAGTAAAATAATGAGCTCAAAACCCTAACTGGTGTTAGTTACAAAAGGGTAGAAAAGATCATAAGTAATCTGATCCTTGTGTGCAAGTTTATCTCAAAAGCAACAGGAAGAGCCACAAGTGGAACCCATAAGACTTCAGGAAGAAGCGTCCATAGTGAATTCCCAACATCAAGAAAAGATCTTAGCAATAAATAAAAACCTTTGTTAGGAATAGATTAGATAAAAATCTCATCTGATGGCATGTTGATCCTTCTGTGAGAGTTATTGCAAGTGGAAAATGATCACAAAGCGGCTAAAGATAAGATCAAAACTCCTCTGTAGTAATGCTACCACCTAGAATTTGCTGACACCAAGAAGACATAAAATAAAAGTTGATGAAAATAAGTTAGAAATGTTAATGCTCAACCTCTGCCCATTCCTCATTGCTGAAAGCTACCCAGATAAAACACTGTGCCTTTTTAGCACTCAAACTGGTCCTATCGACCATCGGCCAGAGCCTCCCTGACAAACCAAATGTTCTACTAAGTGAAATAATCTATTGAAAAGAATCATTAAAATTTGACAAAGCCCAAAGAAGCTCCTCTCATGAATATTTTGTATTTATCACTGGTTTCTAAGATATTGGTAAGACTATGAACAAGATTCCCTGATGGAAACCATTGGTATAACATACACTATTGAACCATTGGATTTTATCATTTCAGACATTGTAAGGTAGACCGATGAGAGGAATCATTAGTGTAACATACACCGATGACATTGTAGTCAAATCATCCAGCCTGCAACCAAACATGTCGTTGTAATACTGAAGAAACTCCATCTATAAGACATCATCGACAAGAATCAAGATGACGCCACTATTGAACTATCCATGAGCTTTCCTCCATTGAAAAAACTTGCATGAAGTCTCTCCGATGAAACCCATTGATGGCACATAAACTGTCGGGTGACAAAAAATCTCATTTTTAATATAAGTTTTCCCTAAGCTGATAAAACCATTGACAAGACTCTTGCCGATGATCCTGTCTTCCTTGTTGAGATTCTGATTCTGACCTTAGTTCTAGAATATGTTAGGAATAAGGTGTCTCAACCTTGGATAATTCCTATTCTTATTATTTGTTTTGTAAAATGTATTTCTTGCAAATAATGTTGATGTGTCGGCATCTTGAATTGTGTGTAAGGAGATCATGGCTAAAACGGTTATGACGGATTCCTATGACACGTAAGAGCTATGTCAGGAAGATTCAACGACAGGTGAAGACATGTGGCAACTGATAAATTTGAGTACTGTACACTCTTCCCCAATCGTGGGGTATTTTCTCGGAGAATGGTAAAACCCTACTACGGTTATCTTTGGGAGTAGCCCTAAAAAGTGAAGCGCATGATATAAGCATTTTTTAGGGTTGCGAAGAGAAGTGATGCGAGTGTATTGTTGGAACATTTTATGCTGCCGTGATTTGTCTTCAAGGGTTTTGAAATCTTCTGAAAGAACTTGCATTGCAAGTGTATTGTAAGCTGTAATAGTTTTTGAGCAATACATTGTGCAGGTTTTGGAGTGCTGGGGTTTTTTTTGAAAGGTTTCCCTAGGGTATATCATTGTGTCATTCTCTATTTTTTCTGTATGCATGGTATGTGGTTGCAATATCTTTTTTAAAGTAGTTAACGAATCTGTAATTGTAAGGATTTAAAAGAATTTGCACAATACTTTCCTATAGAGATTAGCGTAGGAAGCTGTTTCCGCACATAAGTTTCCTTACAGAATAGTCTAAAATACCCACCTTTGACTTTTCTTTGTTCCATTTGTTCCTTCAGGTTCTAAAAAGTCCTTAGGAACCATCAAAACCCTTTATCTCGGCAAGAGTGGGCCCCATTAATTGCTTTTCATTGGCTGTCAAAAATTGGCCCTAGTTCTAGAAGTGCCTTCAAACCCCGAAGGCAATTCCAGAACAGCTTGGAAAACCCAAAAAGTTGAAGACTTAAGGTTATTTTTTTCTTTCCTTTGATAAACTCATCAAAAAAACTTATAGGAAGCTATGCTGAAACATCATCAGAAAGAATCTCGCCCAAAATATCTATCAAAATGCTCGTGTCTTTACTTGTCAATAAAACCTCCACCAATGGAAACCATTGGCGAAGCTAACACTATCAGTGCTCACAAATCTATCATTCATGACAAGAAAATCTACGCCGATGAACCTCATCGGTGAAACTTCTACCAGAAACCCCTCTATCTTCTCTAAAGTCAAACATGTTGGCGTAACCTTCATCGATGCGACTCATCAACCTACCTAACACTATCAGCCCATAATATTTCATCATTCCTGATTGCACAAGCTATGCCAATAATAACCATCGATAAAATTGATTTTTCATTCTGCTGATGCTCGTTGCAAAACATTTTTGACAAGACCCAAAGATGTCCTGCCAATACCATCATACATCGTTACTTCCCGGGCTGCCTATTGAGGGGCTTTCTATTGGAAAAAATTTCACTGAAACCTTCACTGAGCCAAAAAAAACCTTCATCAGAGAAACCTACTCTATAAAAATCATCGGAAAGATCATAACTATCAAAACACATGATTTTGTCCCTTCCAATAACATAAGCTATATCGATGGAAACCATCAACAAGATTTGCGTCATGTTCTACCAATAACTAATCCGTGTTGAACTTCTTGAAGACCTCATATCAGTGAGAGTTACAACGATGAACTTCATTGGTGTAACCAACACTATCAGACCATAGGAATTTGTGATTCCCAATAGTGAAAACTATGCCGATAAAAACCATCGGCAAGACCTCGACCAACTATGCCGATAGCTACACCCTCAACCTAATAAAACATTCTGTTAGGATTTTTGGGGAAGCCTTCGACCAGTCTTGCCGAAATCACCCTTTTATGACCTATTCTATCACTGCAAGATCATATCAGTATAAACTAAGACAAGTTGTACACCAATATGCCCGATCTAAAGGTTATAACTAATTAACTCTACATATTGGTTTAATTAGAATCCCTTGATGGTAGTATAATCTGAGAATCTTATGGGAGACCAAAGAGGTCAACAATAGATTTGACAAAATACAACATTTACATCCATTTGATTGAATTACCAAGGGTTGGATACAAAGTTACATAAATTATTTAAGTTGGATGAGATTGAATATGGTAACTAGTGCAAAATTATCAAACCAAATGAATCTTATGCTTAGTAACTAATATATATGTAGAAAATTTTATTTAATGGATCTAATTGCATTGAATAAGTTTCTTTCCATTAGGAAAGGTTACCAAATCCTAAGTATAGTTCTCCAAATAAGTTAACCCTTCTTTCATAGTAACATCCTACTTGGGGATGCCAAAAAATTCTTAAGTGAGTATCAATTAGAAGATGAATCAATTAATATATATGTGGATTTATAAAACTATGACCATGCTATTGTGGTATTTGAAACATCCCCAACTTACTCACATGTTTACTATAATGTTCAACTAGCCCAAAGAGGCCAAGTTACTGAAGGGTTTGGAGATTATTGAGGAATACCATTTGAGTGATGAATAGGTATTGAAGGAAGTAAATCCTCATGATTATTTTTAGCATCATAAGTTGAGGAAGAAGGATCATCATGAAGACCATGAGAATTATAATCCTTTGAAATAACTATCATAATGTTGCAGCATCTCCAATGTTATAGAAGATGGATAAGTAGTAGGATAAGAATTAGAAAACTTATCCTTAAAATAAATACCCCTCTCTAAAAATAGCTCATGATTGGTGGGATGAAGTCTATAGCCTTTTAAATTTGGGTAAAAAAAAAAAAAGAATTGCTTTGTAGATCCATGGACTTGATTTTTTCTATTGGAACACGAGTCTGTATTGGACAACGAAAAAACTCAAAATGTTTCACCAAGAATGTCCTATTGCTCCAATGTTAAAATAAGTTACACCCTTCACAACTTAGTTAGGAAGATTGTTTTGAATATAATACACATATTTAATTTGGCCTCTACCTACAAATGAGGGGCTAATGATCTAGAGTATATCATTCGATTGACCATCTCTTTTAAGAACCTATTCTTACTTTATATGACACTAGTTTGCTGACAATATTGCATGAAACTATGTGTTATGAGTCAAGAGTCTTTAAAGCATAAATATTAAAATTTATGGTTAATATATTCATCCTCATTTTTGTGTATAGAATATTGATGAATTTCCTTGTTTGTTTCTCTTAAAATGATTCAAAGCCTTGAAAGACCCAAAGAATTTAGAATTATATTTGAGAAAATAAACTCAAATACATATTTGGAAATATTATTGAAAATTATTAATTAATATTGAGCAGGTTTTTGAAAGATAGACATGAAATTGACCATACCAAGTCACTATGTACTCAGTCCAAAAGTTGTGTGGCCCTCCAAGCTTTTTCTTTGCCAAATTTCTCTGGAAGATGCTTACTTGGAATAGATCCTTGGCAAAGTCCATTTGAAAATTAAATAGAAGAAAACCTTGAACCATGCCACATTGGCTAAGATATTGTAGGGAGCAATAATTAAAGTGGCTAAACTACTGATTTAACACACATGACTCATATTATATAAGTGAGTGATCAACACTATTAAAGGATAGTTAAGAATATTATGAGAAAATTGATAGAGTTTAGCCCAATGATCTACTTTTCCTAGAGAATTGTAGGAAACTGTCTATTTTGTTGATTACCACTAAGTCCAGTGTAAACTCAATTCAATTTCTAGTGAAAATAAAAGTGATCTGCTAAACATATAGGAATTTAGTTGACAAATATGGTTCATAAAGAGTACCTTGAAATATTTTTCAAACACGAAAAAATGTACCCTCTCTTATGTAGTTTAATAAGAGTGTTACCAGCCATTAATATGAATGACATAATACATGACCCTAAGGAGACCAAACCATCCTGTGATGAAGCCATGTGGTTCAAAGAACCTGATATAATAATCCAAGTATTAGACCTTGAAGCAACTATATTTAGGGCCTTCCCCGTTCCTTTCCCCTTAATATGATTTATTTGTTTAGAATATTTCATAATGAATGATATTTGATTGAGTTAGACACCTTGAACTTGTTCTATTCTAGAAGATACGTTAGGTAAATTATCTAATTATTTAAATATTCTTGTTCATCATATCTAGGAATTTATTGAAGGATAACTTGACCCGCTCCTTCTTAGGTTTGTCACCTCTTCAAAAAGAGGTTTTTTTAGTTGAATTTGATATAATAGGTATTTATTTATCTTCTTCTCTCCTTAGTTATTTTACTTCTTTTCTTGTTTGCCTAACACTTTTGTTGATTTGTGTCTTGATTTGGAGTCAAGGAGTGTGACTTTGAGGGTTTGATTTTACCCATATGATCCAAATTTTCTTTCTCCTTAGTGAGTTATATAAGAAAAGTCAAGATAAAGACATTTTTAAGGTGGAACACAAGGTACATTCTATTGAATAAAATTAAAAAAATTACAAAATAGCTCGCATGAAGCATATAGAGAATATTCAAGATAAGTTGGGTCTTTCTTTAAATATATATTCCACATTATATTAACTAAAAATTTATATATTTGATATTTTTCAAGAAGTCTTGAATGGTTTCAACATTTCTACTTGATGACCCCTCAATTCATCCAACTCTACCAAAGGGATTTTCTAATGTGTTTTGTACCTCATTTGGAGTAGTGTTAGATGTAATGTGAAAGAGTACGATAGTAGACATAAAAATTCACAAAGTACAACATGATTCATCAAATTTATTATATCACTTTGAATTTTATAAAATCAATGTAAGTTTTGTCTCAAGTTGGGCTATTGTAACCCAAAGTAGGCTACTCATATTTTTGAGATAAATTATCATTTAGGATTTCTATTCAAAATATTTGTATAGTATTAGTATATAAATTGTTAATTGATCTATTAGCTTAGAAAAGTAGATATTTTTTGTACTATTTGTTATGTACGAAAATAAAATACAAAAATACAAGAAAAAGACACAAAAGACATGGTCTATATTTTGACTCTAGTTTAAACATGAACTCCCAAAAATTTGCAAAGTGTGGAACTTTACACTTAGGGTTCCTATAATTATTTACACTAGATTATAATATTTTACATGGTCCAAAAATGGACAAAATTCTAATATTATAATTTTTATTATATAATAGGAACTTTTATCCTGATCATTTACTGATCACAATTACAAGATTATTATCCAGACAAGATTTTTAATCTGATCTTTACCCCAACATTCTAAAACTTAAAATTTCTCATTCTAAGGTCAACATTTCAAGGATCTAGTCATTAATTATCAACATTTTTTTCTAAATTTTTGATGCCATGCATCTATTGTTGTATATTTGAAAGCATGAGCTAGGTCATTTAGACATCTTTAGATTATGAGATAATGCGATACACATTTATACAGTAGATTTTTTTTTTTTTTTAAGTCACATCCATCATGAATTACTCTCATGTCAAACACAGTAAAGTTTCAAGATCTCTATATACAAGCAATCAAGTGATACCATTATGAAAGTACACTTCAAGGAAACAATATGGTACATCAACAAGAATAACTAGCAACCAATGGTCATCCTAGTTACATGCATTTATATCCACATGTTAACATTTATTTCCACCCCATCATCTTTTTTATTTTGATTATTTAAAGACAAAATTTATTCAACTAGTCTATAAATTTAGTCCCCAATATCCATAATGCTCTTTAACACCACCATTATTTTTCTTATTTAGATATAAACTAGATGAACACTTTCCTATGTACCCATAACTAATCTTCACTTTAGACAAGATTGATGCCCATAGAAATGATCATTACTAAAATTATTTCCTAAACTCTAAGTTTATAAAAATAAAAATAAAATTACTCTTAATTATTTGCTAGTTAAAAAGTGTAATATACAAATAAAAATTGACTAACTTAATTCATATAAGTTTCTTTAAATTATTTTTAAATAACACCAATACAAAATTATAATTTTACTAGTTGTTTCTATTTCCTTTTACTAATTATATAGCTTTGGTTTTCTTGTTTGTTTTCCTTCACAATGATTTATGGTACATTATGTCCATTTTTTTATCTACTCCATGTTCTTGTAATTTAAAAAAATATCCCGCACTTTGATCTAGAAGGAAAAATATTAATTCTTCCAAAAAGAGTATACCAAATTATTCTTGGTGAAATATAATTTGGAGTATTTTTTCTTATAGGGGGGAGAGAGATCAATATTGTAGGACCTCCTTTTTTAGGAATGTGAATTGGCATTTTTATCTATCTTGAACTAAGGTTTTAGTATCATTGTGCAACTTGCCACATCATCACGTATAGTGAGAAGTGTTTTAAAATTGCCTTTTAAAAGATCCATCCAAAAATTGTTTGTGGTATCCCTCGTAGTCCAACAAAAAATATCTTTTGTTACAACTAAAACAATATCATATTCTTATTTAAAATATAACTTATATCCAACCCAAATGATCTCAATACCTTTTGATAATCATAAATAAAGTGTTATCTCCAATGTTTATATCCAACACAAATGGACCAATAGTTGAACACAAATTTTTTTTTTTTGATGAAAACAACATATTATTATCTAAGATACAACTTATATTTAACTTTTAATGGTTAATTTGACACCGTGTGAGATTCATTTCATTAGCTTTGATGACCCTTATGTAATGGGTCCGGCCCCTTCGTGTCCTAATCTAAACTTTGAATGATCATAAAGCTTTTTGACAATCCTTCAAATTTAATGGAAAAATATAATGTATAAATTAATCAAGTTATTGAGACTTTATTTGAGAAGCAATATTTAGCAATGTTAATAATTTTACAATGTGTATTTTATAACCATAAAAAATATAATAATAAAAAAGAGATCAATATAGACAAGTACACAATTATATATTTTTAAAATCAAGAATGATAGTATATAAACTAAAAATACAAACATCAAAATTACATTGCAATCAAGAAAGTCTTCTATCTAAAATAATATAAATAAATATCTATTATTTCCCAATAACACACAATATACTTAAGATAGCAAAATAATATCTTTCTAAATATAGTGTTTTAAAAGAGAGCATGATTGCTTATTTACTTAAAAATAAAAAAATGTGAGGAGGAAGAAAACCCCTGTTGTAACTTGAGTAATGATGTCCTACATCTACCCAAAACACCATCCGGTACAAAAGTCCCCAAACCTATGCATAAAATATCCAACCCCTAAGGTTTCAACCAAAATAAGAGGCTGCACCGTCTTAAAGTTTTTTAATAAATCAAAGTTTTTTTTTCATTACATGTGTTAATATTTTTGCAATACTGGTTTTGAAAATCCTATTTTAAACAACACAAGAAAGATGTCGCCCATCTTGATGAATCGCCAATTTTTATATATTTATATGCGAACTAATTATTGAAAATATATAGTAAATCACAAGGCTAATCTTATAATCACAAGAGCTATACTGAAAATTGAACCCAATAATTAATTGTATTGATTGAACTCATCTTATAGTCTATAATTGTAATTTTACAAAACAAAAACAATGTATATTTCACTTGTTAAATAATGTATATATATATTTTTAATATAAAATTTATAGATTATCATGTGTTTAAGTATGGGTCTATCTTGACTAATATTTAGTTATTCATTAACTTACATTTAGGCTAATTAGTAACAATATGTGATATAAATCGAAAAAGATATGTGATATCTTGGATCAGGAGCCTTCCCTACTGATTCAATCAAAAACAATATGTGATATAAATATATTACTTGACTAAATCATATAACCATAAGAATGACACCAACATTATATCCAATAATTAATTTTATTCATTGCCAAACAGTAATGGCCAGACCTGAATTTTTTTGGTTACATCATTTGTATATTTAGCCCATAGGCTTCTTTTGGGGAGAAACCTTTGATCGGAGTTTTGTCTCACACTTAGAAATTTTTCCCGCCGGCAATGAAAGGTACCGTCACTGATAAAGATACGGGTGAGGTTGCCTCAATAAAGGTGGAAGGCATTTTGAGGTATGCGGAAGAGATGTCACAAGCAGAGGACTTCACATTCTTGGGGATCCATTCTACAGAGTAGGATTCCTTGTTCTGTATGTTCATCATCTGCTCATCCACTGACTGTGCCTAGGTCGACAGTCGCGTACGTTCATCATAAGTCCCACATTTGTGAGCTGTCTTTGGATCATACACATTAAGCAACATATTGAGTGAATTCTAAGTTTTTACACTTTTAATCTACCATGAACAAGTGCAGGCAGGGCAAGGGGATCAAATTCAATGCTAATTTTCACAGATTCGAGTTTAGTTGACCAGGGAATCGGAGGCAGCAGGTCACTCGCTCATCCTGGCTGAGATTAAGTTGTTCAAATCTCTAATTGTACAACCCAAAACATAATTAAGCCCCTTCCGATCTTAAATCAATCGCATATTTTATTTTACAACTTTGAACTAAATGCGCTGTTTAAAAACTTGTTGCACAGTGAAATCGATTACGTAGGATACAAATGAATATTGAAAAACAAGATAATACAGGATTTTGCAGTAGCAGTAATGCATTTTAAGTACTAGTACTGCAAACAACTTCGTATCAGCAGATATAGAGACATTTACGCACTGATTGGTTTTCTATCAGTGGAGGGGAATTATACTTCAATTCTCCTCAAAATATTTTAAATTATGGAATCCAATTGAACTATTAAACAAGATTTTTGCAAGGAAGAACTGAAAAAATAAGATAAAGGAAATGAGGTTTAAGCTTTACATCTTGGGGTAGTGAGCTTTAAGATTCCTGAAGCAAATGTCATATAGCGACTCATTGTCCATGAACGTGCACTCATTACCATTTCCAACAAGCATTTGGTTCTCCACAACTGTGTCAGACACTTGCGGAGAGCGAAATACAAAGAAAGTCAGCATCATGCGATTGCAATACTCCTCACTAATCTCTGATCCCGTACCTCCTCCAAGTGAATGGCAGACCTGAAACCCTAAAAGAACACATTATGGAAATTGTAAATTAGGGCTACAGATCCAGGGAATCTAGGGTTTCATTTTTCAGAGTTCAAGGATGGAAGTAATCATAGTTCTCAGCCTCCTTGCGCACGACGTCCAATATTAGATCAATGGAAAATTTTTGAACATTTTAACTGCGTGAAAGTTGTCTATTCTGAATGAATTATTTTATAAACATTGTTTCATGACAAATATGTTAATGTATAGGTGATCGCTTGTTTCTATTCTGAATAAATCATTTAATAAAAATTTGATGAAGATCATTCTTCCATTCATCAATACTATCATTATTCTGTCGATCTAAATGGGTGTAATGTTTTAGGAATGCCTCGACGAAGGGACATCCTCCTCTTTTAGTGTACCGAACATGAGAGGGATCCACATCATAAAACAGAGGAATGATGAACCAATTGAGTGTACACATCTGGGCCACCTCCATCAGACAACTAGTTTTTTTTGCATAGTGTTTGAAAAGACTTGAAAAATGTTCAAACAAATGTTCTTGGCTAAGATTGGTTCGAAACACATCTAAACATGATAGCAAAATATGAATGCACAGACAATTCAGGCAAACAGTTTGACAAAATGCTCGATGACAATGTAATGATAGCTAGATATGCATAAATCTAATTTGGTAAAGCATAGTGGACAGTGGATTTTTGGAAGATGTTGTAGTTGCAAGTACCACGATGGGCGTGCTTGGATTTCATTTCTTGAAATGGCTACATAAACTTTTGTGCAGATGTTGTGCGCAAGTGTAAGGCTATTCTCTGCAATTATCCTCTTTGTATGTGCCAATCCATACTGAAGTGAAAGTGTTGAGACAAAGAATTTCCATCCATTAGAGCATGGTAGAAAGGGTGATTTTGTCATATGATTAAGGTTGTAGTATACCAATATAAATGTACGTAAAATGTGTGCGCATAGAAGAAGCACATAAACTGTTTGACATAATTCCTCAAAAAAAATGATCTCTTAAATTGCACTAGTTGCAAGATATGCATAACATAAATATGTTAAAAGGATTCAGAAGCTTTATCCACATGATCAATAGGAAGAAAGCCCGATTCTGCATATGAAACTTAGACAACATATGAGAAACAGAGAAGGTATGTTAACTGTTTGACATAACGCAACCCCTTGAAAAGACAATATAATTATAGATTGTACACGAAGGATTTGTACAAAATCAATATTGTAAGAATGCTTTTAAAATATGTGTACTCATGAAGCAGTGATTGTAAGCTATGTTTGAAATGGGAGAGCACTTAAAAGATCAACTGACGTCTATTTGTTTAATAAGCCTTTTATGCACATTGCAATCTTTACTCAATTGAATGAGCGATCATTTTAAAAAATGGAATTAATGTTTTAATCAAATAAATAAAATGATCAACTAATTAACACTAAATTAAATATCTTAACTATTTATAAAATCAAAATGTCACCTTTGACCTTTGAAAAGTTGGAAACCCACTAATTTTTCTTGTCTTAAATTCTACTTAATGGGCAACCTATCTATCTATTCCTAAATTTTGTAATGGACTACTAGATGGTCTCGAAAATAAACTCTCTACCTATTATTTTAGAATCTATTAAGCAACTTGTTTATAAATCTATTGATTTGATTTTTCAAAAGATCTTAAACTTTATTTTATGGTGTCACAAGTTTATCTGATTGATGAATTTTTACTCCATACAGGTGAAGGAAATTGGTTAGCTAGCATAGGAATGTACAGGTGCCATACGTAGTTAACAATGTTCCACTTCACTCCAACAATGGATGAGTAAAATGATTACAAGATTTGTAGAAAATACATTTACTGAAAAAACTTCCTCTATGTTTGCGGAACATTTAGAAAAATAATTCAAAGAAATGCTATATTCATAATGTGTAGATTGTGGGTCTGCTGAAAACACTATAGAAACTTTGAAGATAAAGGCATATCTTGCAGCAGGCTCTTCACATGGACAAAAAGTTAAACGAAGAGTTGACAAAAGAAAAGCATATCATTTGTGCGATTAGTAATATCACACAATGCTAAAAATTAAAAGGTTTGTAGTTGTTAAAACTTTGAAATATTTTTAAATATTTATTTATTTAAATTTTAATATTCTTTAAATTTTTTTAAATTTTAATATTTTATTTAATTGAATATATTTTCTATCGGCTAACCCTTGCACCTATTTTGATGCGCTAGTTATTAGTATTCCAAAGATGAGTTTGTATATTTGTTAGTATTATGAGGCATAGATAATCCACCCATGGATTAAGCCTCAATATGAAGTCTCATTAGCAGTGAAGTAAAAGAGCTGAAGGGATGATGTGTAAGTGGCAGTGGGGTACCAATTGCTTGGGATGACATCCATTGCAGTCACTGTTTTAGCGCTTGTCAGTGATGTTAAAGATATAGAAAATGGTGCCTTCATTGGCCCAACTCCTGTTATGGCCCAGATTGCTCCCCATGATTGTGTCATTTCCATCCAATCACTTGATCCAGCCTGAATTTCATTACAAATTACAAACCCAATTTCAGATTATAATAATACAATCAAGGCTATGTCAAACACTACTCATGAAATGAGATGAATAGTGTACCTGTTTTAGTTTGACGCTTGCCGCATCTCCATCACCCCCTTCGTACATGATGAGTATCGAGAAATAATACTCACCGGATCCCTCGTTTACCCGGAAACTCAATTTCCATCCTGGATACATGCATTTTGTCCTGTAATTTCACATTTTCCTCATGTTAACAAGAATATAAATATATGCCTAAATACAATAGAATGGCTAAGAGACAAGGATGAGAGATATCAATTCTATCAAATTCATCTTTGATATTGAGCCCTTATTTTCACATATTGATAAAAAATGATAATTTTTCAAACACTCAATAGATTGGAAGAGAAACCCACTTAATAATAGCGATAATAATTTGGAAGAGAAACCCACTTAATAATAGTGATAATAATTTGATCTACGTTTTAGAGTTTTTCAAACTCAAGTCTCTTCTGCCCAAATGACTTCCATTCAAGTATTATTGAAGATCATCCTTATGTTTTATACGTAGTTTTTATTAAGTAAATAGAAAAACAAGAGTTCCCGTCCTGTACAAAAACTACAATATATTTTTTTCCTAAATTGCAGAAATCCAGTAAACTATAATTGAAAAACTACTGTATATTGTGTTACCTTTTGTAAAGCAGAGAGATCCGCCCTTTATTTCGAAGGGCTTCGGCCTGTCCCGTTTGAGCCATACGACCAAAGGCTGATCCGCTGAGATCAAACCAGACTTGAGAGGTGGAGCACCCTGGGCATTCATCCATTATTATCAATGACACTGCCTCTCCTGAGCGTATGTCCTCATTACATTTTACCTGCATATTTATTGCTATTAACCTCAGTTAGACATTGTGGATTAATTAATGTTGGAATTATGAGAGGTGATGTCTTACAGACCTGGTAGCATGATCCACAACCTTTCCCTCCTTTCCACACAAGTTTATTTCCTGCACTCACTCGTGTTCGTGTTCTATATGGCACCTTATCCACAAGGTCACCAAATCCACACGCACCACCTACATAACACATTGCCTCTAAATAATCAACATATATTCTACAATTGTTGCTGTTTATGATTGTGATTGTTCTGTCCAAATTGGAATAGAAAGAAGTTAGAGTAGAGTACCGGTGCTTCCATCTCCTTCTGGAGGGCCATACCAGGTAGCCGTAGCAGGTTGCCATCCATCATCAGTGCTGTTAGTGGCCAAACTTACTCTTGTATATATTACTAAATGGTTAGTCCTAACAAGCAAAAAAACCTTCTTGGAATCATTTTGCAGTAAAGAAATTGAGAGCCTTGAGCAGAGTACATTGTAGCAGATGGGAAGATGATGTCCAATATATATTGGCCATCAATGGATTTTCTGTGGTCTCACATTGTTTCTCGTTTCTTGGGTGGTCTAAACTTAGAGTTGGAGATTTATCAATACTATTGTTGGGTGACTAACTAAATTGGTCATGTTTAAATCTCAGATAAGAAAATATCTCCTGATTCTCTTGCAGTGGATGGACGATAATAACATAAGAAATTAGTGTATGGCGTATTGAATTCATTCCGTTTTGGTCGCTTTTCATAACATAAAACTAGAATGTACTTCGGTCCCAATAGTACGGATAAGGATTGGGGAAGATGAAAAAGAAACTGTATGATATGAGATTAGGGTATTCTTTAGATACCATAAGGTTTACTATTCAGATTGATTAGTTATCTTTTTGGGTGTATATAAGGTGAGAATCTTATTGAAGTTTAAATATAGTTTATAATATAGCATGTTATGGTTAATGTAATATTAGTATCACATTGATTAGTTATCTTTTTGGGCGTATATAAGGTGAAATTCTTATTGAAGTTTAAATATAGTTTATAATATAGCATGTTATGGTTAATGTAATATTAGTATCACGTAAGTGATAACTAACTTCAAAATGGAATAAATAATAAATCTTTTCAATTGATTATATATATATATATATATATATATATATATATATATATATATATATATATATATTTTTNTTATATATATATATATATATATATATATATATATATATATATATATATATATATATTGTTGTTGTGTTTTTGGAAAATATTTGATTAGATTTGATTAATTCTATCTAGGTAATTTACAAGATGATGAATAGAGACTCTTGTTTTCTTAGCTGTAATAATTTTTTTTTTAAAATCTTATATAAGTAAAGCTTCATCCATAGATTACATGTTGACCAACAAATTTTTGTAGTGTTAATCTCTATTTTTTTGTGGATGTTCTTCCTTTCCTTGTAATTCATGGTCCAATTTACTTTAAAGAGTGTTCTTTCTAATCTTTGAGATACAAATATGTCCATTTAGATCCACATAGTGAGTGATTGTGAAGTGACATTATAGTTTTTGAGAAAATGTAGGAAATGTTTAAATTGGGTCTAAAGTAGATAATTATTTTAACATTAAATTATTCTAAGGTGTGGGTGGTGACCTACCATATTAATATATAATAGGGGCACTTGTTGATCTAAATTGATAATAACCCTTTCCATGCATTTCGCTCCTCCAATGCTAGCTATTCATACCTCTATTCATTACTAGGTGGTGGTGTTAGTATTGAAAGCATTGAGCATACTTTTTGAACACTTAATGGAACAAAGCTAGTTGTCCACATGAAAACTAAAGTTAGTACTATATAACATATAGGAAATAGTTTTGGGCATGACACCTTAGGCAGGTTGACACCATTATAATGTGCACACTATTTTTTTGAAGTTATAATATCACTTACGTTATTGTCTCGATTACACATGCACTTCAAGAACTATAGTAGAAGAGTCAATTTTTGCTTGTACATAAGTATTAGGTACATTTTATGTACACAAATATATACTAAATTGATAAATATATTTATTTTCAAATGTCAATTATTAGTTTTTTTAATATATCATATATTATATTTTAGGCCAACTAGAAGGTGGTGAGTAATCATCCACTATAATTGCTATGAAATTTGACATAATGTGCACTTATTATTGTACGCCTCTCTCAATCGTGATTCGTGGTTCCCAAGCTTTCCAAAGGCAGGGGTTAGTAACAAAGGTTTACAATGATATAAATCCAATACACAAAGCTACCAATAACGAATAACTGAAACGTAACCAATAAAATGTACGAGCAATGAAAGGAAAAGAAATGAATGCAAACCCCAAAGTGTTTGAAGCTTCTATTGTCTCTCTTTACTCCTTCCGAAATGCTATTTTTTTGATGCTCCGTATTAGTGTGGCAGCGTCTATGACTTGAGAAGAGTTGAGAATTTGCTAATTGAAATGGGTGTGTGATCGCAAGATGACTTGAATGCTAGAACCAAAATGACATAGTAATGGCCACGAGAGCTTGAAATCCTAGATCCTTCAAATGGTTATGAAAGGTTTATTATATAGGAATGGAGGATGATATGAATGGTTGAGATCAATCCAAGAGATAGGGAGATGAACGGTTGAGATCAAAAGGAACTGGAGAAGCCATCAGTAAACTCCACCTCTTCATTTGGTAAAGAGGAGATAGAGTTTGGTTAACTGAAGAGCTAATTGTGAGTTACCTTTTAGAACTGAAGAGGTGGGTGGAGTTACCCATGTGGACTGGAGAGATGGGTGGAGTAACCCATGTTATCTGATTGGAGTTATCTCTTTGAAGATAAATTAATGTTTAATTCATTTATTTAATTAAAGTGTTCAACATGTGAGATAATTGAACTCTTTTTGATTTAGAATTGCTTTATTGAATGAAATTAAATTAATTTAATTGGAAGAATTTAATTAGTAAGTTTAAATATTTGAATTTTAAACTATAGGAAATTTAATTTAATTAATTAATTAATGGTAATTAATCAATTAAGGTTAATTAATTAAATAAAATTAATTATTTAATTAATTTTGGGAATTTGATTAGATGATTTGGAGAATGAATTTGGAGGAAAATAGATGATTAATTAATGATTAAAAAACCATTAATTAATAGATGAAAATTAGTGTTTTTAATGTAAAATCACAAGCCTGTCCATTTTAGGGTGTCTACAATTATATACTTAAGTTCAATTGTATTGTGTATTTAATTTAAAAGTTCAACGATGTACTTGTTAACAACAAAATTTATAGGTCATAGATGTATTATACATATATGTTAGTAAAAAATTAAAGGATAATTCAATATTCCAAATTCATTGTAAAAAATATACATGCATGTAGGATGGCTACAGACTAAGGGAAACGACAAGTCCTATCAATGATGAGGATGAGAATTTTTTTACTCATCCAACTCATTTTAGATAATTTGTACACGAACACACTAGTAAAATCATACAATTTCTAGGTATTTTACTCTTGCTTTTTTGTTGAATATCAAACATAATTCAAATTTTATTTAAATACCTAAATTAACAATTAAATTTTTTGTCAAACATTTAATAGCTATATTAGGCCATTACAATGTTGGAGATGACAAGTGTGATGTTGTATGCACACACACACACACACACACACACACACACACACACACATGTGTGTGTGTGTGTGTGTGTGTGTGTGTGTGTG